>JAOWBW010002011.1:55828-143851 GCA_026119855.1 Campanula takesimana
GGTTCCCAGAACAAAAACAGGTCTCAGAACAGAGCAGTATGATGGGGGTGGGGCATAGTTGCCTGCATCAGTGGTTATTCTGAACTTCAGACTGTTTTAATTTTATGTTCTTTTATCGGTCACACGGGTGATTCGAAAGTTGTAATTATGGCTTATTTGTTTTTTTTTATTTCTTTTGAAAAAAAAAATATAAAAAATATTGTGTCACCGTAGACCTCACACTACATGCACATATTCCTATGAATTGCTCACTATCGGTCGCACAAGTCCAAACCTCAAACCCGTCGAGGCCCGTCTAGAAAGTTTCAAGCTCCACTCGACCTTGGCTCTTTCGAAGCGGTAAACCTCAGCCCGTGGCGTAGTTCATGACTACATGCCGGGGGTGACCTTTGAGCCTCATATTCAAGCCGAGCACAAGCCACACAATTCTAGTTAGGGTCTAACACTCCGTGACTCAAGTCGGATTCATGTACCGAGATTTCCTAAACTAATGTCTTCAAATCATACATGCCAATTGTTGAAACGGACGCAATAAAAATCCGTCCCCAAAAGTGGTTATTTTGGACGAAAATAAAAATCCGCCCCCGCATGTATGCTTTACTACATTAATTAGTTTAATCCCGATACATGTAGGATTCACAAACGCGATGGAATTCGATGAGTATATGGGACCGCGAGATGGTCTATATACTAGTGTGACGATTCCATTATTTTCTTAGAAACCCCAAAGGGAACCATTCCCTCCGACTTATATAAAAAAAAAGAGTCTTTTCTTATGTGGTTCGAGTCGTGTTCCCAACTGTGTGTTCTAAGCCTCTTCGTGGAACGCAAAGTGTTACTCAAGACTGACAAGGGCCTCTTCTGCAATATAGGTTCAATTGGTACTTACAGAGTCTACGGGATTCGGCAAATCGGTTAGTCCGTGAAGAGATCACTCCAACAGCTCCTACATCAACAATGGGGCGGCGGCTCCAACACCAACAATACCATGACTCTCGAGCAACTCGCAACCATGGTCCAACTCCTCCAAGAGCAAGTCTCCACCCTTAATAAGGAGGCACAAAGCAAAGACGACATTTGGCAATCACACCTCGACAGCCAAAGGGAGGCCCACGAGGCCGAGAGGAGCTAATGAAAGAAAAGCTCACTAATCTTGCCAAGGGGAAGAGCAAAAATGACGATGATGAATCCGAATGGACGAAGGTTTGTTCAAAAGTCCTTATGTCAACACCCGCACCAAGAAAGTGGGAGAGCCAAGTTCCGAGAACAATGAGCCCAAAATGGTGGATTCTATCATGGCCTACATCGACCAAAAATTCAATAGGCTCAACATGGGGGAAAGGCTCCGACACAAGCCTTTATCAATCATCCATCCTCATGAGTACTATGGCCGCTCTTCCTGATAAGTTCAAGATGCCCGACATAAGCAAATTCAAGGGCAACTCTTGTCCTATGGCTTACATTGAGACTTATATTTGGGCAATGGTTCCGAAGAGGTCTCCCCCAAGGTGATGCTCAATGCTTTCCTCTCACTCTCGAGGGGGCGGCAAAAGATTGGTATGCTACTCTCCCGCTCACTGTCCATCTTGATTGGGACTCCGCCATGATTGCCTTCAAGAACCAATACCAAGGCAACACCACTTACCGGCCCACAAGGAAAGAGCTAGAGAACACTACTCAACGAGACCATGAGTCCTTCATCATGACTTCACAAGGAGATGGAATGATAAACTCTCCGAGATTGTGGAAAGGCCAAATACCAAGGAGCAAATGGACATCTTTCTCAAATGTCTCAAAATTGATCTCCGCACCTACCTAAGTGGGGCTTGCTATGCGGATTTCTCCCAAATGTATGAGGCGGGGGTCCGAATGGACGAGTTGCTCAAGGAAGTCAAGAAAAGTTCTCCTAGCTACCGCTACAAGGCCGCTTCCAACTCCACAAAAGAGGCCTCGGTCAACGCCGTCACTATCGACAAGGGGAATTACAAAAAGGTTCTCCCTCCCAAGGGAAGAAGTCTCGAAATGACCGTGTCTACACGCCTCTCCAAGGCATGACTCAAACTGAAGCTTTTGAAGTCCTCAAAGCAAAGGGTCAAGTCACACCCGTACAAGGGTACCAACCCAAGACGGTCAACCCCAATCATGCTCACCACAAATATTGTGGCTACCACCAATATAGTGGCCACACCACCGAGGAATGCTTCGTTCTCCGCAATGTCATTCAAGATCTCATAGACAAGAAAGAATTTGTAGTGACTAATGGCGAACATGTCAATGTAATAGAGATAGGAGAACTCGAGGGGACCACCCATTCAATCCCAATTGTGAATGGGGGCGCCAATGTTATGAATAAACTTGACAATTCTTGTTATGTTGTGACTTACGATGAGGTAATGAGGGAAGTACTAGAGAATAGGAAAAGAAGCAAGATGGGAACGTCAACATGCTAACTCGATCCGGTCGAGTCATAGCAAGCAACCCTTCCACTTCCGTACCAAGCTCCTCTTCTCAAAGGCCGCAAGCTCGCGACACTCCCGAAGATCCTCTACTTGTCCAACTCAAGAAAACTCAAGCCAACATCTCTATATGGGACCTCATCGCATCCTCAAAGAAACACCGAGATCTTGTCATCCGCAATCTCGATGATACATCAATTTCTCCCGATACTACTCCCGAGGACCTCACGGCAATGATCGGTCACATTCATTTTGGCAACGTCATCACCTTTGCCGATATGGACCTTCCACCATTTGGTTCCGACCACAACGAGGCTATTTACCTCAAGGTACGAGCAAGGGGGAGGCCCATCTCAAGAGTCTTAGTGGACGGTGGTTCCGCACTCAACCTGATGCCTGGCAGAATCATGGGCATACTGGGGCTTACGGATTCCGATTTGAATCCCTCTAATCAAGTAATCCGAGGTTATGACAGCACCGCCCGTACAGTCATGGGCATGATCTAAATATACATTGAGTTTGGGAGCATGGTCATGTCCGTTCCATTCCAAGTGCTTGACATCCCGGCCTCATTCAACTTGCTTTTGGGTCGACCATGGATTCACAGTTCTAATGCCGTCCCATCAACTCTCCATCAATGTGTCAAGATCCGAATGGTGATGAAATAGTGACCGTCATGGCCGAAAACGTCACTATCCACAGAAAAGGTGAGCCCGTCCACCAAGTTCAGCATGGTTACCAGACTCCACTCTCTCCGGCGTCTCAATCAACGCCATTGACAAAGAAAGGGGAAACAGATCATGGACCCCCAGCAATCACAAAGTCCTCCGCATGATGAGGAATATGGACTACTTCCCTGGTTTAGGCCTAGGGAAAAATCAACAAGGAATCCTACATCCTGTGCGAGTCCCATTTGTCAAGAACACATTCGGTTTGGGGTACGAGCCTTCCAGAGAAGACTTGAAACAAGAGAAAGCGATCAAGAATGAAAAGGCCCGATCTCGTAAAGAAGGCCGTCGTTATGAGGTCCCTAATCTAAGGCCTTACCGCAAGACGTTGAATGGCTATTTTGTCCGCCAAGGGGAAGACGTTCCATACATGATCTTTCCCGAGCCATGGGTTAACAATAAGGGTGTCAAAAAGCCCGGTCTCGAAATCTTCTCCGATTGTGAGATCCAGAAATCCGAAAGGGAACCAACTCCTATGTCGCCCCGTGATTGGTGGGGAAGGAAGGTGACTATAGAGTCCGAGACAGAAATCATCGTGGGGGAAGAACCGACAGATTTAGCCTCCATGTTTGAAGAGCTTGCCATAATGAATGAATGCCAAGTCAACGCCATCCATGAAACCGTCATCATGAATGAGACTATCAGTGAGATCCCGCAAGCTCCGAGCCGATCAATAATTGGTATTCTACGAAAGGGCCCGTGGTATCCGAGGAATTCTTAGTCCAAGAAATGGGTTGCATACCCCGCACAGCAACAAAGAAAGAGCGGCTCACACTTACTTTCGAGTCCGAGAGTGTCTCTAATACCCTCACCCAAGAGGATATGGAGGCCATAGCCGAGCGTGTGTTTCCTTTCTTTGCTAATGAAAAATTTGATATTTCTGAGTACCCTGAGATTGCAAATATCATAAATGATGAATTAACTAATAATGAACTTAATAAACAAGTTAATAACGATTCAAATTATGATGAAATAGACCACGAAAACACAACATACTTAAATGAACTTGCTCAACAGGTCCGTAGTCGTGGTGAAAATGGTCCAGGGGCTGACGAAGAATTGCATGTTGTTAATCTGGGTACCGACGAAGAGCCAAGGGAAACTAAGATCGGAAGCTTCTTCAAGGGGACGACAGAGACAGATTGACTGCACTACTACGGGAGTTCGTGGATGTGTTTGCATGGTCATACAAAGACATGCCGGGTTTGGACAGAAAGTTAGCGGAGCACAGAATTCCGATCAGAGAAGATGCCAAGCCGATAAAACAGAAGCTCAGAAAGATCAAGCCAGAATGGTCTCTGCAAGTCAAAGAAGAGATCGAGAAGCTCCTCAGTATGGGTTTCATCAAGGTTATTGAGTATCCGACATGGTTAGCCAACATCGTGACAGTCAGAAAGGCAAACAGCAAGGTTCGAGTTTGTGTGGACTTCTGGGATTTGAACAAAGCTTCCCCGAAAGACGATTTTCCACTCCCTAACATCGACATGCTGGTCGACTCCACTGCTGCCTATGAGGTTCGCTCATTCGTGGATGGGTTCGCTGGGTACAATCAGATTCTCATGGCCGAGGAAGATCAACATAAGACAGCCTTCACAACACCGTGGGGTACCTTTTGCTACACAGTCATGCCATTTGGGTTAAGAAACGCTGGGCTTCCTACCAAAGAGCCGTGACAGACTTGTTCCACGATATGATTCACAAGAAATCGAGGTCTATATGGACGACATGATCATTCACTCCAAAGGGACCGATGGTCAACATTTAATCGATCTCCGCAAGTTCTTCGAAAGGCTTCGTCAACACAAGATGAGGCTCAACCCTGCAAAGTGCAATGTTCGGTGTTATCCGAGGCAAAGTCCTTGGTTATATGGTCACTGAAAGGGGAATTGAAGTAGATCCCTCCAAAATCAAGGCAATCATTGACATGCCTTCTCCAAAGACGCAGAAAGAGATCAAAGGTTTCATGGGCAGACTGCATACATCAGTCGATTTGTGCACCAACTCACTTCCATGTGCGAGCCAATCTTCAAGCTACTCAAGAAGAATGTGGCTCTAGAATGGACCGACGCGTGCCAAGAAGCCTTCGACCAAGTGAAGCATTACTTGACGTGCCCTCCTGTTCTAGTTCCGCCGCACAAGGAGAAGCCTCTTTTGCTCTATCTCACTGTCAATGATGAAGCCCTAGGGGCTATGTTAGCACAAGAGCAACGAGAGTCCACAAAGGAGAATGCCATTTATTTTGTCAGTCGCCGATTCAAAGGAGGCGAAAAGAACTACTCTGTCTTAGAGAAGTCATGTGCAGCATTGGTTTGGGTTACTCAAAAGCTCAAACACTATATGGAAGCTTTTCCGATCAAGCTAGTAGCAAAGGTGGACCCGCTCCGCTACATCTTCGAGAAGCCTTTCATGTCAACAAGAATAGCCAAATGGTATTTCATGCTCGCCGGCTATGATATCACTTACGTCACACTAAAATCCGTCAGGGGAAAGTGTTCAGTGACCAGCTTGCCGAATTCCCGTGTGACGAAGTGAAGGGGAAGACGTACAGTTCCCCGACGAGCATTTAATTTGTACTGCAACCGAGGAAATAAGTGGCAACTTTTTTCGATGGCGCCGCCAATAAACACGGTTTTGGTATAGGAGTATTGCTTGTCGATACAAAAGACATCTACACTCCCATTGCCATCCGTCTGGAATTCGAAGCTACCAACAACATTGCCGAGTATGAAGCATGCATAGCAGGGCTCGAAGCAGCTCTCGAAAGAAACGTCACGGAACTAGAAGTATTCGGCGACTCTTTGCTCCTTATCAATCAGCAATCGGGTAAATGGCGAATCCAAGACCCGACCTCCAACAGTATGGTCAGCACCTTGAAGAATTGGTTGAACAATTCCAAGAGATCACTTTCAACTACCTGCCAAGGGATAAAAATCGCTTCGCCGATGCACTGGCCACCATAGCTTCATTTGTCACGACCCGAAATATAGGCTCTATGTTATTAGTAATAAATAATTATTATTTAATTATTTTCTTAATTATTAATTTAAATTATTATTTATTTAAATATTTATGTGTGCATTTTATGTGTTATAATAATTATGCCTAGCATTTTGTTTGGGTCATTTGTGCTAGTGTTGAAATGTTGAGTCTAAATTGTTAGTAGGGAGTGTAAGTAATGTTTTAGTAGATGGGGAAGGGGCCTGAGTGTAACTTCGATTTTACTTCACCTCCTTCCTTCTTCTCCTTCTCCCTCACAAATTCATTTCCCAGCCCATTTCTCCCTCTCTCCAAAAAGAAAAAAAGGTAAACATTTCTTTCTCTCTTCTCTCTTCATTTACTTCCTCTTCCTCTCATAATCTTTCATTTCTTAAAACTCGAAATGTGTTTAGATCGTCGATAGGATCGCGTAGAACCAAAAAGAATTGAATTTCGTCATCTTTGAGAATTTTCAAGTAAGTTACTTTTCCCCTATTTTGATGTTAAAATGTTCATATCATGTTCATATAATGCTTTTGTTGTTATATTTGAAGTTTGGATGAGGTTGCAATTTATTTGGAATTTATTTGGGTTTTTGGTTAAAAATGGTGATTGTTTGAATGTTGGGATTTGATCTTGATATTGGTTGTTAAATGTTGTTGTATGAGTCTTTTTGGACTTATAAGTTGTTTTGGTACATTAGTATGCTAGTTAGAGGGTTTGAATTTGGTTGAAATGTGTTTTGGTATGAAAATGGAAGAACCCAATTTGTTCTTCCCGATTTCCAGCAGTTCAGAAGATTGGGCGACCGCCCAAAAATGTCTGGGCGACCGCACATCTATCTGAAAGCTTTTGTTCTTGTTTGAAGGCTTGTTTGGGCGACCGCACAGTCCCTGGTGGGCGGCCGCACAGACCTCTGAAAGTTTACATTTGTTAAGTTGTGTGATTGAAGAATGCGTTTTGGTCTAAGTCTTAGGTGTCCTTCTAGTTGACCTTAGTGATCATTGTAGTACACTCTAGTGATAGAATTGGGTCCTTTGTGATCAAGTTTGTGTTTGAAATTAATTAAGTGTTAATTGAGATTATTGGAACACTTTAATTGTGCGTTGTGGGTACATTTCACTTTCTTGGTGACTTCATGGTATGATTCCCTACTTTGGAATCCTTTGTTGTTTTATCGTGCTAATATATTATTACTTAACATTTATTTGGAAGCCCAGCTGGCATATTTGTTGCATCGGGCGATGGGAAAGATTATATTGGCAAAGCCAAGTCCATTATAATGTTGACCATTGTTTTGCCCCCTTCTATACCCTTTTCCAGATTGGCCTTGGAAAAGACAAGTTAGCTTCCTTTGGGAATGTATCTAGCTACCGAGCATGACTTTGTGGCATGGCTCTTGTCCTTTGTGACACTCTTATGGTTATTGGTTCCGGTACCGGGGATTTCTCTTCTGCTTTAATGCTATTATGAAGATGATGATTTGTTGATTATTGAAGCTGTGCAGCGATCCTTTATTTGGATGTACCGGTTTGGAATCCTTGGCTAATATCCTTTGTTATGTGTTTATTTCCGCTGCTATCTGATATGTGTTAATTGCTATGTGCTATGTGATATTTATTATTGTTTATTGCTTATTGCATCATAGCATGTCATGTAGTTGCATTAGTTACTTATTTAGATTTATCTCACCCCCTTTCTTTTATCTTTGTTTTTCCTTAACCCCCCCCAGGTGCTAAGGATTAGTCTCGCTGATCACGAGAAAGAGGGCGTCGAGTGTGGATACATTCTTTTGGGGAAAGTTGTTATAGGTTGGTTTACATTATATCAATGTGTAACCTTTTGGGGATATTTGTACCAAACATTGACGTCACTAGGATTTGTGTATTTTGTAACTTTGGTGTATAAGCTTATGGAGTTTATACTAGTTTTTACTTTGTTGTTCAAGTTGATTTACAAAACCTTGTGTTATCATCTTTTGGGTATAAAAGGAAATTTTTATCTCCATTATTTTAGAGTTTATTGTTTAAGTCGACGTCCAGCTCGCGGTCTCGGGCCCGCGGGGTCCGGGGTCGCGACAGTTGGTATCAGAGCCTATGGTTTGGCTCTAAGTATAAGTCTAGGTGGACTAGTATGACCTAGGTGGGTAGTTGTGTTCGGAGTGAGTAACGGTTGATGTCTTATGCAGGTAATTACTCGCAATGTCTGGAAGAAGAAACAGAGGAGGTACTAGTGGGGCACAGAATCAGAATGACACAAGGGAAGAAGCACGTGCTATGTTTCAAGGCATGTTCGAGGCGGCCATGAAGGCCATACATGATCAAGGTCCGAGGTAGAACAAGCACCACCCCGCTACGGATTGGAGCAATTTCTGAAGTTGAAACTGGTTGAATTCGATGGGGAACCCGATGTAAGGAAAGCTGAGTTGTGGATTGAGTCGATGGAGAAGATTTATGAGGTATTTGATTGCACGGATGAGGACAAGGTCCGGTTCGCGGCTTACAAGCTTGTGGGAGCCGCTGAGCATGGGTGGAAGGGTGTTAAAGCTAGTTGGGATGATACTCACACGGTGTATGCGTGGGAGTTGTTCGTGCGCAAATTCAAGGAGCATTTCATTCCGGTTGTTGATCAAAACCGAAAGGATATCGAGCTACTCAACCTGGAGCAAGGTTTGTTGTCTATAGCTCAATATTCGGCTAAGTTCATAGAATTAGCTCGGTATTGTGACTATTTGGTGAGGACCGAGGAACAAAAAGCTATGAGATTCATTCGGGGATTGAAGACCTCCATCCGTACTCAACTTATTGCACAACGGATTGTGACCTTCCAAGATGCGGTAGACCGAGCCTACTTGATAGAGCAAGATATTGGGGAGCACAATAGGAAAACCGAAGTTATGGGTGCGGGTAAACCGGGAAGCCATGCTAAATCTCAACCTCAACACCGTTCCGACAACCGAGGTAACCCGGGAGCATCATCTCAGTTTAAGGGGCAAATCACACCGAGGAATCCGGGTACTACTCTGGGGATTCAGAATAGGAAGCCTTGTACCTTTTGTCAGAAGGTAGGCCATACGGAGGATAGGTGTTGGAAAAAGCAAGGCAAGTGTACCAATTGTGGTGAAATGGGGCACTTTGCGAGAGATTGCACGAGGTACCGAGGTCAGTCATCCGGGTCAGGGGTTGGTACTAATCAGGGTCAGAAAAGGGATGCCGCTGGGAAGCCCAAAGTTCAAGGAAAGATATATGCCATGAATCAACAACAAGCTACCGATGATCCATCCGTTATTGGAGGTATTGTTTCTGTGTCTAATGTGAGCGCACGAGCGTTAGTAGATCCAGGATCATCTCATTCATACATTTCTGTGCAATTTGCTTCCATGTTAAATGCTGCATTCGAGTCTTTACCGTACGTGCTAGAGGTGTCGACCCCTATAGGAGAATGCTTGATTTCTGATCGAGTCTTTCGTGCTTGTGATGTGGTTATTTGTGGTCGTGTCCTTTGTGCGGATTTGGTGGTTCTTCCTATCCAAGACTTTGATGTCATATTGGGTATGGATTGGTTGAGCAAGTTTCATGCATCCGTTGATTGCCGTAAGAAAACTGTTACTTTTTCTATTCCCGATGTGCCTAAATTTGTGTTTGAGGCTAGTCCTCTGAGTAGAAAGGTTCGCTTAATTTCTTTTATGAAAGCGAGAAAATTATTGCATAGTGGTTGTGAGGGGTATTTGGCTAGTGTTCTTGATACTAGGAAGGAATCCCCTAGTTTTGATAGTGTTCGGGTAGTCCGGGAATTTCCCGATGTTTTCTCTACCGAGTATGATATGCCTCCCGATCGTGAGATAGAATTTTGTATAGATCTTTTGCCGGGTAAGGCTCCAATTTCGAAAGCACCGTATAGGTTGGCTCCCGCAGAGTTGAAGGAGTTAAAGGTTCAGTTGCAAGAGTTTCTTGATCGAGGGTTTATACGCCCTAGTGTTTCCCCGTTGGGAGCACCGGTTTTATTTGTGCGGAAGAAAGACGGTTCCTTGAGATTGTGCATCGATTACAGAAAGTTGAATCAGGTTACGGTGAAGAATAAGTATCCTCTACCTCATATTGACGATTTATTTGATCAGCTTCAAGGGTCCGTGGTTTTCTCTAAACTTGATTTGAGGAGTGGGTACCATCAGTTGAAGATTCGATCGGAAGATGTTTCGAAGACTGCTTTCGCACTCGTTATGGTCATTATGAGTTCTTGGTTATGCCGTTTGGGTTGACTAACGCGCCGGTCGTGTTTATGGATTTGATGAACCGAGTTTTCCATCCTTATCTTGACTCGTTCGTGGTGGTCTTTATTGATGATATACTCGTCTACTCTAAATCCCGAGAGGAGCACGAGCAGCACTTGAGGACAGTTTTATCCGTTCTTGCGAGGGAGAAATTGTTTGCGAAGTTTAGCAAATGCAAATTTTGGCTCGAGAAGGTGTCATTTCTAGGCCATGTGATTTCTAAAGATGGGATTTATGTGGATCCGTCTAAGATTGAAGCCATAGTGGATTGGAAGAGACCCGAGTCAGTAACCGAGATTCGTAGCTTTCTTGGTTTAGCCGGTTATTACCGAAGATTTATTGAGGGGTTTTCGAGGATTGCTACTCCGATGACTCAGTTGACCCGGAAGAATGTCCGTTTGTGTGGACCGAGAAATGTGACAAGAGTTTCGAGGAATTGAAGAAGAGGTTGACTACCGCACCGATCTTGACTTTGCCTAATGGGAGCGATGGCCTAGTGATTTACAGTGATGCTTCGAAAGAGGGTTTGGGTTGTGTGTTGATGCAGAATGGGAAAGTGATTGCTTATGCTTCGAGGAAGTTGACCCTTTGTGAACAGAATTACCCCACTCATGATATGGAGTTGGCCGCGATAGTATTTGCGTTGCACAAATGGAAGCACTACCTTTATGGGACAAAGTTTGAGATTTTTACGGATCATAAGAGTTTGAAATACCTTTTCTCCCAGAAAGAGTTGAATAATAGGCAACGCCGATGGATGGAATTATTGAAGGATTATGATTGTACGATTTCTTATCATCCGGGGAAGGCGAATGTGGTAGCCGATGCGATTAGTAGATGTGGCTTCGATGATGGTTCGGGAATGGAAAATGCTTGAGGATGTTCGAGATTGGTCTCCTCATGAATCGAGACATGGGGCTATATTTGCGAATATTAGGGTGTCTCCGACCCTAAATCAAAGAATAAAGGAAGCTCAGAAAGAAGATCCCGAGTTGGTGAAGATAATGGGTAAATTGAAGGAAAAGAACTTCGAGGATTTTTCTTTGGGTTCGAGTGGAGTGTTGACTTTTCGTGGTCGTTTGTGCGTACCCGATGTTGGTGGAATAAAGAGGCAAGTTTTAGATGAGGGTCACAAATCGAGGTATACTATTCATCCGGGCAGTACGAAGATGTATCAGGATTTGAAGCAACAATTTTGGTGGATTAATATGAAGAGGGAAATAGCCGAGTATGTTTCGAAATGTTTAACTTGTCAGCAGGTCAAAGCCGAGCATCAGAGACCCGCGTGATTACTTCAGCCGTTAGAGATTCCCGAGTGGAAATGGGAGCATGTGACTATGGATTTCGTTACGGGACTACCTCGTACCCGTAGGAAGTATGACAGTGTTTGGGTAATAGTGGATAGATTGACCAAGAGTGCCCATTTCTTGCCTATTGACATCAGATATTCGATGGAGAAGCTTGCGACCCTTTACATTGATGAGATTGTTAGATTGCATGGGGTTCCGGTTAGCATTGTGTCAGATCGAGACCCGAGGTTTACTTCTAGATTCTGGAAGGCGTTTCAGGAAGCTTTGGGTACAGATTTGCGATTCAGTACGGCTTTTCATCCTCAGACCGATGGTCAATCCGAGAGGACTATTCAGATTTTGGAGGATATGTTGCGAGCTTGTTCGATAGACTTCTCTGATTCTTGGGATTCTCACCTACCGTTAGTGGAATTCTCTTACAACAACAGTTATCAGGCTAGTATCGAGATGGCACCGTTTGAGGCCTTGTATGGAAGAAAGTGTAGATCGCCTATTTGTTGGGATGAGGTCGGTGAAGCGAAGATCGTGGGTATTGATTTGCTTCATGATTCAGTTGAAAAGGTTAGAGTTATCCGGGATAGATTGAAGACAGCTCAGAGTCGACATAAGAGCTACGCAGATAACCGAAGGCGAGATCTTAGTTTTCAGACCGGTGATTTGGTGTTCTTGAAAGTATCTCCAAAGGTGGGTATTCGTAGGTTTGGGAAGAAAGGCAAATTGGCTCCGAGGTTTATTGGCCCGTTTGAGATTTTGGGAAAGGTTGGACTTCTCGCGTATCGTCTTGCGTTACCGCCATCTTTGGATCGGTTGCATAATGTCTTTCACGTTTCTATGCTTCGGAAGTATGTTCATGATCCATCTCACGTGTTACCGAGGATACCGGAGGATATTGAGCCCGATATGACTTATGAGGGACGACCGGTTCGGATTTTAGATTCTAAAGTCCAAGAGTTGAGGAGCAAAAGCATTTCGTTGGTTAGAGTTCTTTGGAGGAATCATAATATCGAGGAGTCGACGTGGGAGCTCCGAAATGAGATCGAGAGGAAATTTCCGTGGCTTTTTGTTTAAGGTGAGTCTCGTTAAAATTCGGGTCGAATTTTCTTTAAGGGGGAGTGAATGTCACGACCCGAAATATAGGCTCTATGTTATTAGTAATAAATAATTATTATTTAATTATTTGCTTAATTATTTATTTAAATTATTATTTATTTAAATATTTATGTGTGCATTTTATGTGTTATAATAATTATGCCTAGCATTTTGTTTGGGTCATTTGTGCTAGTGTTGAAATGTTGAGTCTAAATTGTTAGTAGGGAGTGTAAGTAATTGTTTTAGTAGATGGGGAAGGGGCCTGAGTGTAACTTCGATTTTTACTTCACCTCCTTCCTTCTTCTCCTTCTCCCTCACAAATTCATTTCCCAGCCCATTTCTCCCTCTCTCCAAAAAGAAAAAAAGGTAAACATTTCTTTCTCTCTTCTCTCTTCATTTACTTCCTCTTCCTCTCATAATCTTTCATTTCTTAAAACTCGAAATGTGTTTAGATCGTCGATAGGATCGCGTAGAACAAAAAAGAATTGAATTCCGTCATCTTTGAGAATTTTCAAGTAAGTTACTTTTCCCCCATTTTAATGTTAAAATGTTCATATCATGTTCATATAATGCTTTTGTTGTTATATTTGAAGTTTGGATGAGGTTGCAATTTATTTGGAATTTATTTGGGTTTTTGGTTAAAAATGGTGATTGTTTGAATGTTGGGATTTGATCTTGATATTGGTTATTAAATGTTGTTGTATGAGTCTTTTTGGACTTATAAGTTGTTTTGGTACATTAGTATGCTAGTTAGAGGGTTTGAATTTGGTTGAAATGTGTTTTGGTATGAAAATGGAAGAACCCAGTTTGTTCTTCCCGATTTCCAGCAGTTCAGAAGATTGGGCGACCGCCCAAAAATGTCTGGGCGATCGCACATCTATCTGAAAGCTTTTGTTCTTGTTTGAGGGCTTGTTTGGGCGACTGCACAGTCCCTGGTGGGCGGCCGCACAGACCTCTGAAAGTTTACATTTGTTAAGTTGTGTGATTGAAGAATGCGTTTTGGTCTAAGTCTTGGGTGTCCTTCTAGTTGACCTTAGTGATCATTGTAGTACACTCTAGTGATAGAATTGGGTCCTTTGTGATCAAGTTTGTGTTTGAAATTAATTAAGTGTTAATTGAGATTATTGGAACACTTTAATTGTGCGTTGTGGGTACATTTCACTTTCTTGGTGACTTCTTGGTATGATTCCCTACTTTGGAATCCTTTGTTATTTTATCGTGCTAATATATTATTACTTAGCATTTATTTGGAAGCCCAGCAGGCATATTTATTGCATCGGGCGATGGGAAAGATTATAATGGCAAAGCCAAGTCCATTATAATGTTGACCATTGTTTTGCCCCCTTCTATACCCTTTTCCAGATTGGCCTTGGAAAAGACAAGTTAGCTTCCTTTGTGAATGTATCTAGCTACCGAGCATGACTTTGTGGCATGGCTCTTGTCCTTTGTGACACTCTTATGGTTATTGGTTCCGGTACCGGGGATTTCTCTTCTGCTTTAATGCTATTATGAAGATGATGATTTGTTGATTATTGAAGCTGCGCAGCGATCCTTTATTTGGATGTACCGGTTTGGAAACCTTGGCTAATATCCTTTGTTATGTGTTTATTTCCGCTGCTATCTGATATGTGTTAATTGCTATGTGCTATGTGATATTTATTATTGTTTATTGCTTATTGCATCATAGCATGTCATGTAGTTGCATTAGTAACTTATTGAGATTTATCTCACCCCCTTTCTTTTATCTTTGTTTTTCCTTAACCCCTCCCAGGTGCTAAGGATTAGTCTCGCTGATCACGAGAAAGAGGGCGTCGAGTGTGGATACATTCTTTTGGGGAAAGTTGTTATAGGTTGGTTTACATTATATCAATGTGTAACCTTTTGGGGATATTTGTACCAAACATTGACGTCACTAGGATTTGTGTATTTTGTAACTTTGGTGTATAAGCTTATGGAGTTTGTACTAGTTTTTACTTTGTTGTTCAAGTTGATTTACAAAACCTTGTGTTATCATCTTTTGGGTATAAAAGGAAATTTTTATCTCCATTATTTTAGAGTTTATTGTTTAAGTCGACGTCCAGATCGCGGTCTCGGGCCCGCGGGGTTCGGGGTCGCGACATCATTAGTCGAAATGCCCAAAGGAAAAATGGTGAAGCCTTTCAAAATTGCCCGAAGGAACAGTCCGGCGTACTGCATGAGTATGGAGATCAACGAGGTTCAAAAAAACTCTCCGTGGTATTCGGATATCATGAATTTCCTTAAAGATGGCACTTATCCCAAGAATAGCAATAAGAAGTCTCAAGCGGCTCTGCAAAGGCTAACCTCTCGGTACGTACTGATTGGGGACCGAGTCTATAAAAGGCACCACGACGGGATCAATCTCTTATGCGCCAATGAGGCCGAAGCTCAAGAGATAATGTGTGAAGTGCATGAAGGAGAGTGTGGACGCCACATGAATGGGTTTATGCTAGTCAAGAAGATACTCCGTATTGGTTACTATTGGAGCACTATGGAACGAGACTGTATCGAGAAAGTCAAAAGGTGTGCCAAGTGCCAATTCCATGCTAATCTGCAACATGCTCCACCCTTGCAACTTTACAACATGGTCACACCTTGGCCTTTCTCTTGTTGGGGGATAGACATCATCGGTAAAGTCCATCCTGCCGGAAGCAATGGGCAGTCATTCGTCCTAGTGGCCGTCGACTACTTCACAAAGTGGGTCGAAGCACAAGCCTATCGGACCCTCAACGCCAAGAAAGTGGCCGAATTTGTAAAAATTAATATCATGTGCCGATACGGCGTGCCTCATGAAATCATTTCCGACAACGGCTCTCACTTTGAGAAGGAAATGGATGCACTTTTGGTAGAATACAAGATCACCAACCACAAGTCATCTCCTTACCGTCCCCAAGCAAATGGCGCGGTTGAAGCAGCAAATAAGACCATCGAGACCATCGTCAAGAAAATGGCCTCAACAGGAAGGGATTGGCCCGAGAAGCTACCATTAGCATTGTGGGGCTACCGCACATCAATACAGTCAGCAACAGGAGAAACTCCTTATGCATTAGTCTATGGTTCTGAAGCCGTACTCCCAATCGAACTTGAAGTCCCATCTCTACGGGTCCTCCTCGAGAATCAAGTCAACGAGGTCGATTAGATGCAAAGTCGATATGAACAGCTAGCCTTACTCGACAAGAAAAGGCTAAGAGCACTTGAACGCACAAGGGCGTATCAGCAAAGGATGGCAAGAGCTTTCAACAAAAAGGTAAAGCCTCGAAACATCAATGTGGGAGATTTGGTCTTAAGACAACATCCTCCTAATGCCATGAATCCCCTGGGGAAATAGAGACCCCGATGGATCGGTCCGTACGTGGTCAAAAAGATACTAAGCGGCGGTGCAGTCCGACTCGTGGATTTAGATGGTGACCAGCTGCCAAAGGAGGTCAACCTCGACAAGCTCAAGAGGTTCTATGCTTAATAAACAAAGACAATAAAAAAATAAAAAAAAAATAAAAAAATCGCTCGCTAGGTTCAAAACCCGCAAGGGAGGCCTAGGCAAAAATTAGAGCACGTGCAAAAAAGAAGCCCGCTAGATTGAAAACCCGAAAGGGCGGTCTAGGCAAAAAACAGGGTGCACACAAAAAAAAAATAAAAAAAAATAAAATGGTCTTTGTTTGTTTGAACTACGGAGACCTGAGCCTCCCAACTGGAGGAACGTAGGCAACCTTCGGGTGCGGTCTAAAACATATCAAAAATACCCAAGTCACTTCAAATAACAAGATGCAATTTTTATTCATTCAATGAGTTATTCAAGCCATTACAACAGATTTATTGAGCAACAAAAGACATTAAAACATTAAATCCTAAAACAAAGTGGTCTAATTTAATTGCAATCTCTTAGGGTACTAAGAAAAGTCCAACTTTCTCTTAGCCTTCAAAGGACCACCCGATCGTCTCTCAATCCTTTTCTTCTTGGATAACGGAGGAGCACTAATACACACCGAAACCCTTTGTGTTGCGGCACGTCTCCTAGCATAAAAGTCATCCAAAGGAGTACCGAAAGGGTCATCAAGAATGTTACTCGAATCAGCAGCAGCCTCCCTATATCTCAAAGCGCTGCTAGGCTCAAAACCCTTTCCCAACATCTCGGCACGAAGCACATCGACCCAAGTGATGCCACGGTAAAGGGTGCCAAACAAATAATCCAAGTAGCTCTCGGGAAGGAAGACACTCCCCCAATGCAGAGGAGCAAAAGCCCAACGGTTGCGATCATCTACCCAAGCCGACTGAAGCTCACTCGAGAAGTCCGGACCCATGTAAGCAACTAGACGAAGCATTCCGTCCCTCGGAAAAGGAATTATCTGTTGGCGACCAAACTGCCGTAGAACCCGCTCTGGCTGGTAAAATGAAGAATCTCTCAAGCCGGGTACAACCACGTGCTGAAAACCAAGAGTCCATTCCACAAAAGGACGAAGACCCCAAGAAGGAGGGAACCACTCAATATCGACGGTTACCCGAGAGGCAAAGAATTTCTTCCAACCATCTTCAGATAAATCCCGGATCAACAGCTTCCTCCTATGAACAGCAAAAGGAGACAAATCACCATCCGGGGAATAAATCTTGAAGTGTTCTCGGAGCCATATGGTCAAGAGCAAAGGGCTTCCCCGACACATCTTATCCGTCCTATGTAACTCATCAAGGCCGTGCAACGTCTCCCCTATAATAAGAGGGATTATACTAAATTGTTGCTCCTTGGCTTGCAAAATAATCTCAGCCAACTGCGCATCCGCAGTCCCGAAGGGTGTGACAAACAGTACTTCACTAAAGAGACAAGCGGCCATGGCATTCCTCTTGAAAGATTGAACCACCGGATCCTCCGAGTGTAAACTGAAGAACATCGGCAACTCAGTTATGTCAATCACAGTACCGTGCAACATCTTCCTCACGTCCTCAACAGGGAGATTCAGTAACTCAACCCAAGAGTCAATGGCACCACGGTGATATTTAGGGACGGCAATCCGACCGGCCAAAGGCATGCCAAGGATGGCCCCGAAATCATCAACAGTCGGCACCATTTCATTAGCTGAAAAGTTGAAGGTGTGGCTATCGCAATCCCAGAAATCCGCGGCAGCTCTTAACAAATCCCAATCCGGATTCAACGTCCGCAAAGTGAAAAGAATTCGGAACCCGATGTCTTTAATGAAGGCCTTCTTGGGATGGGTCTTGAAAGAATACACAAAAGTGTCCAAGTCCTTTTCATACCCACTAACAACCTTGGCATCAAGAACAAAAGAATTGGAAGCCATGGAAAATGTTGATCACAAGCAAAGTTGAGCAATAATATGATGTTCAAAAATGGCAGAAAGGAGCTGTGAGAATCAAGTGGTCGAACAAAAGCTGATATTATAGCTGTTGGGGGGTCTTTTGGCCAGCATATGTCAAGCCCAGAATTCCACCTCCCAGACGCGCGCGCCACCCGCCAGCGGTCTGAAATGCGCGTGCGTCCCAAGTCTACAGAGGAAAGCTCGCGCCTCCAAAGTCTAGATCACTTCAAAAAAAGGCCTTGTCAGAAATCTCCAGCCTAAATCAAGACACAGCCCCGGTCCTCAGACACCCAGTTGGGCACACCTTCTTCTGGTCCGCCCTTAAGGCATGTCAAAGATTGAAAGTAGGATAGAAACTCCCACTCAAAAGTAGGCTGTCCTTCTCCAGATTCCGAACTCCCTAAGTTCTGTCACGGGTGCCATACCCCCCTCAAGAGTCAATCTCAACATTTCATCCCCAGCAGTAACATTCTTCTGGTCGCGGTCAACTGTGCCCGCACCCCCACAAGTCAAAAAGTCATGTGTGACTCCAAGTGGTACGCGACTTCAAAGCAATATTTCATCAACGAATTTCACTAACGGATTCGTCAATAAAGGTTCACTAACGGCCTCTTCAAAGGTTCACTAACGACCTCTTCAAAGGTTCACTAACAGCCTCTTCAAAGGTTCGCTAACGGCCTCTTTAAAGGTTCACTAACGGCCTCTCCAAAGGTTCACTAACGGCCTCTCCAAAGGTTCACCAACGGCCCTTCAATGGTTCACCAACGGCCTCTCCAAAGGTTCACTAACGGCCTCATTCAAGGGTTCACTAACGGCCTCATCAACGGATTTCACTAACGGATTCGTCCTCAAAGGTTCACTAAAGGCCTCCTCAAAGGTTCGCTAACGGCCTCTTCAAAGGTTCACTAACGGCCTCTTCAAAGGTTCACTAACGGCCTCTTCAAAGGTTCGCTAACGGCCTCTCCAAAGGTTCGCTAACGGCCTCTCCAAAGGTTCGCTAACGGCCTCTTCAAAGGTTCGCTAACGGCCTCTTCAAAGGTTCGCTAACGGCCTCTTCAAAGGTTCGCTAACGGCCTCTCCAAAGGTTCACTAACGGCCTCTTCAAAGGTTCACTAACGGCCTCTCCAAAGGTTCACTAACGGCCTCATTCAAGGGTTCACTAACGGCCTCATCAACGGATTTCACTAACGGATTCGTCCTCAAAGGTTCACTAACGGCCTCTCCAAAGGTTCACTAACGGCCTCCTCAAAGGTTCACTAACGGCCTCTTCAAAGGTTCACTAACGGCCTCTTCAAAGGTTCACTAACGGCCTCTCTAAAGGTTCACTAACGGCCTCTACAAAGTTTCACTAACGGCCTCATTCAAGGGTTCACTAACGGCCTCATCAACGGATTTCACTAACGGATTCGTCCTCAAAGGTTCACTAACGGCCTCTTCAAAGGTTCACTAACGGCCTCCTCAAAGGTTCACTAACGGCCTTTTCACAGGTTCACTAACGGCCTCGTTCAAAGGTTCACTAAAGGCCTCATTCAACATATTCAGCCGGCAGGTTCACCTAACGGATCATGCCATCCCCTCTATCAACAAAAGCCGCTCATACAGGGAGCGCACCACCATCTCTCGCAATTTCAAATTCCTACTTTCATTGAGTCTTTGCTTTTTCTTGGTGATGTCCTCAGCGGGTGTTTTTAACTTTCGTCGACGCGTTTTGCTTTGCAATCCACGTCGCCGAGGGGCTCTGTAGACACCCCGCCTTGGACCGCTCACCCCGATTGCACATTTTATCTTGTGTTTCTCCCCATTTTAAGTGTTTCTCGTTAGTTTCTGTCACTTACGTTAAGTTCCTGACTGACTTCGTTAAGTCCAGGGACTAAACTGAATAACAGGGCTGACTTTCTAGTCCATTCTGTTAAAATCGCCTTCTCTGAGTCTCGCGCCTCCGACAGGAGGATCCAGACGCGTGCGCCTCCCGCCCCCAAAGCAGGAAGCGCGCGCCTCTGGGCGTCGGTTACAGATTTCTGGCCAGGATTCTCTCCCTTGCTCAATTTACAGGATTTTGCTCGGGAAAGATTTCTTGGTGACTGAGTTTGGCACCAAAAACATCTCTCTTTCACCTATAAAAACCCCCCTTTTACCTCCATTTTCAAGGACCTTGGGCTCTCAATCTTACATTCTCAATAAGACACTAAAATTTCACACTTACAAAGCATTTCCAAAGGATTCCTCTAAAGAATTCATCAAGAAGTGTTTGAAGTCTCTTGAAGTCTAGGTAAAGTTATTTCTTTCCTCTTCTTAACTTCATCTCTTTTCTCTTTCTTTTTGTTTTATCAAAGTGCAATCACCCAAATCATTTTGGGACATGACTCTAATGATCACCTCATCTCATTGAGGTCGGTTAAAGAGTTATCTCCTATATTCCAAACTCTATTTTAAAACCCCTTTTTATGATTTAAAGAAGAAGAAGAAGAATGTTTATCATTCATGTAGATTTTGATCAAGCAAGTCCAACTTTAGTTGGGCGAGATGGGTGTTTCGGTACTTCCCATCTCGTAACCTAACCCCCGAACCTCAAAACAAAGAATCTCTGTTTTCGTAGTCAAACTTAGGCTATTATCAATAGGTTTTTCTTATGTTCCTCAAAACATAGGTGGCGACTCTAAAAACAAGTTAGACATCCTAGGATAATTCACGCGCTCTAGCCAAGCCGTGGTTCCCCCGGGGTATCTACACTTAGCTAAAAATTGAAGTTATAAAACTTCTTACATAGGGTCCTAAAGTCCTTAAAATATACTTAGGTGATGGTATCAATCAATTCTAACATAAATAGGAGGGTTAAGTGATAAGCATACCCAACAATCTCCCCCTAAATGATTGATGCCATTACCTACAATAACAAAGGCAATTCATTGTACTTGATAATAACATGTCCATAAGAATGAAAATGGTAAATCATGCCTCAAGTCAATCACACACTAGCCAGTGTTATAGATTTCTAGTCTATCCAAAATAATGAACTTACAATATGGGAAAGACAGAAATATCATTCAGCGCATACAAAATATTATGAGTTTAAGTTTAAGTATGTGTTTAAACTGAATGTTTAAACATCATGCAATGAAATATGAGCAGTCATAAATATGCGCATGAAGTTCAGTTAAATAATGCATTCATTATTCCACAAACAAATGGTTTGAATTGAACAAGGTTTTGTGAAAACGAAATGATGCATTCTTCTCATTAAAACTTGAAATTTAAGAGTTACAGGATACAAGTTTTACATGGATGAAAAATCAAAAGCAAAAAAAAATTGTGCATAAAAAAGGAATACCTATGCGCAGCAAAGATAGATTACAATTCTAATCTATGTTAATTCTAGACAGCGCTTCCCTTAGCTCATTCTGAAGGCTTGTAAACTTGTTCATCAGCTCTATCTTCAATTGCTGAAACTTCATATTTTATTCAACGGCTTGATTGACATAATTTTTCATTCCAGTGCGCATCAAGTCATTGTCTCTTTGAAGGTCTTCAGAAATTCTATTGAAAGCATTTTCAAGTGCTCTGAACTGATTTGAGAGAGATTGCTGAGTAGACAAAATAAAGTCCTGAATCTCGTTCTGCACATCCACTAGGCTCTTGGTCAGTTCCACCTGAACCATGTTCTGACTGGCTTGCATATCTAGCATAGCCTGGTTTATCTTCCCATTGAAAATATCTCAAAACTGGACTAAGTAGTTGGTCATATGATTCTTAAGCGCATCAAGGGAAGAGGAGGAGCTGGAATCACCTGGCACAAAGTTCTCAAGCACATTCAAAATATTTGCAGTTTCAACTTGAATAACATCATTCAAAGTGTTTGCCAAAGTGCACAGAGATTCATTTAGACCATGAGATACCAAAGTCATGCTCTAGGTCTTGGCGCAGAGAATCAATATTGACAGGCGCAGGCACAGCTCCAGAACTGATTGCAGGTGCACTGGTTGCCTTTGTTGTAGAATTCTCCCCCTTAATAGCACAATCAAGTTCCTGTAGCAAACTGGCTTGCGCATCTAGCCTAGCAGACTATGCATCCAGTTGCTCTTGAATTTTCATTTGCGCAGTGACCACCTGAAAGTGTTTGGTTTGCGGAGAAAACTGATTGGCCTAAATGGTTTAGAGCATGGCCATGATTTGGCGCATGTCAGTTGAAAAACCGGAGGGATCTGAAGAAATAGGAGCTGGAGGCACTACTTGCTGTGAAGTCTGAGAAGCACCAGTTGTGTATGCAGGTATAGCAGCACCAGCAGCAGGAGTACCTTACACATGAATAGGAGAAAGAGGCAGTGCATAGTCCTTAGAACTCGAATCAGCAGCATCTTCAATGATTGGTGCATCAGGATCAACCGTAGGGTCAGGCACATCAAAAGCAAAGCCTTGACCATCAATGAAGATAGGTAGGGCTTGCTGCATAACATTCCTTTGCGCAATGGCAGCTAGCCTTGCTTGCCTTACAATTTCACGCGCAGTCATTTTAGTGCACGGGGGAGAATGCCTTGGAGGATCAGACTCAATATCTGAAAGATTGTGCATTGATCGCTTTGTGGCGCACATCTTCACTCGGCATTGAGTCTTGCGTTTGGGCTTGCTCTTCTTGGCTGATAGAGGGATTTCATCCTCACTTGAAGTTTCCTTGTGAGGCTCCCCCTGAGATAGTGCAGCTGATGAAGGACCAGCATGAGTAGATTTGGAAGGGTTAACGAGAGGGTCATTAGAGGAACCCTAAAAAATTTCTTCCTCTGGCGCAGGAGCAGAAGTGGAGGCGCAAGGAGACTTAGGCGCAGGAGGAGGTGGCGCAGCAACATCATCATCATCACTGTGAATCTCATCATCAGACTCATCAAGTAAGGTCCTAGATGCCTTAACTTTCTTCTTCTTCTTCTTCTCCTTCTCGGGCGTAGAAACCTTTGACTTCTTGGACTTCTTTGGAGGCTCAGGTTCAGCAACAACCTTGTGCTTTGGAACAGGCACAACAGTAGATTGCTTGGCCTTTTTCTTCTTGCGCGGCGCATCTGCAGCGGCCTTGCCTTTCTCCTTATCTCCAACCTTGCTTAGTACAGGCTCATACACAGACTCTTCCTCAGAATCGGAGCTAAATGAAGAGGCTTCCACATTGGTGTCAGAGACTGGAGGAGAGCCTTGATCTTCTGGATATATGTCCTTAAAAGGTTCAAGAGGATCAACAGACCAACACATGTAATAATCAAAGTTATTGACATCATGGTGAAAGTTTTGTAGAAATACGCGTGTATAAGTGCGCGTTCCAGTGACATCAACTTTCAAGGATGGGTCTGCATCCACCAACTTGTGTACCGAGGGAAATATCATGAAGATGGCAGTGAGAATTGTACTGTGCATTTTGTACTTGGGTGGTTTCTTAGAATCTGCAGCTTTCTTCTTGTAGACACGCACCCAATGAATCAACTCATCAAAAATAATCTCTGCCCAACTCAACTGCTTTGACTTGTAGATGGCTGCGCAACACATCCACTGCTTATTGATAAAAGTGGACTTGTTTCCATTCTTGCAGTTGATGGTATCTCCTATGAGTGTGTAGAGATGGTACATCAGTTCTCCAAACTCCTTCCTATTATGGTTGTTATACTGACCAACCAGAGTAGGAATCTTGATCAGCTTCTGCACAACTTTATCTTCCGTATCTTGAGATAACTTCTTCTTGTTGCACGTAGGGAGTCCTATAGTCTGACAGATGTGCGTGTAGTGGATTGTAATAGAAACCCCGCGGATAGAACTCTTCAGACATTGAACATGAATGTCATCATAGGTGCGCTCTATTTCTTCCGCGTTGCTGAAGAACTCATCGATGTAGGATGGAAGGATGAAAGACTGTCTTTTTGTGAAGAGGGGCAGGATGCCAGACTCATCCATGAGCTCCATCATATATCATCTTAGAGCGTCCCTTTTCAGATCTTCCGCATCGATTTCCCATCCAGGAATGAAGTAATTTAAATTATGCGCAAAACAACAATTTATGAGTTAGATCTGGACATGCGCATGGAGAGAAGCGCATGCGCATTAGCGATAGACGCAGGCGCATGAACTGGACTCCTTACTTAGAATAAAATATCATAAGTATAAAGGGTAAAAATGTCCAAAAACACAAATTTAAATTAAACGCCTAAAATGGGCGCGAAAAGTATAAACATAATCAATAATCATGGCAAGGCACATCATATGACTATTCACTAAGAACATGAAGAACATGGATTGAACACATGAAGAACACGAAGAACACAAAAATATCAAAGTGTTCCAAAATACATAAAAAGCATATCAAAATGTTCGTAATGAAAAATCATACACAAACAAGTAAACCATAACAACAACAACAAGATCATAGACCCAGAATCTGAGAAAAACGAATAAGAATACGAAAAGGTGAAAAACTCAAAAATTCTCAGAAACTATACCAAACGATCATTGATCGTAAAACAAATTATATATATGAGTAGATATAAGTAAGACAAACATACAACATCAAATAATTTGAAAATGATCAACGGATCATAGAGAAATCACAAAGGGGAAAACAAACCTTTGAAGTTTAATAATGGCGGAAAACTGTAAAAGGAAGTTGAAATTCTTACCATTTATGGGTCTTCTTGTTTCTTGGATGTTGTTTTCTTAGGAGCCTGTAAGTACCCCAATCTGAAATCGACCAACCTTAGAGGAACTCTTAGCACCATTCAGGGATAAACTGATGGGCTGGGACCTCACTAGGATAAACTGAAAATTCCAGGACTGCTCTGGAATTAAACTTGGAAACATCCAGAAGCTCGCCAGACTGAGCCGTACGGATGGTTTGGACGCGGGAAGGGCCTAGCCGTACGGCTGGTTTAGGCACCTTCAGTCCCTATAAATTGAGACCCTTGCTGATCATTTCAGGGGGGAGAAATATAGTTTTGTAGGTGAAACTCTGCCGAAATACAGTCTGAGTGAAACACCACCAAACACTTGAGTGAAAAGAGAGGAAGATAGGCCATAACCACCATAGGTGAAGCCTCCTTCTCCCCATCTTCTCTCCATCTTAAACTCTTTTGTTCTTGTTTATGTTGTTTGTTTACTTGCATTTCAAGCCTTGCCCTTGTCAAGCACCTTTATATTGCAAGTCTTGCCCTTGTCAAGCACCTTTATATTGCAAGTCTTGTCCTTTCAAGCACCTTATATTCTTGTTATATACCTTGTAACCAAATCATGAAATGATTCAAGGTGCCCTCACATCCAAGTATGTGAAAAGGGATAAAACCTAAAGAAGATCATGATTTGTTAATTTCTTGTCTTTAAATAGCTTGATGATCCATTTTTATGGTGAAAGCATGTATCTTTATGTTGTATTTGGCCATGATGATCATGTTGGGTGATAAAATTCCAATCTTTATCATCCCAACCTTGATTTAGCCTAAAATCCCATATTTGGGTTATAAAGATTCAATCTTTATGTTATTTTGTTCTCTCTAAAGGCTTAATCTTGTATAAAGATCTCATTTTGAGTTTGAATCTTTACTCATCAAAATGGCCATCTTGGCTCAAAGGCCCCTTTCATCACCTTTTCTCAATAATTCCCCAATGATTGTCTTAACCACATCCAAAATTCTTGTTTTGGTGTCTAATCTAGTGATTAATGACATAGGGATGATTTAATTTGTGTTTTGTTACAAAAGAATGGCTGGAAATGATCAAACAGTCCAGTTTCAGACAGAATGTTTCATTTCAGTCCCCCTTTAATCCAGAATGTTTACAAAAGAACTGCTTTCTGTTAAAATCCTAACCGTTTTCTGTTAAAGTCAGTTTTTCCCGTTTTCTAAACACACACATACACATGCACTTTTCGTTAACAAACACAAGGGAGACTCGGCTTTGTCCGAGGCGGCTTGGGTGACGTGAAACTCTTCCCAAGACGTAACCTGACCTCCGAACTCATAAATCTCTAACCATTTTCATTTGTTGGGTTAAAAGTTAACAAATATGGCGAGTCCGTTAAGTTTGTGAAGTTACACGTGTTTGGCTTTTCTTCCTCGAAACGAACCCGTTTCGCCCCAAGGGGGGGGGGTCCTCACAGTGGCGGCTCTGCTGGGGAATCGAGTGTTTTCGAACTTCTTTTTAGAAGATTCGGAGGCATTCTTGTGTGGGTCAAACTCCCGTCCCCGTTTGTTGACTTTGTGTGTGTTTTGTGTACATTTTATGTGTTTCTTTTGATTTCTGGGAATGAAACTGTTCTGGGATTGCAATAAAATGGGGCTTGATGATCAGAAGTTGAAAATTTGCAAAAAAGAATAGACTGACTGCTCTAGCCGTATGGCTGGTTTTTCCGGGTCCACAGAATGTTTCAAGTTAACGATTTTGTGCAGGGCAGAAACATTCTGATGGTCCCCTTTGCATTCTTCTTGTCCAGGTTCCATTTACAGCCTCTACTTGTGCACATTTACCTCATTTTTCTTAGCCAAAAATGAATTTTCAAAGCTTGGTAATGTTGAGTTTTGATGCATCATGCGCAGCGGAATTAAACATATAAATCAAACACCCATGAGCCCGGATCCGTGCATGTTGATTAAATTAAATACAAGATGAAAGAAACATACCCTTGAAGGTCGAATCCATGAACATGGACTTTGAGGTGCTAAAGCAAACACCCTCTATCGGTATCCACACGTCGAACGGACTCAAGAACACCTTCTTGATTGATTGCTAGATCCAAGGCTTGGTGAAGAAACGATTTCTTCGTAGGAATTATTTTGCTCCATTGATTATTGTATTTTGATGATTCTAAATCACAAAATAAATAATCCTACCTCTCTATATTTTATTGTTTCTAAAACAAAGGTTTGTGATTTCTAAAATCACCATTAGAGGCTGTCAAACCCGGCTGCATATCTTATATGAGGGTTTGACCTAATTCCTTTAGGGGTCGGGATTCCTTTTCTGTCCAGAAAACTGAACAAACTGACCAGAGTCGGGACCCCAGCCGTACGACTCATTAGGAGCCGTACTCCTAGTAGGGAGCTGTACGGTGGCCAGTTAATTTTCCCAGAAAATCTGCCTTTTTTCAATCCGTTCTATTGTATGTGACCCAATAGGATTATACTATGTTGGCAACGAGTCCGAATGAGTCAGAACCCATAAGTCATAAGCAGACTCTAGCAAGCCATTATGACAACCCAATTAGTATAACTCTGAAAGTCCAAAGTAACCTTATAGAACATATCATAACTCCTTTGTCACGTAATATCATATTGGACATAAGTCATGTCGCGACCCCGACCCCACGGGCCGGGAACTCGCGAGCTGGACGTCGACATAAAAACAATAAACACCAAAATACTGAAGATAAAAATTCCAATTTAGTACAAAAGATGATACACGGTTTTAGAAATCCAAAACTTAACAATAACACTAAACCACTAGTATAAGCTCCACAAGCTTACACCAAAATACAAAATATTACAACTTCTTAATGACGTCACAGTTTGGTAATACTATCCCAAAGGTTATACATTTAAGTAATGCAAACCGAAGAACAACCTGCCCAAAAGCTACGGACCCTCTCGACGTCCTCCTCGTGATCAGCGACTCCAATTACTTTCCTCCTGGGGAAGGAAAGAAAAAAGAAAAGATAAATCTCAATAAGCCACTTCATGCCTATATGATGCAACTTATGACATGCAATATGCAATAATAAATCTCACATAGCACTTAACATATAACAGTTAGCAGATAGAAGCGGAAATAAACAAGTAACAAAGGATATAAGCCAAGGTTTCCCAAACGGATAGAACAATCGCTGCGCAGCTTCAACCAAATCAACCAATCAACCAATCTTCGTAGCAGCATAAACAACTGAAGATAACAACCCCGGTACCGGTGCCATGAAACCCATAATAGTGACAAGGGAAAAATGACACAAAGTCATAACCCAAAACGAATGGTTAGAAATACTCACTCAAGGGAGCTAGCTCATCCCAACCAATGCCATCTGGAAGGGGAAAGAAGGACCAATGGGCGATACTATCATGGACTTGGCTCGTGCCATTATAATATTATCCATTGCCTGACTCGAACACAAGTACCAGCTGGACTTTAAACAAGCACATAGTAATAAATACTCGCTTGAAACAACAATGGGGCAATGATTCCAAAGTAGGGAACCAAGCCAAGCTCATCACAAAAGATATTCCAAAATTCCAAAACAATACCTAGTCAAATTCCACAACACATTTGTTCACAAAGGAATCATTTTCAAACTCTAGAGTGTTCCTCGATGTCCATTTAAGTCAACTAGAATAGTACTCAAAACCTAGACCGAGATTTCATTTTAGTCTTATCAAAACAAACAAAAAAAAAGAGATTCTCAGAAATAGGACCGAGCGGGCGCGTGCTATGGACCAGGCGGGCGCTCAAATAGGCAGAAGGTCGGTCGAGGGGATTTGGACAGGTAGGCGGGCGCCTGGCTCAACCTAGGCGGGCGCTCGGTCGGCGTTCTGGGCAAAATGCAGCTGGGTTCTTTACAAATCCTTCACAAATCCTTACCATTTCTAAATACTAATATTACCCCCAACTTCTAACAAGTATACCAAGGTACCAAAACCACATATAAGTCTAAAAGAGGCTCATATAACAACATTTACACAACCCAATCCAAGATTTCAATCCCACATCAAATTATCACAAAATTTACCAAAATATAAATAAATTCCAAACTCATCCAAGAAATCATATATAGCAATCATAGTATCATACAAGTCTAGATTGAACATTTTTAACAAAAAGGGGGAAAAGTAACTTACTTGGAAATTTATGAAAGGTGACGGAATTTGATCTTTCTTAGCTACAAACGATCCTAGCGACGATCTAAACATTTTATATAAAAGGAGTAATAAGAAATGATGAATAAAAGAAGACCAAAAGAAGGAAAATAAGAGGGAGTTCTTACCTTCATCAACAATGGAAGAGAGAGAGAGAAATGAGTGTGTGTGTGTGTGTGCAGGAGAGAGTGAGGGAGAAGGGAGGGAGTAGATAGGATATTTAAAAAAAATATACACTTAAGCCCCTCTAGAACCACTTTGAACACATAAACCCTTATATCCCTCTTACAACTAAAGCCCCTAACTTTATACTTAGCACAAATGATCAAGTAAAATAATTATAAGCATGAGATTTATGAAACACAAAACGCACACACAAATAAATAAATAAATATTTATTACTAAGAAAATAGATATGGGTTTTCGGGTCGCGACAAGTCATGGTCTATGTCAACTTATGTTGTCTAATGCTTTCTCGATCCCGAGCAGATTGATATGAGCAAATGACATTGAACACATCAATTCATTTGGGTATGGCCGTACACTATTATCAATCTCACTCATCGAGAGGCCAAGCAGATATCTCTCTTGAGAGAGGGAAAAATCCCATCTTGACTTATCATTCTTCCCTACAGGAATCCGATTATGCCAATCGTAGCCTTTATAACCACCCGGTTAAAGGTGGCGTTTGAGTACGTTAAACAATATGTTCATCATGTGGAAGACCATGATAATGTCAGGTCTAAGGATTCAAATGGTATGACTATTATAAGATTTAATTATGACATTTGACGATGACATAAATCTCATAACGGGTCTATCCAGTACCTTGTTCTCCAACAAGTACCCACTAGTTTAATCTGCATCATATGCACCATAATCATCACATGATTATCCATTAAACTCATGCTAGCTTTTCATAAGTGCTAGGGATGATGATTATTATAATAAACATACAAAAGATATAATAATCGGGTTTGTTATCTCTATAACTATGAAGCTATGATATAACGCATAGGCCTTTCTCAAGGGCTTAGGGCATAATATCCAACAATCTCCCACTTGCACTAAGCCCAATCAACACGTATCCAATACCTATTGAGGTTAGCTATGATCTCCATCATAATTGTGAGCGAGTTTATGTAAGATGATTATCCTTGTTATCATCATATGGTATTTTGCATATTTTATACACTTCCCATCTTAGCGAATTTCTCGAATAAGATAGAACCGTCCGAGTATATGTTTAGATAAGACATTGGCACCTTGGATTGTGTAATAACGATTATTAGCACAATGAAGGTCCATTAAATTAGTTGACATTAGAAACGATTTATAGTTTACTAATTAGTATCTTAATCCAAACAATTTTCTAGTTGCATCCCATGTCACTAGATACTCAACCCTTTTTTGTAGAATAGTAATGGTCCATTTAGACTCTTCTAACACCACCATTATTAGACGTAAACATGTATTTATACTGCAATATTTATCTTTGTTGGTTTGTAAGAATGCATCTATGTAACTATTACAAGATCATCTTTCATTCCATCAAAGATCAAGAATGCATCCTTAAGTTCATTTTCAAGTGCATAAGGATGTTTCTATACTAGTGACTTTCACTAGGATCCGATCAGTATTATCTCATCATACTCCAAGTATATAAGACATATGGTCTTAGTACGTTAACATGGCTTACATGGTAGATCCAATTGACATAGCATTTTAAACATCGAATGTCGCTTATGAGTTAATACCAAATCCATTGTTAGTTCCAAACTAACTTGACTATCAAGCCATATAAGGTAATTAATATGTCTCTCCATGTTCAAAACATGTGAACTTATTATTATACCTTTCATTCATCAAATGAGTGTTAGACTCTAATCAATTTCAAACTTTTCTCGCCTTTCTTGCTTGTAGGAACGCTTCCTACGCGATTGCTTATCAAATAAGCATCCATGTGTTTCAGATACTTCTAAAGTTGAAAACATATGGTAGCAAGACATAAGATAATTGACATCTATAGAATCATCTACATGTTTCTAATCAATCTCTTTTTCCACCTTTGAGGCATTAGGTTTCTTAGGGATAGGATTTATTAAGAATTCATAACTTCCATTCTTTCTTAAGAACAATTCTCAAGCTCATGACTAGGTCATAGAAGTTAAACTCATTCTCTTTAAGTGGGGTTTATTGCAGTAATTAATCATGATCACAGTTTAAGACATTCTACAAAATATGCAAACAAATATACACATATATTTCATAACATTATCATTTAGAGACATTTAATGTATTTCATAAATACTCACACTAAATTATACACCTTCAAATATAACAATTGTATAATACAATCTAAGTGGGCTAAGATCCAACTTTAATTTAATTTCAAGTCCGCTTTGGCGATACTGCTCAAAATTAAATTAATTAGGTAGATAACTCCTTATCAATCATATCATATATGACTCTTAGATCATTTATGAGATTTGTTAGACATCTTATGTCAAACATGTTTTTAATCTCATCTTGTGTCTTAGGCCCAAAACTTTGTCTTTTGATAGCCTAATTAAGTCAAACCACGTTAAACGTATAGGAATCACTCTTTCCTCATCTTGCTCATACACTGATAGAATTAATACACCTCGCTTTGGCAGAGCCCACATAAAACTACCCGGTGTACTCACAAGTGTTTTAATAATGGATTAGCACATGACTTAAATTTTAAGAAGGTTTATTTTACATAGAGACATGCATCATATATTTAATTATGTCCAACATAATATAATATAGTCTTTGCATAACTGATGTTAACTAATCCAATTAATTAACAGAAGCAAAATCTTGTGATTTAATTATGAAGCAACATAATGAGGATGGAATCTAAATTATCTGTAAACAATTTACAGACTGGATATTTCATTTGCATTCCCAGAAACAAGGCATAAGCCTGCCATTGGTCCATGCAATGAATTAATCCAAATTTAGTTTCATTCTCTTGCAAACAATTTGCACTTTGCTCATAGGGTTAAATTCTGAAACTTTGTTTCCGCAGAACATCTATATATTGAGAGCACAAAACGTACGGTCGAAACTAAGCCAAAAGGCATCCACAATCCCGTACTAAAATCAAGAAACCAAGTAATTTTGTATACGACCGATACTAAGCCAAAAGGCATCCACAATTCCGTATAGAAAATTAATTTGTTCCAAGATCATTAATTGTCTCATCAATGTCATAGACTACATCAATTCTGAACTCTTCAGGACTCTGATTTCTGCAATTTTCCGGATTAAATCTGTTTCAGGAAGCACGGTTTCGAAAACCAGCCGTCTGAAACCAGATTCAGTTCCTGATTCGAATTCTGTAAACGATTTACAGAACAATCAGAAAATCCAGAAAACAAAACAAAACTGTCCAGAAAAACTACACCAGCCGTACGGCTGTAACAGAGGCGTGCGGCTTCTGATCAGCCGTACGGTGCCCAAAGTCAGATTCCCAGATTTCCAGAATTTCTTAGATTCGACCAATCCCAATATCGTGTTCATACATAATCAGATTACAGAAAACACGAAAATACAGATTACGAATTTTAACTCATCTAATTCATATAATCAATAACCAATTTATTCCACATATAAATTAGAACAAGATTATCAATAAATATAATCTAATTATAACATGATAATCTAAGCATGCGATTATACATATGAATCCAATTAATATTACAATCACATAATCCCCATACTCATGCTCATAAATTTCATATCGTATATAAAATTTAAATCACATATTCATCTTTATCATCATGCAAAATTCATATAATCGAATTAAATAATTTAAACATGATGTATTAAAATAATCAACGATGAACGGGGATCTGATACCACTGTTGGGTTTTGATGCATCATGCACAGCGGAATTAAACATATAAATCAAACACCCATGAGCCCGGATCCGTGCATGTTGATTAAATTAAATACAAGATGAAAGAAACATACCCTTGAAGATCGAATCCATGAACACGGACTTTGAGGTGCTAAAGCAAACACCCTCTATCGGTATCCACACGTCGAACGGACTCATTAACACCTTCTTAATTGATTGCTAGATCCAAGGCTTGGTGAAGAAACGATTTCTTCGTAGGAATTATTTTGCTCCATTGATTATTGTATTTTGATGATTCTAAATCACAAAATAAATAATCCTACCTCTCTATATTTTATTGTTTCTAAAACAAAGGTTTGTGATTTCTAAAATCACCATTAGAGGCTGTCAAACCCGGCTGCATATCTTATATAAGGGTCTAACCTAATTCTTTTAGGGGTCGGGATTCCTTTCTGTCCAAAAAACTGAACAAACTGACCAAAGTCGGGACCCCAGCCGTACGGCTCATTAGGAGTCGTACTCCTAGCAGGGAGCCGTACGGTGGCCAGTTAATTTTCCTAAAAAATCTGCCTTTTTCCAATCCGTTCTATTGTGTGTGACCCAATAGGATTATACTATGTTGGTAATGAGTCCGAACGAGTCAGAACCCGTAAGTCATAAGCGGACTCTAGCAAGCCATTATGACTACCCAATTAATATAACTTTGAAAGTCCAAAGTAACCTTATAGAACATATCATAACCCCTTTGTCACGCAATATCGTATTGGACATAAGTCATGGTCTACGTCAACTTATGTTGTCCAATGCTTTCTCGATCCTGAGCAGATTGATATGAGCAAATGACATTGAACACATCAATTCATTTGGGTACGGCCGTACACTATTATCAATCCCACTCATCGAGAGGCCAAGCAGATATCTCTTTTGAGAGAGGGATAAATCCCATCTTGACTTATCATTCTTCCCTACAGGAATCCGATTATGCCAATCGTAGCCTTTATAACCACCCGGTTAAAGGTGGCGTTTGAGTACGTCAAAAATAATATTCATCATGTGGAAGACCATGATACTCTCAGGTCTAAGGATTCAAATGGTATGACTATTATGAGATTTAATTATGACATTTGACCATGACATAAATCTCATAACGGGTCTATCCAGTACCTTGTTCTCCAACAAGTACCCACTAGTTTAATCCGCATCCTATGCACCATAATCATCACATGATTATCCATTAAACTCATGCTAGCTCTTCATAAGTGCTAGGGACGATGATTATTATAATAAACATGCAAAAGATATAATAATCGGGTTTGTTATCTCTATAACTATGAAGCTATGATATAACGCATAGGCCTTTCTCAAGGGCCTAGGGCATAATATCCAACAGGTAATGCACAAATCTTTTGGACATGGACTTGGGTTTTTAAAGCCTCATTGTGCATTACCCCTTTTTATAAAAGTTTTGGTTTCTCAAATTCTTTTCTTGTGCACAACCTTTTTGTACAAATGATTTTCAAAAGGTTGTTGTTCTTGTTGTAAAATTTTGGTTTCAAAAACCTTTGGTTGTGCACAACCTTTTCCATGTACAAAATTTTGACTCGCGCTTGTTTATATCTTTGCTTGATTACTTGTGCAAATTACTTGTTTAAATTGTTTGTCCATGTCTTGTATATACTCTTGTTCATGCTCATGATATTAAAACGCATTGAAAATTTCTATTTTGACTCAAAAGGGAACATAGAAGGCTTCACACAATGCGCACTCGACCTTGTGCACGTTCCAAAAACCCTTTAAACCCGGGATGGATGCCACGATGCAGCTTGATTGGTGCTCTTGTGCCCTTCTCGCGCGCACGGGTCCATTCCACCTCCCCTTCTGAGCTGAGTCAACCACACATGTCCGTGACACACAAATACCGTGACCTTGGTTGGTTTTTGTTCTAGCTCACATCATTACGTCATTAATACGTGTCCAAACGCTAATTATGGCCAAGTTAACGCCCGAGTCACGACTCCTCGTGAAAGCGAGTGTGACCAAGGTCATCTTTGACCCGGTCCTTGACTTATGCGTTAATTCCAACCATAATTAACCAAAGTCATGTATTAAGGATAGGTTGACACCGCGTCATTAAGCTCTAATGCTTGACCCATCCTAATCACCTTTAAGCCCAAGGCTACAGTCCGAGATCCCTCATTAAAATGAGGTCATGCCGGAATTTTGTTAAAGCGTTAAGTTAATCTTAACCTTAGCCGGGGCTTACCTATGATAAGAATGGGTCAGACATTGGCGTTTTGCGATGCACTAGACCTTAGGTTTGTTTCTTTTGATCAGTGGAAGCCGCGTGCCCTATAGGATCCTCGCCTGGGATAGTCCATCCTTGGGAGTGTGCAATACAAGTGAAATACGAGGGGTCTATAGGCGTAGTGATGGCCTCCACTGATCTAGGATTTAGATTAGTTACGAAAAAGAAGAGAAATCTTTTCCAAACAATTAGGAATAAAATGCGTTTTAAGTAAACAGGAACAAAAAAAATGATAAATAAAGACAGTAAAATTTTATGTTGCATGAGCCTAAGCCTCTTCCGAAACACTAGCCCTAATTGGTACCCGAGTCTGAAATGGACCTCCGTTTCCTCCGCAGCACGCAAGAAGTGGGTCAGGGTTCCGGGTCGTCGTCTGGTTAGTGCCGAGTCTGACAGTTCATCAGCAGCTTCACTCAGACTTCTTCGAATGACTAGTCCTGCAGGAAGTAGTAGTGCGGGTGACAACACAGTCGATCCTAATAGGATCACCATGGAAGAATTGGTACAAGCTCTAGAGGCCGCCAGGGCCAGGGAAGAAAGTGTCAGAAAACATCAGGAAGATATGCAAAATAGGGTTGTTGAAGCCATGAGACAGAGAGGGATAGCCATCGTATTTAAGAATGATGGAGGGTTTGTGGAAATCACAGAGGAAGAGGAGGTTGAAAATGTACGACCCCAGGGTTATAACCGAGTTCCCCCTCCCCAAACTTACCCCAATGTGGCGGCCTCACGTCCCGCATTCCAAACCACCAACCACCAAAGTGTGCCTACCACCCAGTTTCCTTTCGTCCCGCCGGAAGGATCTCCCATGTGTCCGCTCGGATTCAACCCATATGGTCCGGTCCTGACAAGCCGAAGACCTTTAGCTCCGACCACCACCGGATTACCACCTCCAGCTTTGCCGATTGTCTCCCGAGGGGTACCATACCCATTTCAATACCCGGTGGCACAAGCTTCTGAAGCTACTCCACCATGCATCCCAGCCAGTAATCCAGGATATGGGTTTGTTTACACCCATGCACCACCTCAAAATCTTCCTCCGGTAATACCATCCACCACCGTGCCTCCGACAGTGATGCCAGTGACAACCCAAACCATGGGATCCATCAACTCTAGCCCGCACATGGACCCTCAAATGGGGTGGTTGGTAGAGAAGTTGAAGCAAATGGAAGAAAGGTTTGAGGGGATGAACGAGAAGAAATCCACCTCGGGAATCACCGATCCTGATAAAATTGTTCCCCTCCCTCATAGATTCAAAATGCCAGAGATTGATAAGTTTGATGGAACTTCTTGCCCCCAGACTCATCTCAATGCTTACACCCTAGGAATGAGGGCAAAGGGTTGTACCGTGCAATAAATGGCCGATCACTTTTAACTATCTCTGAGAGGAAATGCACTAAAATGGTTCTTTAACCTAAAAGACGAATCTCGGGTCACATGGGATCGGATCAAAGAAGCATTGCTCACCAAATACAGGTCTAACTTGGAGTGGGAAACCAATCGCACTGATTTGCAGGGCACCTTACAAAAGAATAATGAACCGATTGGTGAGTTTTACAAGAGATGGAATTACAACCTTGGGGAAATTTCCAATCCGCGTACTGAGGATGAGTAGCTGGATATCTTTCAGTTATGCCTGAAACCTCAATTGCGAGCTTTGATCAGTCACCACTTCTACCCTAATCTTCGGGCTATGGTAACCGAAGGGTCCAAGTTTGAGAAGGCCCTCAGTGAGCAATCCTCCGCTCAGGGCAGTGGTAGCTCCTATCGGTACCGTCCTCCGACCACCGGCAAAGGGAAAGAAACCTCAGGGGTAGTTAACAACATCCAAGGGGAAAACCCAGGACAAGTCCCGTAAAGGGCCGGAAACTCAGAGAGACATCCGTATGTGAGGTTTAAATATTTTAGGATGCCTATAAGCAAGGTGTTTGAAGGGTTAGTCAAACAAGGCCTTGTGAAACCTTTGGTCAACTACCAACCATGGAATCTTGAGAAATACCTCGATAAAAGTAGGAGATGTGCCTTTCACAATTATCATGGCCACAACACCGATGACTGCTCTGTGGTAAAATGCATCATCCTTGACCTGATTGACAAGGGGAAGCTTGAACACCCTCGTGGTCTAAATGTAGTCAACAACCCCTTCCCCGATAACAGCGCCATCAACATGATTGAGTTCGGGCAAAACAGTGTGAACATGATTTAGCTTGGAGGACCAGCACCGGTAACCTTCTTGGAATTTAACACCCCATTGGTGGAAATCAGGGAGAGGTGGAAGGACGTCCTGTGGGCATGTGTACAAGAGGGAAAGATGAAATGCCCCCCGGATTGTATGATGGCCAATATACTGAGTGCAAGGATCCCACACCAGAATGCTAGCGATTTGGTCATGATTAAGCTCACTGAGCACAATCTAACATATGAGGAATTCATGGCAGAATTGGAGAAGGCCGTTAAAAGCGAGGTGAAAGGCCAAAGCCATAGTCCAAACTGGTGTTGTCCCCCTCATCATGATCATTTCCATGTCACAGAACCGTGTAGCTCCTCGACCGGCAAAATATTGGTTAAAAGGGTATGCAACCATGATGAGGAAAATGTGCCCGAAATGATGAGAAGCCCGGGAATGACTAATTATGAAAGGCACCTCACCCAAATGAGAGGGGAAATCCGCTCCATGTCTCGCGAAAAACTTTGGTTTCTCTGTGAAAGTGATGACGACGAGGTGTCCTTCTCCTATGTGCCTCCCCGTGTCTCATCCCTAGGAATGGTGGAAGACTTCCCACCTTTAGACAACTTCTTATCCTTGCCACCACTATCACCACCATCTCAGTTTGGCGATGATGGGTCGATGTTTCTAGAATACTTTTGTTGTATGTTGACTGTGGAAAAACTTCGAGAAACCATGGGAGTTTAGGAAGAACCAAACACCCACCCTGTTTCCCTCAAAGAAATCCGTGAGTCAGCATATGCCTCAAAGGGAATGATTACAGTGAATGAGTTAGGAAAGGTAGCATGGCCTTACTCCACCAAGGATTTGTCAACACCCGTGGAAGAATTGGGGAAAGTTCACGACTCAGCGGAAGTAAGTGTGTTGACCCGCTCCGGGCAGGTGCACACAGAGAATCCCAAGAAGCCTCCACCGCAGGAGCATCGCTCACCTCCCCCTTTGGGCAAAGAGACAGGGGATACGGATCTTGAAAAGGAATACCCCGTCCTTACTCAGCTAAAAACGACTCAAGCCAACATATCTCTTTGGTCCCTCCTCACGTCGTCTTACCCGCATAAGCTCAAGTTGGAGGAATGCCTGGCTCAAACCATGGTGCCTACCACGGCTACCCCCGAGGAGGCCGTGCAAATGATTGGGAGTGTTCAATATGGAAACATAATCACCTTCACCGATTTGGATTTGCCTAAATTTGGGGTTAACCACAACGAAGCTCTCTACATTACGGTGCAGCTGGACGAGCGCCGCCTCCCACGGGTTTTGGTTGACAACGGTTCTTCCATTAACGTCCTGCCAGCCAAAATGATGGACCTCCTCGGCCTTAAGACCGACGATTTGAGGCCCTCCACGATCACCGTCAAAGCTTATGACTCTACGGTCCGATCAGTCCTAGGGATGGTCACCTTGAACCTATGGTTTGGAAAGCAAAGGATGCCAACTGACTTCCAAGTACTTGACATCCCTATCTCCTTCCCGCTTTGTTAGGACGTCCTTGGCTCCATATAACATAACGGTCATTTATGGGGACAGTGTTACTATGGAAGGAACCAACACCAACGGGATTCCTGTTCTGGAAATTAAGCACGAGGAGAATGGTATGATTTTAACTGGCTTCACAGGAATACCTTCCGAGACCCACGTTTGTGTGTAGATCTCACACTCACCAAGGATAAAATTCCCACCGCAATGAAGATGATGCGTCTGATGCACTACCTCCCAGGACTTGGCCTTGAAAGGAGCTCTAAGGGACTCACAAAATTGTCGAGATCAAGGAGAAAAATACACTCCATGGCCTGGGGTATAAGCCAACTCCCGAAGACCTCAGAATGGATAAGGAAAATGCCCAAAGGAAGAGCCAAGCCTGAGCTCAAGGAGTCTCTTACAAAACTCCCAACCTTTGTCCATATACATTTGATATGAGCTGCTACTTTGTGAAAGGAGGAATTTAAGCTGAAGCCCCAACGAAGAGGGAACCAATGGTAGGACAAGCTCCCAGAGGACCTTGTAAGATTCTGAGGGATGACCGCCAACCCCGTGAGAAGGGCATTCCTAGACATGCCCATAATGCCCGGTCCTACCAAAACCATGATAACACATGAGTAAACTTTCAAAGGGGTGCGTGAGATGGTGAAGCAATTCGAGGATTGGTCCATGAAAGGAAGCGACAAGGAAGGAAAAACTGTCTGGGGTCGGAATGGTAAGTACGAGTTTGGAAAATGGACTCCCAAGAAAACCGGAGAGGAAGTCATGGACGACGAATGGAATGGCGTGGTGATACAAGGGTTATTTGGGGAAGAATTGGTTATGCCAGATCTGATCGATTTAGGGAAAGAAATGGTTGCTGTAATAGAGGATGGATTCCCCGAGGTCACCGACCCCCGCACCTTGGTTGAGAAAAGTGGTATGCCTCTGAATAATTGGGCGACTTTCTCCAGACCTGTGTCCAGCAAGGAAGAAATGATCGTAGAACTTGGATTGATTCCCCGCCTTCTAGAGTCACATGTCGTAGGGTCTAGTATAACCGAGTCCCCTCAGTCTCTTGTCTTTGAGTTTGAATCTGTTTCCTCTGAGGGCCTCACGCCCGAGGATTATGATCTTGTAGCCAACATTGTATTCCCCTTTGCATTGAATGAAATGATGGACCTTTCTGAGTATCCCCTCATTGCCAATTTATTAGATGATAAATTAACTAATAATCTGAAAGTGGTTAATGATGAATCACCTAATAATGCAGACGCACTAAATGAACAATACATTAAAGAACTCTCAAAACAGGTTATTGACCGAGAGGAAAACCGTGCCCAAGCTGCCGAAGAGGTTTTGGCCAAGGTGAATTTGGGGACTGCGGATGAACCAAAGGAGACACAGATTGGTAGCTACTTCAAAGAAACCGAAAGGGAAGACTTGGTAGAGCTGATCAAAGAGTATATGGAGGTTTTTGCTTGGTCTTACAAGGACATGCCAGGGTTGGATGCCTCGATTGTGGAGCACAAGATCCCCGTGGATCCCGAAGTGAAACCGGTTAAGCAAAAGCTTCGATGAATCAAACCGGAATGGTCTCTGCAAGTCAAAGAAGAGATTGAGAAACTGCTCCAGGTCGGCTTCATAAGGGTGACAGAATATCCCTCGTGGCTTTCCAACATAGTGACAGTGACAAAGTGTCGCGGCCCCAACCCCGCGGGCCGGGAACTCGCGAGCCGGACGTCGACTTAATAAACAAATACCAAAATACTGAAGATAAAAATTCCACTTTGATACAAAAGATGATACCCGGTTTTAGAAATCCAAAGCTTAACAACAATACTAAACCACTAGTATAAGCTCCACAAGCTTACACCAAAATACAAAATATTACAACTTCTTAATGACGTCACAGTTTGGTAATACTATCTCAAAGGTTATACATTTAAGTAATGCAAACCGAACAACAACCTGCCCAAAAGCTACGAACCCTCTCGAAGTCCTCCTCGTGATCAGCGAGTCCTATTACTTTCCTCCTGGGGGGTTAAGGAAAAACATAGATAAAAAGAAAGGGGGTGAGATAAATCTCAATAAGCCACTTATGCAACTATATGACATGTTATAATGCAATAAGCAATAGTAAATCTCACATAGCACTTAACATATAACAGTTAGAAGATAGCAGCGGAAATAAACAAGTAACAAAGGATATAAGCCAAGGTTTCCCAAACGGATAGAACAATCGCTGTGCAGCTTCAACCAAATCAACCAATCAACCAATCTTCATAGTAGCATAAACAGCTGAAGATAACAACCCCGGTACCGGTACCATGTAACAACGATAAAGTAACACGGGGAATATGACACAAAGTCATAACCCAAACGACTAGCTAGAATACTTACCAAAGGGAGCTAGCTCATCCCAACCAAGGCCAATCTGGAAGGGGAAAAGAGGAACCAATGGATGATACTATACTGGACTTGGCTCGTGCCATTATAATATTATCCATTGCCTGACTCGAACACAAGTACCAGCTGGACTTTCAAATAAAGGCTAAGTAATAAAATACTAGCTCAATAAACAACCAATGATTCCAAAGTAGGGAACCATGTCAAATAGTCATCATAAAGACAAACCAATCCAAAATTCATCAAAAAGATGTTCCAAAATTCCAAAATAATACTTAGTCAATTTCCACAACATATTTTTCACAAAGGAATCATTTTCAAACACTAGAGTGTTCCTCGATGACCATTTAACTCAATTAGAGTAGTACTCCGAGCCTAGACCAAGCTTGACTCCTAAAGCAACCAAAATAAAGACCTTCAGTTCAGCCATTATGGGCGGTCGCCCAAAACTATCATGGGCGGTCGCCCAAAACCATTCCTTCTCCACCAAATCGACTGATCACCTGGGCGGTCGCCCAACCCAAAAGTGGGCGGTCGCCCACTACCCCTGTTCTGCCGGAAATCGGCAGAAATGACCTGGGTTCTTACCAATTCTTACCATTCTACAACTCAACCAAAATCTAACACTTCTAACTAGTATACTAAGGTACTAAAAGAACTTATAAGTCTAATAGGACTCATATAATCACATCTAAACAACCCAATCAAAGAATGATTCAAACATCAAATTCTCACAAAAATAAATAAAATGCCAATCCACTCCAAATCAAACCAAGAAGCAATATATAGTAAACATAGCATCATATAAGCTTAGTATGAACATTTTAGCATAAAAAAGGGGGAAAGTAACTTACTTGAAATTTATGAAAGGAAATGGAATTTGGATTTTCTTGGCTATAAACGATCCTAGCGATGATCTAAACATTTTATATAAAAGGAGTAATAAGAAATGATGAATAAAAGATGACCAAAATGAAGGACTAAGGGAGAGAGTTTCTTACCTCAACAATGGAGAGAGAGAGAGAGATTACTGTGTGTGTGTGTGTTTGGTGAGGAAGAGAGTGAGGGAGAAGGGAGGTTAGGGAGAGATATTTAAAAATAGTTTCACAATTAACCCCTCTACTTCTACCTTGAACACATATACCCTTATAACCCTCTTTCAACTAAAGCCCCTAACTTCACAGTTAGCACAATTGATCAATTAAAAAGCTAGGCATGAAATATTATAAAACACAAAATGCACACATAAATAAATAAATAAATAAATAAATAAATTTACTACTAAGAAAATAGAGACGGGTTTTCGGGTCGTGACATTCACTCCACCTTAAAAGAAAATTCGTCCCGAATTTTAGAAATACTTACCCGAAACAAAAAGCGGATACTTCCTCTCTATCTCTTCTCGAAGCTCCCACGTTGACTCTTCGACATTGTGATTCCTCCATAGTACTCTAACCAACGCTATGCTTTTATTCCTTAACTCTTGAACTTTGGTATCAAGTATATGAACTGGTCGCTCCTCGTATGACATGTCAGGCTCTATATCTTCAGGTACCCTCGGTAACACGTGAGATGAATCGTGCAAATACTTCCGAAGCATAGAAACATGGAAGCCGTTATGCAACCGATCTAAAGAAGATGGCAACGCAAGTCGATAAGCAAGAAGTCCCACTTTTCCCAAAATCTCAAACGGTCCTATATACCTCGGAGCCAATTTACCCTTCTTCCCAAACCTTCGAATACCCACCTTCGGAGATACCTTCAAGAATACAAAGTCTCCAGTCTGAAAATTAAGATCCCGTCTTCGGTGATCGGCATAGCTCTTATGTCTACTTTGGGTTGTCTTCAATCAATCCAAATAACTCTGACTTTCCCAACTGAATCCTGAATCAAATCAATACCCTTTATCTTTGATTCCCTGATCTCATCCCAATAGATAGGTGATCTATACTTTCTTCCATACAAAGCCTCATAAGGAGCCATCTCGATGCTAGCCTGATAACTATTATTATAAGAGAATTCCACTAAAGGTAAATGCGTATCCCAAGAAACAGAAAAGTCTACCGAACAAGCTCGTAACATATCTTCTAGAATCTGAATTGTCCTCTCGGATTGACCGTCAGTTTGAGGGTGAAAAGCCGTACTGAACCTCAAATCTGTATCCAAAGCTTTCTGTAATGCCTTCCAAAATCTAGAAGTAAATCTCGGATCACGATCTGATACAATGCTAACCAGAACCCCATGTAATTTCACAATCTCATTAATATAAAGGGTCACAAGCTTTTCCATCAAGTATTTAATATCAATCGGTAAGAAATGAGCAGCTATCCACGATTACCCAAACACTATCATACCTCCTATGGGTACGAGGTAGTCCCGTAACAAAGTCAATAGTCACATGTTCCCATTTCCACTCTGGAATCTCTAATGGCTGAAGTAGTCCTGTGGGTCTCTGATACTCAGCTTTGACCTGCTGACAAGTTAAACACATTGATACATACTCAGCTATTTCCCTCTTCATGTTGTTCCACCAGAAATGTTGTTTCAGATTTTGGTACATCTTCGTACTACCGGGGTGAATAGTATATCTCGATTTATGACCCTCATCTAGAACTTGCCTCTTTATACCGTCAACATCGGGTACACACAAACATCCATGAAAGGTCAACACTCCATTCGAACTGATAGAAAAATCCTCGAAGTTCTTCTCCTTCATTTTACCCATTATTTTCACTAACACTGGATCTTCTTTCTGAGTTTCCTTTATTCTCTGAATTAGGGTTGGAGATACCCTAATGTTCGCAAAGATATCCCCATGTCTCGATTCACGAGGACACCAATCTCGAACATCCTCTAGCATTTTCCACTCTCGAACCATCATCGAAGCCACATAAGATTTTCAACTAATAGCATCGGCTACAACATTCGCCTTTCCCGGATGATAAGATATCTTACAATCATAGTCCTTCAAAAGTTCCATCCATCTGCGCTATCGGTTATTATGTTCCTGTTAGTACCTGACCTAAAAATGAGTTTATTAGGGTTTTCCCAAATATACAAGGACTTTATAGGAATTAGAAACCTCGCAAACACTTGTCCCGGATTCCCAAATACCTCATTTATGACAAAATCCATCAAAATAGGTAACTTATGGTTTCCTTAAAACCATGCAGAAACCCTAGCTTAAGAATCAAGCCAGCCCGCATCTTTGGCCACGCGCCAACATTGCCGCGCCCCAACCTTGGCCACGCGGCCACTCTTGTCGCCGTCTTCAATCATGGCCAGGCGGCCAACCTTGTCCCGGATGATCTCAGCCGTCAGATCTTCCCATCAGTTTACTATATAAACTCATTCCATTCCATTGGTTTGGCAGATCCCGAGTTTGAGAGTCTTAAATCCGATTTTGAGAGTTCTTAAACATTATTTTGCTCCCTAATTAAGCATTCAAACACTCAAGGAGATCAAGGTTTATTTCTTGCCAACATAGGTATGTTTTCTAACTTTTTCTTCATGTTCTTGCATCATTTTTAATGTAGATCTTTTATATTCATGTTCTTACATGTTTATTCATAGTTTCTTCATATGCTTTGCATGTTCATTCATATGTTCATAATATGTTCTTCGCATGTTCTTCGTGTTCACAGATTAAAACCTTATTTATGCTATATTTAGGGTTGCGATCTTCATGTTTGCATGTTATTTCATAGCCGATGATGATTTAGGGTTCATCAACCCAAGGATGATCTAGGAACTATTTCTAAACCCTAAACTTTAGGTAATTACTCCCATGTTCAATAATCCTTCCATGATGAATGTGATGAATGTTCATCGAGATCACATTGATGACATAGTCATTATTCTAGGATGTGATCATCCTGCATGTTTCTTTCTCCTCCCTCTTCATTATGCATGATGCCTATTCTCTCTCCACATTCTAATCATGTGCGAACTACGCTGACCTGAGCTTCTCACATTGAGAGGAACGTAGGCAATCTTCGGATCCGGTCTAAATCACTAACACACTACATACACCGCATCATGATAGAAAGACTGATCAATTCGGGCAATAGGAGTGATAACGTTCAATATTCTTCTCTTGTTGTAATTTGACCCCCGAACCCACTAAAGATGCTTTTTTCAATGTTTTGGCTTTAATTAAAACGGCGTGGCGACTCTTATAATTTTAATGTCGTTATGAATATTCCCTTTTGTAAATAATAATAATCACAAGATACTTCCCATGCGTCGCTTCATCGGAAAGGGGTATTCACAGTGGCGACTCTGTTGGGGACTGTTTTGAAACTTTTTCAAACTTAGTGGGTCTAACTTTCGTTTACATCATGATGTTTGCCATGTTCTCACATGCACCACACACTTTTCAATGTTCTCGCATGCACCACACACTTTGCCATGTTTTCACATGCACCTCACACTTTGCCATGTTTGCACATGCACCTTGTATTTCCGCCATGTTCATATTTGTACCTTATATTTATGTACCCTTGTTATTTTTCGTCTTAGTATTAGGGTCAAACAAAACTCTGCTAAGCTCCCTTGTATATCCTTATTCTCTCCCCTTTCTCTCTCTTGCATTACATTGCATCGCATCATTCAAACGTTCAAAACTTCTCTCTTTTCTCCCTAAAAAGAATTAGTTTCTTGCCTCACACTACCACTAGTCCGTGTCAGCACTGCACAGGTCCCCATTACCCAGAGTATTCGATGTGCAGGAATTTGTGCGCTACTGTCGCACTCTTTTCGAGTCACTCGTCTATTCCACTCACCGTATACGGTGGGAACCTTTTACCTAACCCATGTCAACCCACACTAGTGTAGGTAACACACCTAGGTTTTGACCGGTTGGTTTGGCTAGATTTTCCTTAATAGTCAATTAACGTGCTGTCCATGTCAGTCATCCCCAAGTCAATGATGAATCGAGATCCTTTGAGAGGAAGTGCACAAAAAATTGATTTCCCTACAAGGGACGTGCCATAGTAAGATGAGTGTTTGTTGTCAAGATCTCCGCTCATCATTAACTTGTGTAGGATGTAACCTAGACACCACGATAAATGCCTTTAAGGAAGGGTTAGTCGTAGGATCCGATGGTTGGTGGAATCCGCTTGCCCTATAGGACCCTCGCCCAAATTGTCCGTTTGGGGGTGTGCAATGCAGATGAAAAACGAGGGGTCTATAGACGTAGTGATGGCCTCCACTAATCGTAGTCTCCTAGCTAGTTGCGAAAAAGGGGTACCCCTTCCAACCAATTAAGATGTAAATAATGTATGTTTTTGTAAATTAAAATATACTTTGCATGAGCCTTCCCCCTCTCCTAAAAGCTTCATTGCCCTTCAACCTTTAAGCAAAGCAAGTTTGGATCCGTTCGGGTGGTCGACTACAACGTGAATCTTCTACTCCATCCACGTTCTCAGTCTCGTCATCAGCAATGTCAACTCCCGCTTCCTCTTCAGTCTCTGTCCCTCCTACTAGTGCCGCCGAGCTCAACACCGAGACCACTCTCAATGGTATTCCCCCAAGCCTCCAGAACTTCCTCGCCGGTCTCGAAGCCAAGATCAAGAATCTCGAGGAAAGGAACAAGATTTTGGAAGACCAGAACCGACTGTTGAAGGACCACATTCAGCAAAAGGGGACTAGGATGGTGCCCGATGGTAAGAATTTCATTTATGTCGAGGATAAAGAGGTCAATACCAACTGTCCCACCAATACCAATGCCACTGCCTTCCCACTCCCAAGCTACCGCACTGCTCCACCTCCTTCTCTCTACACCCAACAAGGTTTCACTACCATGAGCAAAAACAAGGCTGTCTATGAACCTTCCCCTGAACTGCTTGGTGGCTACCTCTCTGCTAGCAAACTACCCGCACCCTCGTTGCCTCTGAGTATTGGGATGGCCGCTGCTACTACTTCCACTACTCCTCCCGTCATTCTGTCAGAATCTATCCCCGACATCTCCAATCACCCTGTGGTCACGGCCATGCAAGAGCAAATGCGCAAGTTGATCGAGACCGTGGATAAGCAAAGTGCACCGACTACCAAGACAATCAACCCTAGCCAAGTGGGGGCTCTCCCCAAAGATTTCAAGATGCCTAAAGTGGCGATGTTTCATGGTGACTCGTGTCCTAAGACTCATTTGGATGGTTATGTGTTGGCCATGAGGGCTCGTGACTGCACCAACGAACAAATGGCTCGCGTATTCCATAGCACTTTGGATGGTATAGCTCTGCGTTGGTTCTTGGGGCTAGAACCAGGCGAGAGGCAAACTTGGGATCAAATTAGTGTCGTTTTCTGTGAGAAGTATCAAGCTAACTTCGATTGGCATGTGAATCGAACGGATCTTGAGAACACTATGCAAAAGCCCGGCGAGGCTATTTATGATTTTTACAAGAGGTGGAATCATCGGTTGTGCGAGGTCCAATACCCACCAAAAGCAAAGGAACAAAAGCAGATTTTCTACAAATGCTTGCTACCAGAGATGAAAGCAACTATAGGTAATGGTTACTTCCCTGATTTAAGGGAAATGGTTGACGCCGGAGTAAGGTATGAAGCTGGGATCACCGGAACTGCGCCGCCAAAGGAAAGCCCGAAAACCAACAAAAACTCCTTCCGTTACAAAGCTCCTACTACTTCTGCACCTCTCAAAAGTGGAAAAGAGGCCGTTGGGCAAGTCAACTTGGTCCAAAATGAAGCGTCGTTTAATGTTCAAGTTGTCACAAGGAATGGGGCTCCGCCGCAAAGAGAGAGGGAGCACTTTGACGATTTTGGAATGCATATGGGGAAAGTCTTTGACGTGTTAGTCAAGAGAAGTCTTATCAAGCCTTTAGAGAATTACCAACCCACCTACCTGAGAACCGATTTGGACGCCTCCAAGTTCTGCAAGTATCACAAGCACATCGGGCACACAACGGATGGTTATATTCAACTGAAACGCGTAGTTCAAGGGTTGATCAATGACAAGAAGATTGAGAAGCCGAAGGGTCCTAATGTGGTGAATAACCTCCTTCCTAATAATGGTGGGGTTAACATGGTTCAAACGAGCGAAATCAACATTCTAGAGCTCACGGATTCCCTCGCCAAAGCAAAGATGACGATGGCTAGTGTTTTGGAAGTGCTTGTGAAGTTGAAGGTCCTCGAGCCGTTGGAAGGACACCTCCCTTGCCTTGGTTGTGATTTGTCAAAGTTTTGCCACTACCACAAGTGTATCGGTCATACTACCGAAGAATGATTTGCCCTCAAGAAAGCCGTGAAAAAGCTCATCAACGCGGGTGTTATTGAAGACCCTAGGGGTTCTGTAGCTAATGATGTACTCATGGTAGAAATTAGTGAGATCACTGATCCGACCGAGCCTGTTGTGGCGGATTGTGATAAAGAAAGTTGTAATTCAATGCTTAATGACAAAGAAACTTCTTGCTACTTGTTGTCCCTAGAAGAGTTAGCTAGTAAAGTCGAATCCCTAGACGAGGAAGGTTCCAAACCCAACCAACCTTTGTCTTGGGACGAAATCTTTGAAGAAGCCGAGAAGATCGAAATTCCACCTCCTCAAGAGGGAACCCCACTCTCTTTAGACGAGTTGCGAACGGAAGTTTGTCTACTCACAAGATCCGGTCAAGTGTACCAATCCGATCCGAAGGGAGCAAAGAAAATATTTGGGAAGGAACCCGAGCAAGCCGACCTCGAGAATGAAGACCCTATCCTCACCCAACTCAAACAGACCCAAGCCCAAATTTCGCTCTGGTCTTTACTCACCTCCTCTCTCGCCTATCGCCTCATGCCTGAGCAAAACCTCGCCGCTACTATGGTCCCGTCAAACACTACCCCAGAGAACGTCACGCACATGATTGGGAATATCCACTATGGAAACATCATCACTTTCTCGGAGCTAGACAAGCCAGTGTTCGGAGTTGATCACAATGAACTCCTGTACATCACTGTGGAAGTGGATGGCAAGAAGATCCCTCGTGTATTCGTTGACAATGGTTCTGCTATTAACATCTTGCCGTCAAAGATGATGGATGTAGTCGGTGTCCATGGTGTGGAGTTGAGCCCGTCTAAGCAAACAATTAAAGCTTATGACTCAACCTGTCGCGCGGTTATAGGCGTTGTCACCCTGCCCATCACAATCGGAACCAAAATCCTACCCACCGAATTCCATGTCATAGACATTCCCGCAACCTTCTCACTCCTGCTCAGACGGCCATGGTTACACCAGTCAGGCGCAGTTCCCTCCTCCTTGCACCAATGTGTGAAATTTCAATCCGGTAATGAGGTGGCAGTTGTCTACAGTGATTTAGTAACGGCCCAAGGGACGGACACCAAGGGCATTCCTGTTTTACAAATACAGCATGGGGAAGAGAGCCGACTCTTCAAAGGCTTCGAAATAGTCGCTCAGGCACAGATCTGCACCATCGACCTCACCAAAACAACGGATAAAGTGGCACCTGTTGTCAAGATACTGCGTAATATGGGCTTCATACTGGGGCTGGGGCTAGGTAAGTTCTTGCAAGGTCCCACAAGTCAAGTTAAAGAGATTGATCACCGAGGATTGTTCGGTCTTGGGTATACTCTCACTCCCGAAGATAAAGCAGAACAGAAAAGGATAGAGTTCCTTAAGAAAGTGGGGCTTTCTCACAAAAAGCCTGAGATGCGACCATACCGCCTTTCCCTTAATAGTTACTTCGTTAAGGAGGGCGAGGAGTTTTCGTGTTTCGAGTTCGCAGAGCCATGGTTTGACCACACCGGTAAGTTGCAGAAAGGGTTCGAGATTTTCAGAGATGTGGAATTCGATCGGTCCAACATGAAGCTGACTTACATGGAATATGACAAAGCCACGGGCAGAGTTAGAACCATCAGGCATGAGTACTCCGCCAAGGTTGCAGATGACTTGGCAGATCAACTTGAAGCCGCAACCCTTGACAAGCCGACAGCAGAAACTGCAGAAGCGCTAAGAATGACTGAGACGTGGGACGGCCAATATCTGCTTCAGCATCTGGGTAATCTGGGGTTGGACGACGACATGGTAGCCGCTATTAGGGATGAATCAGAGAAGGTCGTAGATTCGAGGACATTGGTGGTCCCCATGGGGGACAAGCTCAAGAATTGGTGCATCATTGGGGGACCTATAGCTACTCCAGAATTTATGGTGGGGACATTGGGGCTTACTCCTTCTCTTGTCGCCACTCCTGCAGCATCTCCTGCACTCACCCAAAATCCCCGTCCCCATAGTCTAGTGTTTTACATTTTGAATTTGAGTCTTCCTCTAAGACTGACGACATTACGTCCGAAGACTATGATCTTGTTGCAAACGCTATTTTTCCTTTTGCCATTAATGAAACCCTCGACCTTTCCGAGTATCCCTCTATAGTCACTCCTTTAACTGATAAATTGGCTAATAATCAAACTAATGATATACACTTAGTTAATAATGATTCATTAGAAGAGGCGGACACAGACACATTAAATGATGAATACATTAAAGAAATTTCAGAACATGTTATTAATAAAAAAGAATCTCGAGCCCAAGCTGCCGATGAGGTGTTAACGTGCGTGAATTTGGGAACCGAAGCCGAGCCTAAGGAAACGCAGTTTGGAAGCTTCTTCAGCGGAGCCGAAAGGGAAGCACTGATTGAGCTACTCAAAGAATATGTGGATGTGTTCGCATGGTCTTATAAAGACATGCCGGGGCTCGACAACTCGATCGTAGAGCACAGAATCCCGACAGCACCAGACGCTAAGCCAGTCAAACAGAAGTTGCGCCGCATTAAGCCGGAATGGTCTTTGCAAGTGAAGGAAGAGATTGAGAAGCTACTCCGTGTGGGTTTCATCAGGGTGATCGAGTATCCAACTTGGTTATCAAATTTGGTGATTGTTAGAAAATCCAATGGTAAAGTCAGAGTGTGTGTGGATTTTTGGGATCTCAACAAAGCTACGCCGAAGGATGACTTCCCCCTGCCAAATATCGACATGTTGGTGGACGCGACCACCATTATGAGGTCAAGTCGTTTGTTGATGGGTTTGCCGGCTATAACCAGATGAAGATGGCCGAGGAGGACCAAGAGAAAACAGCTTTCACCACCCCATGGGGGACTTTTTGCTATACTGTCATGCCGTTTGGGCTAAGGAACGCTGGGGCTACCTACCAACAGGCAGTTACGACTTTATTCCACGATATGATCCATAAGGAGATTGAGGTGTACGTGGATGACATGATTATACATTCAAAAGGGTCTGGTGGCCAACACTTGATAGATCTCAGAAAATTCTTCAACAGGTTGAGAGAGCATGCCATGCGTTTGAACCCGGCGAAATGCACCTTTGGAGTTCGTAGAGGGAAAGTATTGGGTTACATGGTCACCGAGAATGGGATCGAAGCCGACCCAAGAAAGATTCAAGCCATCCTAGAGATGAAGCCGCCCCGTACCGAGACGGAGATAAAAGGATTCATGGGACGCCTGCAATACATCAGTCAGTTTATCAATCAGCTGACCACCATCTGCGAACTAATTTTCAAACTGATGAAGAAAACAGCCAATGTGGAGTGGGATTATGACTGCCAGATAGCCTTCGAGAGGATCAAACAGTATTTGGTGAATACCCCAATCCTGCGCCTGCCGCATCAGGAGAAGCCGTTGCTACTATACTTAACTGTGACAGACACCGCCGTCGGAGCCATGTTAGCGCTAGAAGCCAAAGATTCCCGGATTGAAAATGCAGTTTACTTTGTCTGTCGAAAGTTACAAGGTAGAGAGCTCAACTACTCCGCGCTCGAGAAGACCTGCGTAGGCCTAGTATGGGTGGTGACGAAGCTCAAGCACTACATGGTATCCCATCCGATCTTACTAGTCCCGAAAATGGATCCTATCAAGTACCTGTTTGATAAACCCTCCCTTTCTATGAGACTCGCTAAATGGTCAGTGTTCTTGGGAGAGTTCGACATTACTTATGTACCGAGGAAGGCAATCAAGGGGAGGGCAATGGCCGATCAGCTCGCAGACTCTCCAAGCACCGAGACAAGGGGACCCGACCCCGAGTTCCCAGACGACGACATTTTCGAGATCGAGGTCGCAGAAAGGTGGCAACTATTCTTTGATGGGGCTGCAAACAAACGAGGGAATGGAGTCGGACTCCTACTTATTGATCCCAAAGATGAACACACTCCCTTAGGCATCAAGCTGAACTTTTCAACAACCAACAACGCCGCTGAGTATGAGGCATGTATAGCCGGACTGGAAGCCGCCCTAGAACGCAATGTGAAAGAGTTAGAAGTATATGGAGACTCTGCTTTGATTATTAACCAAACGGCGAAGAAATGGAAAACTATTGATCCTTGCCTGCAGCGGTACCAAGGTTACATGGATGAGTTGATAACACAGTTCAAAGAAGTCACCTTCCATTTCCTGCCACGAGACAGAAATAAGTTCGCAAATGCTCTAGCTACATTGGCCTCGTTGGTCGAGATTCCCGAAGGAAGGTCCGTGAAGCCATTTAGGGTTAGACGAAGGGAGAACCCAGCCTATTGCTGCGAAATCCGGATCGATGCGGAGGTAAACGAAGACCAATGGTACGCCCAAATCTACAAGTTCCTTAAGCACGGAGAGACGTCTTTTGATGGAGATGTGAAGGCCAAAAGTCTGCAAGCGCTTAAAAGACTGGCGGGCCAATTCGTATTGTTAGACGATACTTTGTACAAGAGACATTACGACGGGCCGTTGCTCTTATGTGTCGACAGCAAGAGAGCTGAAGCAATAATGGAGGAAGTACACAACTGTTTGTGTGGACCTCACATGAATGTAAGGATGCTTAGACAGAAGATCACTCGCCTGGGCTACTATTGAATTACCATAGAGACGGACTGTATTCAATGGGTTCGACGGTGTCACAAGTGCCAAGTATGCTCCAACCTCAACCACATCCCCCCACACGAGTTATACAGCTCCACCACGCCTTAGCCATTCGCCACATGGGGTATAGACATCATTGGGAAAATCTTGCCAGCCGGTAGTAACGGTCACGAATTCATCCTCATCGCAGTCGACTACTTCACAAAGTGGGTCGAAGCTCAGTCTTACAAGGTGCTGAATTCCAAGAAGGTGGTGCAGTTTATCAAAGAGAACATCATGTGTAGATATGGGGTCCCTAACCTCATTATATCAGACAATGGCAGTCATTTCGAAGCCGAGTGTGCTCGCTTGCTCGTAGAATTCAAGGTCGAACGAAAGAAATCTTCCCCGTACTATCCACAGACTAACGGCGCGGTTGAGGCGGCCAACAAGACGATAGAACAGATAATTCGCAAAATGGCTCTGCAAGGACGGGATTGGCCCGAGAAGTTACCATTAGCACTTTGGGGATACAGAATGTCAGTCCGCACTGCTACTGGAGAGACCCCTTACGCCTTGACATACGGCATGGAGGCGGTACTCCCTATAGAATTGGAAGTGCCATCATTTAGGATCTTACTCGAAAACCAAGTGAATGAAGTAGAATGGTTCCGGAGTCACTATGATCAGTTGGCAACGCTCGATGAACGCAGATTGAAGGCCATGGAACATATCTGAGCCTATCAAAGGAGAACGACAAAAGCCTTCAATAAAAGAGTCAAGCATGTTGACATAAAGGAGGGAGACTTGGTGCTCAAAGCACGCTTGCCCAACAAGTTCAACCCCCTCGGAAGTGGGCCCCCACTTGGGTAGGTCCGTTTGTAGTACAGAAGATCTTCTCCGGAGGAGCGGTCAGAATGGCAGATTTGGATGGCAACCCGTTCAAGGAACCAGTCAACCTCACCAAGCTCAGACGCTACTATGATTAGACTCGCCTTCTACAAAAAAAAAAAAAAAAAAAAAAAAAATCGCCAAAAGAAGCCCGATAGATTGAAAACCCGCAAAGGGCGGTCTATGCAAAATAAGGGTGCGTACAAAGCTCGCTAGACTGAAAACCCGCAAGGGCGGTCTAGGCAAAAGTTAGAGCATCCCCCTCTTCTATCTTCCCTTTCTTAAATAATTCTAGTCTAACTGGAATGAACTACGACGACCTGAGCCCCTTAGTCCTATTTGTAAAAGGGGAATGTAGGCAGCCTTTCAAGAGGTGCGGTCTAAAAAATAAATAAACATCCAAATCTTGTCAAGAAATAATAAAAGGAGAATTTGTGTTTTCTAAAAGCAAAAACTTTTATTTCCATAGTCATTGCACGTTTACACTTATTTGATGAGTCTAAGCTCGACAAACTTTCTAACTACATAACCTATTTTGAAATTGAAACTAAAACAAAAGTAAACTAAATTAAACTAATGTGTCTGCAACGACTATGGAGAGACGCTCGGGATCACTATTTAGTGCCATTCATGCCCTCGGTCTCTTTCTTCTTGCTTTGTCCACGGCGAACTTTCTTGTTAGGATTCTCACAAAATCTTCTTTCAAATTCACTAACACCTTTAGCCTTGCCGATAGGAACCTCTTCGCTTTTCCTCTTCTTGGATGCCCCACTCCATCTCCATTCCCGTTGGCCACGCTTTTGCTCATCCTCCTCTTATAAGCCACAACCTCTTTCACTCTCAATGAAAAACTTGGAGCACAGGATCCCAAAATAGTGCCCCTTAGGGTCTCTAGAGTTTGCTCCGCATGCCCAAGTCTCCCCATATACCAATCCAAGTACTCTCGTGACAGGTAGGTGTTGCTAGAGGGGGTGATGAAGGTCCTACGGCTAAAACCGGCCTTGCCCCATATCTGAGAGAGAAGGACCAAAGTACTGTCATCCAACTGAAGTATCCCAAAAGGAAAATCATCTCTCTCCTTGTCCCAACCCTCCGGGGTAGTCTGCACTAAGCCATACTGACGGAGCACTCTAGCGGGGTAGTAAAAGGTAGTTCCAAAGAGTGTCAGAGCTTTGATCATGTAAAGTCCTACTTGCTTCTCCCTCACAGAATGAATGTGCCAATGGGGCACCACCCATTGAATGTCATCAGTCACCATCTCTGCCAAATACTGTTCCTAACCTTTGAGAGTCATGCCCTCAAACCGCTCCGCCATCCCCCTAATACGGTGCATCTATGGAGCCACCTTCAGAGAAGCCGCCGGTTTGTTGACGCGAAGCCTCTCTTGCAACCACATAGTCAAGAGCCTATCACTACCACAGGGCATCCCACCATAAGCCGCGAGATGGGGAATCCTACAGAGCATCTCTCCAAGGATAGCCGGCACAATGTCATAGCCTAGACGAGCGGAATTTACCATGCCCAAGCACCCTTCACTTGCAAACCCAACCTCAGAGGGGAAGAGAATAGAGGCAAACAAGCATAGTGCAAGATGGTCCAAAGAACGGTCAGAAGCCACGTCCATGTGCATAAAGTGTTGTGGCATCCAATAAAGGTCAACATAGCCGCCCCTAGCATACCTATCAAAGTCCTCCACGGACACGCCAAAGGTCATCAACTTGTCCCTCAAGCAAACAAAGTCAAAAGGCAAGGCAACTTTACCCTTCCCTTCGTAGCCGCAAAGCGCTGCAATGTCCTCATATGTGGGTGTCATCTCGTTGAATGAAAATTGAAGACATGAAGGGTGTCATTCCAAAACTTCCCACAGGCTTGTAAAAGGTTGGTATTGGAATTCATATGCAAGAGTGACCAAAGACACCTTATCCCATACCTTTCATCAAGTTTCCTACGGCTAGAACCAGAAAGTTTGGCAACCCACTTCTCCAAAGAAGTTATAAAGACCTTTTTCTAAAGACTTGTGATCCTAGCTTCATGATCCATGGTGAAAAGCAAGCAAAGTGGAGATTAAAACTCTAAATTACCTAAAACTAGTGGCTGGTACGAATTCTAAGGGAACCCAAATTCCCCTTAAATACTAGACAAACTCCAATTTTTGCCAGGAAAAGGGAAACCAGAGTCGGCGGCTGTAGATACCCCGGGAGGAGCCCACGGCTTTAGGCTAGAGCGTGCGGAGTTGTCCTAGGATGTGTAACTTGTTTTTAGAGTCGCCACCTATGTTTTGAGGAACATAAGAAAAACCTATTGATAATAGCCTAAGTTTGATTACGAAAACAGAGATTCGTTGTTTTGAGGTTCGGGGGTTACATTACGAGATGGGAAGTACCGAAACACCCATCTCGCCCAACTAAAGTTGGTCTTGCTTGATCAAAATCTACATGAATGATAAACGTTCTTCTTCTTCTTCTTTAAATCATAAAAGGGGGGTTTTGAAATAGAGTTTGGAATGTAGGAGATAACTCTTTAACCGACCTCAATGAGATGAGGTGATCATTAGAGTCATGTCCCAAATGATTTGGGTGATTGTACTTTGATAAAACAAAAAGAAAGAGAAAAGAGATGAAGTTGAGAAGGGGAAAGAAATAGCTTTACCTAGACTTCAAGAGACTTCAAACACTTCTTGTTGAATTACTTGGAGAAATCCTTTGGAAAATGCTTTGAAAGTAGAGAATGTGGTTTATTGAGATTGAGAGCCAAAGGTCCAAGGTCAAGGTCAAGGTTTTTGGTCAAATTTTTTGTCTCAAGTTTTCGTCCTTTGAAAATGGAGGTAAAGGGAGGTTTTTATAGGTGAAAGAGAGATGTTTTTGGTGCCAAAACTCAGTCACCAAGAAATCCTTCCCGGGCAAAATCCTGTAAATTGAGCAAGGGAGAGAATCCTAGCCAGAAATCTGTAACTGACGCCCAGAGGCGCGCGCTTCCTGCTTTGGGGGCGGGAGGCGCGCGCGTCTGGCTCCTCCTGTCGGAGGCGCACAACTTGGAGAAGGCACTTTTGACATAATGGACTAGAAAGTCAGCCCTGTTATTCAGTTTAGTCCCTGGACTTAACGAAGTCAGTCAGGAACTTAACAGAAGTGATAGAAACTAACGAGAAACACTTAAAATGGGGAGAAACACAAGATCAAATGTGCAATCGGGGTGAGCGGTCCAAGGTGGGGTGTCTACAGAGCCCCTCGGCGACGTGGATTGCAAAGCAAAACGCGTCGACGAAAGTTAAAAACACCCGCTGAGGACATCACCAAGAAAAAAAGCAAAGACTCGATGAAAGCAGGAATTTGAAATTGCGAGAGATAGTGGTGCGCTCCCTGTGTGAGCGGATTTTGTTGATAGAGGGGGTGGCATGATTCGTTAGGTGAACCTGTCGGCTGAATATGTTGAATGAGGCCGTTAGTGAACCTTTTGAACGAAGCCGTTAGTGAACCTTTTGGAGAGGCCGTTAGTGAACCTTTGAGGAGGCCGTTAGTGAACCTTTGAGTAGGCCGTTAGTGAACCTTTGAGGACGAATCCGTTAGTGAAATCCGTTGATGAGGCCGTTAGTGAACCCTTGTAGAGGCCGTTGGTGAACCTTTGAAGAGGCCGTTGGTGAACCTTTGAGGAGGCCGTTAGTGAAATCTGTTGATGAGGCCGTTAGTGAACCTTTGTAGAGGCCGTTGGTGAACCTTTGAAGAGGCCGTTAGTGAACCTTTGAGGAGGCCGTTAGTGAACCTTTGTAGAGGCCGTTGGTGAACCCTTGTAGAGGCCGTTGGTGAACCTTTGAAGAGGCCGTTAGTGAACCTTTGAGGAGGCCGTTAATGAACCCTTGAATGAGGCCGTTGGTGAACCTTTGGAGAGGCCGTTAGTGAACCTTTGGAGAGGCCGTTGGTGAACCTTTGTTGACGAATCCGTTAGTGAAATCCGTTGATGAGGCATTGCTTTGAAGTCTCGTGCCACTTGGAGTCACACTTGACTTTTTTTGAATTGTGGGGTGCGGGCACAGTTGACCGCGACCAGAAAAATATTCCTGCTGGGGATGAAATGTTGAGATTGGCCCTTGAGGGGGGTATGGCACCCGTGACAGAACTTAGGGAGTTTGGAATCTGGAGAAGGACAGCTTACTTTTGAGTTGGAGTTTCTATCCTACTTTCAATCTTTGACATGCCTTAAGGGCGGACCAGAAGAAGGTGTGCCCAACTGGGTGTCCGAGGACAGGGGCTGTGTCTTGATTTAGGCTGGAGAACTCTGACAAGGCCTTTTCTGAAATGATCTAGACTTGGGAGGCGCGCGCTTTCCTCTGTAGGCTTGGGACGCACGCGTATTTCAGACCGCTGGCGGGTGGCGCGAGCGTCTGGGAGGCGGAATTCCGAGCTTGACATTTGCTGGCCAAAAGAACCCCCAACAGCTATAATATCATCTTCTGTTCGACCACTTGATTCTCACATCTCCTTTCTGCCATTTTTGAACATCATATTATTGCTTAACTTTGCTTGTGATCAACATTTTCCATGGCTTCCAATTCTTTTGCCCTTGATGCCAAGGTTGTTAGTGGGTATGAAAAGGACTTGGGCACTTTGTGTATTCTTTCAAGATCCATCCCAAGAAGGCCTTCATTAAAGACTTCGGGTTCCGAATTCTTTTCACTTTGCGGACGTTGAAGCCGGATTGGGATTTGTTGAGAGCTGCCGCGGCTTTCTGGGATTGCGACAGCCATACCTTCAACTTTTCAGCTAATGAAATGGTGCCGATTGTTGATGATTTCGGGGCCATCCTTGGTATGCCTTTGGCCGGTCAGATTGCCGTCCCTAAATATCACCATGGTGCCATTGACTCTTGGGTTGAGTCACTGAATCTCCCTGTTGAGGACGTGAGGAAGATGTTGCACGGTACTGTGATTGACATAACTGAGTTGCCGATGTTCTTCAGTTTACACTCGGAGGATCCGGTGGTTCAATCTTTCAAAAGGAATGCCATGGCCGCTTGTCTCTTTAGTGAAGTACTGTTTGTTACACCTTTCGGGACTGTGGATGTGCAGTTGGCTGAGATTATTTTGCACGCCAAGGAGCAACAATTTAGTATAATCCCTCTTATTGTAGGGGAGACGTTGCACGGCCTTGATGAGTTACATAGGATGGACAAGATGTGTCGGGGAAGCCCTTTGCTCTTGACCATATGGCTCCGAGAACACTTCAAGATTTATTCCCGGATGGTGATTTGTCTTCTTTTGCTGTTCATAGGAGGAAGTTATTGATCCAGGATTTATCTGAAGATGGTTGGAAGAAATTCTTTGCCTCTCGGGTAACCGTCGATATTGAGTGGTGCCCTCCTTCTTGGGGACTTCGTCCTTTTGTGGAATGGACTCTTGGTTTTCAACATGTGGTTGTACCCAGCTTGAGAGATTCTTCATTTTACCAGCCAGAGCGGGTTCTGCGGCAGTTTGGTCGCCAACAGATAATTCCTTTTCCGAGGGACGGAATGCTTCGTCCAGTTGCTTACATGGGTCCGGACTTCTCGAGTGAGCTTCAGTCGGCTTAGGGAGATGATCGCAACCGTTGGGCTTTTGCTCCTCTGCATCGGGGGAGTGTCTTCCTTCCCGAGAGCTACTTGGATTATTTGTTTGGCACCCTTTACCGTGGCATCACTTGGGTCGATGTGCTTCGTGCCGAGTTGTTGGGAAAGGGTTTTGAGCCTAGCAGCGCTTTGAGATATAGGGAGGTTGCTGCTGATTCGAGTAACATTCTTGCTGATCCTTTCGGTACTCCTCTGGATGACTTTTATGCCAAGAGACGTGCCGCAACACAGAAGGTTTCCGTGCGTATTAGTGCTCCTCCGTTATCCAAGAAGAAAAGGATTGAGAGACGATCGGGTGGTCCTTTGAAGGCTAAGAGAAAATTGGATTTTTCTTAGTACCCTAAGAGATTGCAATTAAATTAGACCACTTTGTTTTAGGATTTAATGTTTTGATGTCTTTTGTTGCTCAATAAATCCGTTGTAATGGCTTGAATAGTTTATTGAATGAATAAAAATTGCACCTTGTTATTTGAAGTGAATTGGGTATTTTTGATATGTTTTAGACCACACCCGAAGGTTGCCTACGTTCCTCCAGTTGGGAGGCCCAGGTCTCCGTAGTTCAAACAAACAAAGACTATTTTTTTTTTTTTTTGTGTGCACCCTGTTTTTTGCCTATACCACCCTTTCGGGTTTTCAGTCTAGCGGGCTTCTTTTTTTGCACGTACTCTAATTTTTGCCGAGGCCGCCCTTGTGGGTTTTCAACCTAGCGAGCGATTTTTTTTTTTTTTTTTTTTTTTTTTATGGTCTTTGTTTATTAAGCATAGAACCTCTTGAGCTTGTCGAGGTTGACCTCCTTTGGCAACTGGTCACCATCTAAATCCACGAGTCGGACTGCACCGCCGCTTAGTATCTTCTTGATCACGTACGGACCGATCCATCGGGGTCCCCATTTCCCCAGGGGATTCATGGCGTTAGGAGGATGTTGTCTTAAGACCAAATCTCCCACATTGATGTTTCGAGGCTTTACCTTTTTGTTGAAAGCTCTTGCCATCCTTTGCTGATACGCCCTTGTGCGTTCGAGTGCTCTTAGCCTTTTCTCGTTGAGTAAGGCTAGCTGTTCATATCGACTTTGCATCCAGTCGACCTCGTTGACTTGATTCTCGAGGAGGACCCGTAGAGATGGGACTTCAAGTTCGATTGGGAGTACGGCTTCTGAACCATAGACTAACGCATAAGGAGTTTCTCCTGTTGCTGACTGTATAGATGTGCGGTGGCCCCACAATGCCAATGGTAGCTTCTCGGGCCAATCCCTTCCTGTTGAGGCCATTTTCTTGACGATGGTCTCGATGGTCTTATTTGCTGCTTCAACCGCGCTGTTTGCTTGGGGACGGTAAGGAGATGACTTGTGCTTGGTGATCTTGTATTCTACCAAAAGCGCATCCATTTCCTTCTCAAAGTGAGAGCCGTTGTCGGAAATGATTTCATGAGGCACGCCGTACCGGCACATGATATTAATCTTTACAAATTCGGCCACTTTCTTGGCGTTGAGGGTCCGATAGGCTTGTGCTTCGACCCACTTTATGAAGTAATCGACGGCCACTAGGACGAATGACTGCCCATTGCTCCCGGCAGGATGGACTTTACCGATGATGTCTATCCCCCAACAAGAGAAAGACCAAGGTGTGACCATGTTGTAAAGTTGCGAGGGTGGAGCGTGTTGCAGATTAGCATGGAATTGGCACGTGGCACACCTTTTGACTTTCTCGAAACTGTCTCGTTCCATAGTGCTCCAATAGTAACCAATGCGGAGTATCTTCTTGACTAGCATGAACCCATTCATGTGGGGTCCACACTCTCCTTCGTGCACTTCACACATTATCTCTTGAGCTTCGGCCTCATTGGCGCATAAGAGATTGATCCCGTCGTGGTGCCTTTTGTAGACTCGGTCTCCAATCAGTACGTACCGAGAGGCTAGCCTTTGCAGAGCCGCTTGAGACTTCTTATTGCTATTCTCGGGATAAATGCCATCTTTGAGGAAATTCATGATATCCGAATACCACGGGGAGTTTGTTTGAACCTCGTCGATCTAGATACTCATGCAGTATGTCGGACTGTCCCTTCGGGCAATTTTGAAAGGCTTCACCATTTTCCCTTTGGGCATTTCGACTAATGAAGCTATAGTGGCCAGTGCATCAGCGAAGCGATTTTTATCCCTTAGCAGGTAGTTGAAAGTGATCTCTTGGAATTGTTCAACCAATTCTTCAAGGTGCTGACCATACTGTTGGAGGGTCGGGTCTTGGATTCGCCATTTACCCGATTGCTGATTGATAAGGAGCAAAGAGTCGCCGAATACTTCTAGTTCCGTGACATTTCTTTCGAGAGCTGCTTCGAGCCTTGCTATGCATGCTTCGTACTTGGCAATGTTGTTGGTAACTTCGAATTCCAGACGGATGGCAATGGGAGTGTAGATGTCTTTTGGATCGACAAGCAATACTCCTATACCAAAACCGTGTTTATTGGCGGCGCCATCGAAAAAAAGTTGCCACTTATTTTCCTTGGTTGCAGTACAAATTAAATGCTCATCGGGGAACTGTATGTCTGCCACTTATTTTCCTCGGTTGCAGTACAAATTAAATGCTCGTCGGGGAACTGTACGTCTTCCCCCTTCACTTCGTCACACGGGAATTCGGCAAGCTGGTCACTGAACACTTTCCCCCTGACGGATTTTAGTGTGACGTAAGTGATATCATAGACGGCGAGCATGAAGTACCATTTGGCTATTCTTGTTGACATGAAAGGCTTCTCAAGATGTAGCGGAGCGGGTCCACCTTTTCTACTAGCTTGATCGGAAAAGCTTACATATAGTGTTTGAGCTTTTGAGTAACCCAAACCAATGCTGCACATGACTTCTCTAAGACAGAGTAGTTCTTTTCGCCTCCTTGGAATCGTCGACTGACAAAATAAATGGCATTCTCCTTTGTGGACTCTCGTTGCTCTTGTGCTAACATAGCCCCTAGGGCTTCATCATTGACAGTGAGATAGAGAAAAAGAGGCTTCTCCTTGTGCGGCGGAACTAGAACAGGAGGGCACGTCAAGTAATGCTTCACTTGGTCGAAGGCTTCTTGGCACACGTCGGTCCATTCTAAAGCCACATTCTTCTTGAGTAGCTTGAAGATTGGCTCGCACATGGAAGTGAGTTGGTGCACAAACCGACTGATGTATTGCAGTCTGCCCATGAAACCTTTGATCTCTTTCTGCGTCTTTGGAGGAGGCATGTCAATGATTGCCTTGATTTTGGAGGGGTCTACTTCAATTCTCCTTTCAGTGACCATATAACCAAGGACTTTGCCTCGGATAACCCCGAACGTGCACTTTGCAGGGTTGAGCCTCATCTTGTGTTGACGAAGCCTTTCGAAGAACTTGCGGAGATCGATTAAATGTCGACCATCGGTCCCTTTGGAGTGAATGATCATGTCGTCCACATAGACCTCGATTTGTTTGTGAATCATATCGCGGAACAAGTCTGTCACGGCTCTTTGGTAAGAGGCCCCAGCGTTTCTTAACCCAAATGGCATGACTGTGTAGCAAAAGGTACCCCACGGTGTTGTGAAGGCTGTCTTATGTTGATCTTCCTCGGCCATGAGAATCTGATTGTACCCAGTGAACCCATCCACGAATGAGCGAACCTCGTAGGCAGCAGTGGAGTTGACCAGCATGTTGATATTAGGGAGTGGAAAATCATCTTTTGGGGAAGCTTTGTTCAAATCCCGGAAGTCCACGCAAACTCGAACCTTGCCGTTTGCCTTTCTGACTGTCACGATGTTGGCTAACCATGTCGGATACTCGATGACCTTGATGAAACCCACACTGAGGAGCTTCTCGATCTCTTCTTTGACTTGCAGAGACCATTCTGGCTTGATCTTTCTGAGCTTCTGTTTTACCGGCTTAGCAACTTCTCTGATCCGAATTCTGTGCTCCGCTACTTTTCTGTCCAAACCCGGCATGTCTTTGTATGACCATGCGAACACATCCATGAACTCCCGTAGTAGTGCAGTCAATCTGTCTCTGTCGTCCCCCTTGAAGAAGCTTCCGATCTTAGTTTCTCTTGGTTCTTCTTCGGTACCCAGATTAACAACATGCAATTCTTCGTCAGCCTCTGGACCATTTTCACCACGACTACGGACTTGTTGAGCAAGTTCATTTAAGTATGTTGTGTTTTCGTGGTCTATTTCATCATAATTTGAATCGTTATTAACTTGTTCGTTAAGTTCATTATTACTTAATTCATCATTTATGATGTTTGCAATCTCAGGGTACTCAGAAATATCAAATTTTTCATTAGCAAAGAAAGGAAACACATGCTCGGCTATGGCCTCCAAATCCTCTTGGGTGAGGGTATTAGAGACACTCTCGGACTCGAAAGTAAGTGTGAGCCGCTCTTCCTTTGCGGCTGTGCGGGGTATGAAACCCATTTCTTGGACTAAGAATTCCTCGGATACCACGGGTCCCCTTGTAGAATACCAATTGTTGATCGGCTCGGAGCTTTGCTGGATCTTACTGATAGTCTCATTCATGATGACGGTGTCATGGATGGCGTTGACTTGGCATTCATTTATTATGGCAAGCTCTTCGAACATGGAGACTAAATTTGTCGGTTCTTCCCTCACGATGATTTCTGTCTCGGACTCTATAGTCACCTTCCTTCCCCACCATTCACGGGGCGACATGGGAGTTGGTTCCCTTTCGGATTTCTGGATCTCACAATCGGAGAAGATTTCGAGACCGGGCTTTTTGACACCCTTATTGTTAACCCATGGCTCGGGAAAGATCATGTATGGAACGTCTTCCCCTTGGCGGACAAAATAGCCATTCAACGTCTTGCGGTAAGGCCTTAGATTAGGGACCTCATAACGACGACCTTCTTTACGAGCCCAGGCCTTTTCATTCTTGATCGCGTGCTCTTGTTTCAAGTCTTCTCTGGAAGGCTCGTATCCCAAACCGAATGTGTTCTCGACAAATGGAACTTGCACAGGATGTAGGATTCCTTGTTGATATTTCCCTAGGCCTAAACCAGGGAAGTAGTCCATATTCCTCATCATGCGGAGGACTTTGTGATTGCTGGGGGTCCATGATCCGTTTCCCCCTTCTTTGCCAATGGCGTTGATTGAGACGCCGGAGAGAGTGGAGTCTGGTAAACCATGCTGAACTTGGTGGACGGGCTCACCTTTTCTAAGGATAGTGACGTTTTCAGCCATGACGGTCACTATTTCATCACCATTTCGGATCTTGACACATTGATGGAGAGTTGATGGGACGGCATTAGAGCTGTGAATCCATGGTCGACCCAAAAGTAAGTTGAACGAGGCCGGGATGTCAAGCACTTGGAATGGAACAGACATGACCATGCTCCCAAACTAAATGTCTATTTCGATCATGCCCATGACTGTACGGGCGGTGCTGTCATAACCTCGGATTACTTGAGTAGAAGGCTTCAAATCGGAATCCTTAAGCCCCAGTATGCCCATGATTCTGCTAGGCATGAGGTTGAGTGTGGAACCACCGTCCACTAAGACTCTTGAGATGGGCCTCCCCTTGCTCGTACCTTGAGGTAAATAGCCTCGTTGTGGTCGGAACCAAATGGTGGAAGGTCCATATCGGCAAAGGTGATGGCGTTGCCAAAATGAATGTGACCGATCATTGCCGTGAGGTCCTCGGGAGTAGTATTGGGAGAAACTGATGTATCATCGAGATTGCGGATGACAAGATCTCGGTGTTTCTTTGAGGATGCAATGAGGTCCCAAATAGAGATGTTGGCTTGAGTTTTCTTGAGTTGGACAAGTAGAGGATCTTCGGGAGTGTCGCGAGCTTGCGGCCTTTGAGAAGAGGAGCTTGGTGCGGAAGTGGAAGGGTTGCTTGCTATGACTCGACCGGATCGAGTTAGTATGTTAACGTTCCTATCTTGTTTCTTTTTCCTATTCTCTAGTACTTCCCTCATTACCTCATCGTAAGTTACAACATAACAAGAATTGTCAAGTTTATTCATAACATTGGGGCCCCCATTCACAATTGGGATTGAATGGGTGGTCCCCTCGAGTTCTCCTATCTCTATTACATTGACATGTTCGCTATTAGTCACTACAAATTCTTTCTTGTCTATGAGATCTTGAATGACATTGCGGAGAACGAAGTATTCCTCGGTGGTGTGGCCACTATATTGGTGGTAGCCACAATATTTGTGGTGAGCATGATTGGGGTGGACCGTCTTCGGTTGGTACCCTTGTACGGGTGTGACTTGACCCTTTGCTTTGAGGACTTCGAACACTTCGGTTTGAGTCATGCCTTGGAGAGGCGTGTGGACACGGTCATTTCGAGACTTCTTCCCTTGGGGTGGAGGAACCTTTTTGTAATTCCCCTTATCGATAGTGACGGCGTTGACCGAGGCCTCTTTTGTGGAGTTGGAAGCGGCCTTGTAGCGGTAGCTAGGAGAACTTTTCTTCACTTCTTTGAGCAACTCGACCATTCAGACCCCCGCCTCATACATTTGGGAGAAATCCGCATAGCAAGCCCCACTTAGGTGGGTGCGGAGATCAATTTTGAGACATTTGAGAAAGATGTCCATTTGCTCCTTGGTATTTGGCCTTTCCACAATCTCGGAGAGTTTATCATTCCATCTCCTTGTGAAGTCGATGAAGGACTCGTGGTCTCGTTGAGTAGTGTTCTCTAGCTCTTTCCTTGTGGGCCGGTGAGTGGTGTTGCCTTGGTATTGGTTCTTGAAGGCAAGCATGGCGGAGTCCCAATTAAGACGGACAGTGAGCGGGAGAGTAGCATACCAATCTTTTGCTGCCCCCTCGAGAGTGAGAGGAAAGCATTGAGCCATCACCTTGGGGGAAACCTTCTTCGGAACCATTGCCCAAATATAAGTCTCAATGTGAGCCATAGGACAAGAGTTGCCCTTGAATTTGCTTATGTCGGGCATCTTGAACTTATCAGGAAGAGCGGTCATAGTACTCATGAGGATGGATGATTGATAAAGGCTTGTGTCGGAGCCTTTCCCCATGTTGAGCCCATTGAATTTTTGGTCGATGTAGGCCATGATAGAATCCACCATTTTGGGCTCATTTTTCTCGGAACTCGGCTCTCCCACTTTCTTGGTGCGGGTGTTGACATAAGGACTTTTGAACAAACCTTCGGTCCATTCGGATTCGTAATCGTTATTCTTGCTCTTCCCCTTGGCAAGATTAGTGAGCTTTTCTTTCATTAGCTCCATCTCGGCCTCGTGGGCCTCCCTTTGGCTGTCGAGGTGGGCTTGCCAAATGTCGTCTTTGCTTTGTGCCTCCTTATTAAGGGTGGAGACTTGCTCTTGGAGGAGTTGGACCATGGTTGCAAGTTGCTCGAGAGTCATGGTATTGTTGGTGTTGGAGCCGCCGGCCATTGTTAATGTAGGAGCTGTTGGAGTGATCTCTTCACGGACTAACCGATTGCCGAATCCCGGTAGACTCTGTAAGTACCAATTAAACCTATATTGCAGAAGAGGCCCTTGTCAGTCTTGAGTAATACTTGCGGTCCATGAAGAGGCTTAGAACACACAGTTGGGCACACGACTCGAACCACATAAGAAAAGACTTTTTTTTTTTTTTTTTTTATAAGTCGGAGGGAATGGATCCCTTTTGGGGTTTCTAAGAAAATAATGGAATCGTCACACTAGTATATAGACCATCTCGCGGTCCCATATACTCATCGGATTCCATCGTGTTTGTGAATCCTACATGTATCGGGATTAAACTAAATTAATGTAGTAAATCATACATGCGGGGACGAATTTTTATTTTCGTCCAAAAATAACCACTTTTAGGGACGGATTTTTATTGCGTCCGTTTCAACAAGTTGGCATGTATGATTTGAAGACATTAGTTTAGGGAAATCTCGGTACATGGAAACCGACTTGAGTCACGGAGTGTTAGACCCTAACTAAAATTGTGTGGTTTGTGCTCGGCTTGAAAATGAGGCTCAAAGGTCACCCCCGGCATGTAGTCATGAACTACGCCACGGGCTGAGGTTTACCGCTTCGAAAGAGCCAAGGTCGAGTGGAGCTTGAAACTTTCTAGGACGGGCCTCGACAGGTTTGGGGTTGGACTTTGTGCGACTCGATAGTGAGCAGTTCATAGGAATATGTGCATGTAGTGTGAGGTCTAACAAGTGACAAAATATTTTTTTATATTTTTTTTTTGAAAAGAAAGATAAAAAAAACACATAAGCACATAAATTACAACTGTTGTTCAAATAGATTCCTAGATCATAGAATTACTTAATCCCAATCATGTCTACACTTAGGATCCCCCAATTTTATTAGAACCTTTTTAGGTACCCTTAGGATTCTATGTGACCAGCACAGGTGTATTACAACTCTTCAAAATAAGACAAACCAGCAGAGGAAGCAAATCAGCAGACCAGTAAACAAGTTGCCGATCAACTCTATTCTTAACATGCGACAAGTTGCCGATCAACTTGCTACACAAGTTGCCGATCAACTTATTAAAGAAGTTGCCGATCAACTCCATTCTCAACATGCCGATATAATAGACAGTCTGCACTGTCAGTCAGGTGACATCATTTCATTAAAGTCAACCTTGCTGATTGTCTCTATACTGTTTTTATCATAAAGTAGTTTACCTGCTCTGTAATGATTATTGCGCCGTCTGACACATAGCTACTTTTAGCTATACTCTGTCTCTACTTTCTTTTGCAGGTAACCGGTTGAGACAAAGGGGTCTTTACCCATCAGACTTTTACGGCACGCGTATCTTCGCCATTAATGCCAAGGATACTGCCTTAAATGCTCCTCACCTACCCAGCTGGAAATTCAAATGTTATCCTTCTTCAACAAGCTAAGACATTAACTCCTCCTATAAATAGAGGACTCAGTGCATTGAAGAAGGTTGGTGATTTTAGTGCATTGAAGAGAGTTGGTTGTTTGCAGCATTCATTGAAGCTCAAACATTCCGTGTCCAGATAATCATTAGATCATTTAATAGGATATACACTTGTGAACAAACTCAACAACATTGTTAGTATTCCCGAACTAGATCATTTTAAGGAATACGTTGTTGAGTCTTTCACACACCCACCTGAGTGAGATAAGTTCTTTTGAACTTGCCGCTCAAATACACTGGTCAGATATTTGTTTTACGATTAATTAACTATCTCTAGAATTTAGTCTTTGTATCCGGCAAAGCCGTGCTTGTAATAGACTAGGGATATTTAATAGTGCTCTTAACCCAAATCCAAGTTCTGACCAAACTTGGTAGAGGACGTAGCAGTATTTACACTGTGAACCTCTCCAAATACTTGTGTCCCTTGTTACTTACTGTCCTTGCCGGTTGGAACTCTATCACCGGCAAATCATTACTGTTCTTGCTGATTCATCATTATTTCCTTTGACCAATCTCTTGAAACTGCATTGAACTTTTGGAAACAACTTTGTGTAAAACTAAGCTCTGAAAATCTTTTATACACAGATTTTGTGTGAGTTAAAACTAAGTCATATTTTACCCGCTGCGCTTACTGATAATAGTTTGCAAACTGATAAGTGACTTTGCATTTATAAGTATTTCTTTGTAAAAGTTTTAAAAAGGCTATTCACCCCCCCCTCTAGCCTATTTTCCTACCAATTGGGCCTAACAATGGTATCAGAGCTTGGAATTTTGAAAGAAAATTTCCAAGCTTTGCAGCTTATATTGCCGATACCATGGCAGGAAAAAATCATGCAGTCGTTCAACATCACTACCATTCCGTTGTTGAACGTCAATGAGTTTGGTGTCTGGAAATCTCGTATGATAAAGTATATGAACTCAATCGATGACCGATTAATGCAAGTAATAGAAGGAGGTCCAATCATTCCTCTAAAGGTCTCAACCACCTACCGACCAATTCCTTCCACTCCTCTGACTGCTCATGCTGATCAAGACACTGAACAAGAAACACATGTTCAAGTTGATGAAAACTTGATTGAAAAACCTAGAGAAGAATGGACTGATGAAGACAAACTTTCAGTTGCTCTAGATGGAAAGGCGTGCCACATTATCTCATGTGGATTGGACGACAAGCAATATAAACTGATTGACTTGTGCTCCACGGCTCAACAATGCTGGAACAAACTCCTTGCATACTTTGAAGGAGATGAGCAAGTGAAAGACAACAGACTCTACGACTGCATTGCGGAGTTTGAATCTTTCAAGAAACTAGATGGTGAATCTCTAAGAAGTGCCTACGACAGATTCTGCGAGGTAAGTAATTTATGTGCTTCATTAGGTAAAGTGTATACTATGAAAAATCTTAATATTCGTTTTCTAAGTTATTTAGGAAATGAGTATCATACTAAGGTCACTGCTATTAGAGAAGTTAGAGACTTAAACAAGACCTCTATTCAGAATCTCGTGTCTAGTCTGTTCTTGTATGAGAGAGAACTGCAAAAACTTAACGTTCTCGACAAAAATTTCAAAAAACTTGTCTCTATCAGCTCAATCTCAGGTATCCTTTCCTTCAACCAAATTCCCTCCTATAGATCCCCATCAAAAACCCTGCTGTTCAAAAACCTCAGAAACACCTTCAGAACAAATAATGGAAGAAGACGAATTTGCCGCCTTCGCCAGAAACTACAAGAGGTACAAAGACTTCAAAAAGATGCAAAAAGGAAGTCACCAGAAACAAAAATCTTTTACCATTTCAAAAATCGGGAAGCTACAACAAACCAAGTACCAGTGCTACCGATGGCAAAAACAGCAAAGGTGATCTTGTCTGCTTTAACTGCAGAAAACCTGGTCACTTTGCCTCAAAATGTACCTGTTGAGGATGGGAGGCGGAATTCCGAGCTTGACATTTGCTGGCCAAAAGAACCCCCAACAGCTATAATATCATCTTCTGTTCGACCACTTGATTCTCACAGCTCCTTTCTGCCATTTTTGAACATCATATTATTGCTTAACTTTGCTTGTGATCAACATTTTCCATGGCTTCCAATTCTTTTGCCTTGATGCCAAGGTTTTTAGTGGGTATGAAAAGGACTTGGGCACTTTTGTGTATTCTTTCAAGACCCATCCCAAGAAGGCCTTCATTAAATACTTCGGGTTCCGAATTCTTTTCACTTTACGGACGTTGAAGCCGGATTGGGATTTGTTGAGAGCTGCCGCGGCTTTCTGGGATTGTGACAGCCATACCTTCAACTTTTCAGCTAATGAAATGGTGCCGACTGTTGATGATTTCGGGGCCATCCTTGGTATACCTTTGGCCGGTCAAATTGCCGTCCCTAAATATCACCGTGGCGCCATTGACTCTTGGGTTGAGTCACTGAATCTCCCTGTTGAGGACGTGAGGAAGATGTTGCACGGTACTGTGATTGACATAACTGAGTGCCGATGTTCTTTAGTTTACACTCGGAGGATCCGGTGGTTCAATCTTTCAAAGGAAATGCCATGGCCGCTTGTCTCTTTAGTGAAGTACTGTTTGTTACACCTTTCGGGACTGCGGATGTGCAGTTGGCTGAGATTATTTTGCAAGCCAAGGAGCAACAATTTAGTATAATCCCTCTTATTGTAGGGGAGACGTTGCACGGCCTTGATGAGTTACATAGGACAGACAAGATGTGTCGGGGGGAAGCCTTTGCTCTTGACCATATGGCTCCAAGAACACTTCAAGATTTATTCCCCGGATGGTGATTTGTCTCCTTTTGCTGTTCATAGGAGGAACTTATTGATCCGGGATTTATCTGAAGATGGTTGGAAGAAATTCTTTGCCTCTCGGGTAACCGTCGATATTGAGTGTGCACCCTGTTTTTTGCCTAGACCACCCTTTCGGGTTTTCAGTCTAGCGGGCTTCTTTTTTTTGCACGTACTCTAATTTTTGCCGAGGCCGCCCTTGTGGGTTTTCAACCTAGCGAGCGATTTTTTTTTTTTTTTTTTTATGGTCTTTGTTTATTAAGCATAGAACCTCTTGAGCTTGTCGAGGTTGACCTCCTTTGGCAACTGGTCACCATCTAAATCCACGAGTCGGACTGCACCGCCGCATAGTATCTTCTTGATCACGTACGGACCGATCCATCAGGGTCCCCATTTCCCCAGGGGATTCATGGCGTTAGGAGGATGTTGTCTTAAGACCAAATCTCCCACATTGATGTTTCGAGGCTTTACCTTTTTGTTGAAAGCTCTTGCCATCCTTTGCTGATACGCCCTTGTGCGTTCGAGTGCTCTTAGCCTTTTCTCGTCGAGTAAGGCTAGCTGTTCATATCGACTTTGTATCCAGTAGACCTCGTTGACTTGATTCTCGAGGAGGACCCGTAGAGATGGGACTTCAAGTTCGATTGGGAGTACGGCTTCAGAACCATAGACTAACGCATAAGGAGTTTCTCCTGTTGCTGACCGTATCGATGTGCGGTAGCCCCACAATGCCAATGGTAGCTTCTCGGGCCAATCCCTTCCTGTTGAGGCCATTTTCTTGACGATGGTCTCGATGGTCTTATTTGCTGCTTCAACCGCGCTGTTTGCTTGGGGACGGTAAGGAGATGACTTGTGCTTGGTGATCTTGTATTCTACCAAAAGCGCATCCATTTCCTTCTCAAAGTGAGAGCCGTTGTCGGAAATGATTTCATGAGGCACGCCGTATCGGCACATGATATTAATCTTTACAAATTCGGCCACTTTCTTGGCGTTGAGGGTCCGATAGGCTTGTGCTTCGACCCACTTTGTGAAGTAATCGACGGCCACTAGGATGAATGACTGCCCATTGATCCCGGCAGGATGGACTTTACCGATGATGTCTATCCCCCAACAAGAGAAAGGCCAAGGTGTGACCATATTGTAAAGTTGCGAGGGTGGAGCGTGTTGCAGATTAGCATGGAATTGGCACGTGGCATACCTTTTGACTTTCTCGATACTGTCTCGTTCCATAGTGCTCCTGTCGCGACCCCGGACCCCGCGGGCCCGAGACCGCGAGCTGGACGTCGACTCTAAAACCAAAACTGTGAAATACCGAAGTTAAAAATTCCATTTGACACCAAAAGGTGATAATCCAAAGTTTTACAAAACCAAGTTTAATAAAAACCAAATACAACTATCATAAACTTCCACAAGTTTATGCTCAACAAAATACAAATGTACAAATCTTAGTGACGTCATTGTTTGGTACAACTATCCCAAAATGGTTACACATTTACATAATGTAAACCAACCTATAATAACCTTCCCCAAAAGAACGGATCCACACTCGACGTCCTTGCCCTCGTGATCAGCGAGGCTAATCCTTAGCACCTGGGGGGGGGTGTTAAGGAAAAACAAAGATAAAAGAAAAGGGGGTGAGATAAATCTCAATAAGTTACTAATGCAACTACATGACAAGCTATAATGCAAGAAGCAATAAGCAATAATAAATATCACATAACACATAGCATTTATCACATAACAGATAGCAGCGGAAATAAACACATAACAAAGGATATAACCAAGGTTTTCCAAACCGGAACATCCAAATAAAGGATCGCTGCGCAGCTTCAATAATCAACAAATCATCATCTTCATAATGGCATGAAAGCCGAAGAGAAAACCCCGTTACGGAACCAATAACAAAGTAATGTGCCACAAGGGGCGGGAGCCATGTCACAAAGTCATGCTCCAAACGTCTCAACCAAGGCCTATCTGGAAGAGGAAAATAAGGGCAAAACAATGGTCGACACCATAATGGACTTGGCCGGTGCCATCACAATATCTCACATCGCCCGACACAACCACAAATACCAGCTGGACTTTCAAATAAATGCTAAGTAATAAAATACTAGCACGATAAACAACAAAGGATTCCAAAGTAGGGAATCATACCAATTAATCACCAAAAAGATGAAATGAACAAACAATGAACAATAAAGGTGCTTCAAAATCCCAATTCATCATTAATGAAATTCAAACACAAACTTGATCACAAAGGACCCAATTCTATCACTAAAGTGTACAAAAATGTTCACTAGGGTCAACTAGAAGGACACCCAAGACTTAGTCCAAAACACGTCCTTCAATCACACAAGTTTAACAAATGAAAAGTTTTAGGGGTTCTGTGCGGCCGCCCAGAGTGGGTTGTGCGGTCGCCCAAAAAGCCTCAAAACAAGAACAAAAGCTTTCAGAAAGATGCGCGGTCGCCCAGGATAATTTGGGCGGTCGCCCAATACTCTGGATTTCCAGAAATCGGGAAGAACAACATGGTTTCTTCCATTTTCAAACCCAAAACACATTCAACCCAAAATCCAACCTTCCAACTCACATACTAATGTACCAAAACAACTTATAAGTCTAAAAGGACTCCTATAACAACATTGAACAACCAAAATCAAGAATCAAACCCAATATTCAAGATTTCACCATTTTTGATCAAAAACCCAAATAAATTCCAAACAAATTCCAAACCCATCCAAACTTCAAATGTAACACATCAAACAATATCTAAACATGATATGAACATTTTAGCATTAAAATGGGGGAAAAGCAACTTACTTGCAAATTCTTAAAGTTGACGGAATTTGAATATTTTTGATTCTACGCGATCCTATCGACGATCTAAACAATGTTCACGTTTTAAGAAATGAGAGAAGATGAGAGGAAGAAGGTTTAAATGAAGAGAGATGAAGAGGAAGAAAACTTACCCAAACCAAGAGAGAGAGAGAGATTTCTGGGAATGATGGGGTGAAGGGGAAGAGTGAGGGAAAAGAGAAGGAGTAGGGAGGGAGTAGGGGAAAAATCATTTCAAAATGTTACACTTAGGCCCCCTCTCTCACACTACACACACATACTACTCCCTACTAACAATTAAGACCCAACAATACCACACTAACCCAAATGACCCAAATAAAAAGCTAGGCAATTATTATCATAACACATAAAATGCACACCTAATTATTTAAATAAATAATAATTTAAATAAATAAATTAAGCAATTAATTAAATAAAAATCATTTAATTACTAATAAAATAGAGCCTAGATTTCGGGTCGTGACATTCACTCCCCCTTAAAGAAAATTCGACCCGAATTTTAACGAGACTCACCTTAAACAAAAAGCCACGGAAATTTCCTCTCGATCTCATCACGAAGCTCCCACGTCGACTCCTCGATGTTATGATTCCTCCAAAGGACTCGAACCAAAGAAATACTTTTGTTCCTCAACTCTTGGACTTTAGAATCAAGAATCCGAACTGGTCGTTCCTCATAAGACATATCGGGCTCAATATCCTCCGGTATCCTCGGTAACACGTGCGATGGATCATGAACATACTTCCGAAGCATAGAAACGTGAAAGACGTTGTGCAACCGGTCCAAGGATGACGGTAACGCAAGACGATACGCTAGAAGTCCAACCTTTCCCAAAATCTCAAACGGACCAATAAACCTCGGAGCCAATTTAGCTTTCTTCCCAAACCTACGAATACCCACTTTTGGAGACACTTTCAAAAACACCCAATCACCGGTCTGAAAACTAAGATCTCGCCTTCGGTTGTCTGCGTAGCTCTTATGTCGACTCTGGGCTGTTTTCAATCTATCCCGGATAACTGTAACTTTCTCAACCGAATCCCGAAGCAAATCGATACCCAAAATCTTCGTTTCACCAACCTCATCCCAACAAATAGGCGATCTACACTTCCTTCCATACAAGGCCTCAAACGGTGCCATCTCGATACTAGCCTGATAACTGTTGTTGTAAGAGAATTCCACTAACGGTAGGTGCGAATCCCAAGAATCGGAGAAGTCTATCGAACACGCTCGCAACATATCCTCCAAAATCTGAATAGTCCTCTCGGATTGACCGTCGGTCTGGGGATGAAAAGCTGTACTGAATCGCAAATCTGTACTCAAAGCTTCCTGAAACGCCTTCCAGAACCTAGAAGTAAACCTCGGGTCTCGATCTGACACAATGCTAACCGGAACCCCATGCAATCTAACGATCTCATCGATATAAAGGGTCGCAAGCTTCTCCATCGAATATCTGATGTCAATAGGCAAGAAATGGGCACTCTTGGTCAATCTATCCACTATTACCCAAACACTGTCATACTTCCTACGGGTACGAGGCAGTCCCGTAACGAAATCCATAGTCACATGCTCCCATTTCCACTCGGGAATCTCTAACGGCTGAAGTAATCCCGCGGGTCTCTGATGCTCGGCTTTGACCTGCTGACAAGTTAGACACTTCGACACATACTCGGCTATTTCCCTCTTCATATTAATCCACCAAAACTGTTGCTTCAAATCCTGATACATCTTCGTACTACCCGGATGAATAGTATACCTCGATTTGTGACCCTCATCAAGAACTCTCTGTTTAATTCCATCAACATCCGGAACACACAAACGACCACGGAAAGTTAACACTCCAATCGGGCTAACAGAAAAATCCTCGATATTCTTTTCTTTCAATTTACCCATTATTTTCACCAACTCGGGATCTTCTTTCTGAGCTTCCTTTATCCTCTGAATTAGGGTCGGAGACACCCTAATATTCGCAAAAATAGCCCCATGTCTCGATTCACGAGGAGACCAATCTCGAACATCCTCAAGCATTTTCCATTCACGAGCCATCATCGAAGCCACATAAGATTTTCTACTAATCACATCGGCTACCACATTCGCCTTTCCCGGGTGATAAGAAATCGTACAATCATAGTCCTTCAATAATTCCATCCATCGGCGCTGCCTATTATTCAACTCTTTCTGGGAGAAAAGGTACTTCAAACTCTTATGATCCGTAAAAATCTCAAATTTCACCCCATAAAGGTAGTGCTTCCACTTGTGCAACGCAAAGACAATAGCCGCTAACTCCATATCATGAGTCGGGTAATTCTTCTCACAAGGGGTCAACTTCCTCGAAGCATACGCAATTACTTTCCCATTCTGCATCAACACACAACCCAAACCCTCTTTCGAAGCGTCGCTGTAAATCACTAGGCCATCGCTCCCATTAGGCAAAGTCAAGATCGGTGCGGTAGTCAACCTCTTCTTCAATTCCTCGAAACTCTTGTCACATTTCTCGGTCCACACAAACGGAACATTCTTCCGGGTCAACTGAGTCATCGGAGTAGCAATCCTCGAAAATCCCTCAATAAATCTTCGGTAATACCCGGCTAAACCAAGAAAGCTTCTAATCTCTGTCACTGATTCGGGTCTATTCCAATCCACTATGGCTTCAATCTTTGAAGGATCCACCGAAATACCGTATTTCGAAATAACATGACCCAGAAATGACACCTTCTCGAGCCAAAATTCGCATTTACTGAACTTCGCAAATAATTTCTCCCTCGCAAGAACGGATAAAACTGTCCTCAAGTGTTGCTCGTGCTCCTCTCGAGATTTCGAATAAACAAGAATGTCGTCGATGAAAACCACCACGAACGAATCAAGATAGGGATGGAAAACTCGGTTCATCAAATCCATAAACACGGCCGGCGCGTTAGTCAACCCAAACGGCATAACCAAAAACTCATAATGACCGTAGCGAGTGCGAAAAGCAGTCTTCGGAATATCCTCCGATCGAACCTTCAACTGATGGTATCCACTCCTCAAATCAAGCTTGGAAAACAAAACGGACCCTTGAAGCTGATCAAACAAATCATCAATGTGGGGTAGAGGATACTTATTCTTCACCGTAACCTGATTCAACTTCCGGTAATCGATGCACAATCTCAACGAACCATCTTTCTTCCGCACAAACAAAATCGGCGCTCCCCACGGGGAAACACTAGGGCGGATAAATCCTCGATCAAGCAACTCTTGCAACTGAACCTTTAGTTCTTTCAACTCTGCGGGAGCTAACCTATAAGGTTCTTTCAAAATTGGAGCCGTACCCGGCAAAAGATCTATACAAAACTCAATCTCACGATCGGGAGGCATATCATACTCGGTAGAGAAAACATCGGGAAATTCCCGAACTACCCGAACACTATCAAAACTAGGGGATTCTTTCCTAGAATCAAGAACACTAGCCAAATACCCCTCACAACCACTATGCAATAATTTTCTCGCTTTCATAAAAGAAATTAAGAGAACCTTTCTACTCAGAGGATTAGCCTCAAACACAAATTTAGGCACATCGGGAATAGAAAAAGTAACAGTTTTCTTACGGCAATCAACGGACGCATGAAACTTGCTCAACCAATCCATACCCAAATGACATCAAAGTCTTGGATAGGAAGAACTACCAAATCCGCACAAAGGACTCGACCACATATAACCACATCACAAGCACGAAAGACTCGATCAGAAATCAAGCACTCTCCTATAGGGGTCGACACCTCTAGCACGTACGGTAAAGACTCGAATGCAGCATTTAACATGGAAGCAAATTGCACAGAAATGTATGAATGAGATGATCCTGGATCTACTAACGCTCGTGCGCTCACATTAGATATAGAAATAATACCTCCAATAACTGTAGGATCATCTGTGGCTTGTTGTTGATTCATTGCAAACACTTTCCCTTGGACCTTGGGCTTTCCCGTAGCGTCCCTTTTCTGACCCTGAGGAGCCCCAGCTCCTACCCCCGATGGTTGAATTCTATTCCTCGGACAATCCCTTGCAAAATGACCCATTTGGCCACAATTGGTGCACCTTCCTTGCTTCTTCCAACACCGGTCCTCAGAATGACCTTCCTTTTGACAATACGAACAAAGCCTCCTAATTTGGTTCCCTTGGTTCCCGGAAGTGGTACCCGGATTCCTCGGTGTGGTTTGCCCCTTAAACTGAGATGATGCTCCCGGGTTACCTCGATTGTCGAAACGGTGCTGTGGCTTGCCTTGAGCTCCTTGCTTACTCGGGTTAGCTACCTCGGTCTTCCTTTTATGTTCCCCAATATCTTGCTCTATCAATAGGCTCGGTCCACCGCATCTTGGAATGTCACAATCCGTTGAGCAATCAGTTGAGTACGGATGGAGGTCTTCAATCCCCGAATGAATCTCATAGCCTTTTGTTCCTCGGTCCTCACCAAATAGTCGCAATACCGGGCTAACTCTATGAAGTTCGCCGAGTATTGTGCTATAGACAACACACCTTGCTCCAGGTTGAGTAGCTCGATCTCTTTTCGGTTTTGATCAACAACCGGAATGAAATGCTCCTTGAATTTGCGCACGAACAACTCCCACGCATACACCGTGTGAGTATCATCCCAAGTAGCTTTAATACCTTTCCACCAATACTCGGCGGCTCCCACAAGCTTGTAAGCCGCGAACCGGACCTTATCCTCATCCGAACACCCAAACACATCATAAATCTTCTCCATCGACTCGATCCACAACTCAGCTTTCCGAACATCGGGTTCCCCATTAAATTCAACCGTTTCAACTTCAGAAATTGCTCCAAACCATAACGGGGTGGTGCTTGTTCTACCCTGGGACCTTGATCATGTATGGCCTTCATGGCCGCCTCAAACATGCCTTGAAACATGGCACGGGCTTCTTCCCTTGTATCATTCTGATTCTGTGCCCCACTAGTACCTCCTCTGTTTGTTCTTCCAGACATTGAGGACAATTACCTGCATAAAACATCAACCGTTAATCACTCCGCACACTACTACCCACCTAGGTCATACTAATCCACCTAGACTTATACATAGAGCTAATGCCATAGCTCTGATACCAACTGTCGCGACCCCGGACCCCGCGGGCCCGAGACCGCGAGCTGGACGTCGACTCTAAAACCAAAACTGTGAAATACCGAAGTTAAAAATTCCATTTGACACCAAAAGGTGATAATCCAAAGTTTTACAAAACCAAGTTTAATAAAAACCAAATACAACTATCATAAACTTCCACAAGTTTATGCTCAACAAAATACAAATGTACAAATCTTAGTGACGTCATTGTTTGGTACAACTATCCCAAAATGGTTACACATTTACATAATGTAAACCAACCTATAATAACCTTCCCCAAAAGAACGGATCCACACTCGACGTCCTTGCCCTCGTGATCAGCGAGGCTAATCCTTAGCACCTGGGGGGGGGGTTAAGGAAAAACAAAGATAAAAGAAAAGGGGGTGAGATAAATCTCAATAAGTTACTAATGCAACTACATGACAAGCTATGATGCAAGAAGCAATAAGCAATAATAAATATCACATAACACATAGCATTTATCACATAACAGATAGCAGCAGAAATAAACACATAACAAAGGATATAGCCAAGGTTTTCCAAACCGAACATCCAAATAAAGGATCGCTGCGCAGCTTCAATAATCAACAAATCATCATCTTCATAATGGCATGAAAGCCGAAGAGAAAACCCCCGGTACCGGAACCAATAACAAAGTAATGTGCCACAAGGGGCGGGAGCCATGCCACAAAGTCATGCTCCAAACGTCTCAACCAAGGCCTATCTGGAAGAGGAAAATAAGGGCAAAACAATGGTCGACACCATAATGGACTTGGCCGGTGCCATCACAATATCTCACATCGCCCGACACAACCACAAATACCAGCTGGACTTTCAAATAAATGCTAAGTAATAAAATACTAGCACGATAAACAACAAAGGATTCCAAAGTAGGGAATCATACCAATTAATCACCAAGAAGATGAAATGAACAAACAATGAACAATAAAGGTGCTTCAAAATCCCAATTCATCATTAATGAAATTCAAACACAAACTTGATCACAAAGGACCCAATTCTATCACTAAAGTGTACAAAAATGTTCACTAGGGTCAACTAGAAGGACACCCAAGACTTAGGCCAAAACACGTCCTTCAATCACACAAGTTTAACAAATGAAAAGTTTTAGGGGTTCTGTGCGCGCCGCCCAGAGTGGTTGTGCGGTCGCCCAAAAAGCCTCAAAACAAGAACAAAAGCTTTCAGAAAGATGCGCGGTCGCCCAGGATAATTTGGGCGGTCGTCCAATACTCTGGATTTCCAGAAATCGGGAAGAACAACATGGTTTCTTCCATTTTCAAACCAAAACACATTCAACCCAAAATCCAACCTTACAACTCACATACTAATGTACCAAAACAACTTATAAGTCTAAAAGGACTCCTATAACAACATTGAACAACCAAAATCAAGAATCAAACCCAATATTCAAGATTTCACCATTTTTGATCAAAACCCAAATAAATTCCAACAAATTCAAAACCCATCCAAACTTCAAATGTAACACATCAAACAAATCTAAACATGATATGAACATTTTAGCATTAAAATGGGGAAAAGCAACTTACTTGCAAATTCTCAAAGTTGACGGAATTTGAATATTTTTGATTCTACGCGATCCTATCGACGATCTAAACAATGTTCACGTTTTAAGAAATGAGAGAAGATGAGAGGAAGAAGGTTTAAATGAAGAGAGATGAAGAGGAAGAAAACTTACCCAAACCAAGAGAGAGAGAGAGATTTCTGGGAATGATGGGGAAGGGAAGAGTGAGGGAAAGAGAAGGAGTAGGGAGGGAGTAGGGGAAAAATCATTTCAAAATGTTACACTTAGGCCCCCTCTCTCACACTACACACACATACTACTCCCTACTAACAATTAAGACCCAACAATACCACACTAACCCAAATGACCCAAATAAAAAGCTAGGCAATTATTATCATAACACATAAAATGCACACCTAATTATTTAAATAAATATATAATTTAAATAAATAAATTAAGCAATTAATTAAATAAAAATCATTTAATTACTAATAAAATAGAGCCTAGATTTCGGGTCGTGACAGCTCCAATAGTAACCAATGCGGAGTATCTTCTTGACTAGCATAAACCCATTCATGTGGGGTCCACACTCTCCTTCGTGCACTTCACACATTATCTCTTGAGCTTCGGCCTCATTGGTGCATAAGAGATTGATCCGTCGTGGTGCCTTTTGTAGACTCGGTCTCCAATCAGTACGTACCTAGAGGCTAGCCTTTGCAGAGCCGCTTGAGACTTCTTATTGCTATTCGCGGGATAAATGCCATCTTTGAGGAAATTCATGATATCCGAATACCACGGGGAGTTTTGTTTGAACCTCATCGATCTCGATACTCATGCAGTATGCCGGACTGTCCCTTCGGGCAATTTGAAAGGCTTCACCATTTTCCCTTTGGGCATTTCGACTAATGAAGCTATAGTGGCCAGTGCATCAGCGAAGCGATTTTATCCCTTAGCAGGTAGTTGAAAGTGATGTTGGAATTGTTCAACCAATTCTTCAAGGTGCTGACCATACTGTTGGAGGGTCGGGTCTTGGATTCGCCATTTACCCGATTGCTGATGATAAGGAGCAAAGAGTCGCCGAATACTTCTAGTTCCGTGACGTTTCTTTCGAGAGCTGCTTCGAGCCCTGCTAGCATGCTTCGTACTTAGAAATGTTGTTGGTAACTTTGAATTCCAGACGTATGGCAATGGGAGGTAGATGTCTTTTGGATCGACAAGCAATACTCCTATACCAAAACCGTGTTTATTGGCGGCGCCATCGAAAAAAAGTTGCCACTTATTTTCTCGGTTGCAGTACAAATTAAATGCTTGTCGGGGAAATGTATGTCTGCCATTTTTTTCCTCGTTGCAGTACAAATTAAATGCTCGTTGGGGAAACTGTACGTCTTCCTCACTTCGTCACACGCGGAATTTGGTCCATTCTAAAGCCACATTCTTCTTGAGTAGCTTGAAGATTGGCTCGCACATGGAAGTGAGTTGGTGCACAAACCGACTGATGTATTGCAATCTGCCCATGGAAACTTTGATCTCTTTCTGCGTCTTGGAGGAGGCATGTCAATGATTGCCTGATTTTGAGGGGTCTACTTCAATTCCCCTTTCAGTGACCATATAACCAAGGACTTTACCTCGGATAACCCGAACGGCACTTTGAAGGGTTGAGCCTCATCTTGTGTTGACGAAGCCTTTCGACGAACTTGCGGAGATCGATTAAATGTTGACCATCGGTCCCTTAGGAGTGAATGATCATGTCGTCCACATAGACCTCGATTGTTTGTGAATCATATCGTGAGAACAAGTCTGTCACGGCTCTTTGGTAGGAGGCCCCAGCGTTTCTTAACCCAAATGGAATGACTGTGTAGCAAAAGGTACCCCACGGTGTTGTGAAGGGCTTTATGTTGATCTTTCCTCGGCCATGAGAATCTGATTGTACCCAGCGAACCCACCACGAATGAGAGAACCTCATAGGCAGCAGTGGAGTTGACCAGCATGTCGATATTAGGGAGTGGAAAATCTATCTTTTGGGGAAGCTTTGTTCAAATCCCGGAAGTCCACGCAAACTCACCTTGCCGTTTGCCTTTCTGACTGTCACAATGTTGGTAACCATGTCGGATACTCGATGACCTTGATGTGAAACTCACACTGAGGAGCTTCTCGATCTCTCTTTGACTTGCAGAGACCATTCTGGCTTGATCTCTGAGCTTCTGTTTTACCGGCTTAGCATCTCTCTGATCCGAATTCTGTGCTCCGCTACTTTTCTGTCCAAACCCGGCATGTCTTTGTATGACCATGCGAACACATCCATGAACTCCCGTAGTAGTGCAGTCAATCTGTCTCTGTCGTCCCCTTGAAGAAGCTTCCAATCTTGGTTTTTCTTGGCTCTTCTTCGGTACCCAGATTAACAACATGCAATTCTCGTCAGCCTCCTGGACCATTTTCACCCAGGACTACGGACTGTTGAGCAAGTTCATTTAAGTATGTTGTGTTTTCGTGGTCTATTTCATCATAATTTGAATCGTTATAACTTGTTCGTTAAGTTCATTATTAGTTAATTCATCATTTATGATGTTTGCAATCTCAGGGTACTCAGAAAATATCAAATTTTAATTAGCAAAGAAAGAAAACACACGGCTCGGCTATGGCCTCCAAATCCTCTTGGGTGAGGGTATTAGAGACACTCTCGGACTCGAAATTAAGTGTGAGCCGCTCTTCCTTGCGGCTGTGCGGGGTATGCAACCATTTCTTGGACTAAGAATTCCTCGGATACCACGGGTCCCCTTGTAGAATACCAATTGTTGATCGGCTCGGAGCTGGCTGGATCTCGCTGATAGTCTCGTTCATTATGACGGTGTCATGGATGGCGTTGACTTGGCATTCATTCATTATGGAAGCTCTTCGAACACGGAGACTAAATCTGTCGGTCTTCCCCCACGATGAGTTCTGTCTCAGACTCTATAGTCACCTTCCTTCCCCACCATTCACGGGGGCGACATAGGAGTTGGTCCCTTTCAGATTTCTGGATCTCACAATCGGAGAAGATTTCGAGACCAGGATTTTTGACACTATTGTAACCCATGGCTCGGGAAAGATCATGTATGGAACGTCTTCCCTTGGCGGACAAAAATAGCCATTCAACGTCTTGCGGTAAGGTCTTAGATTAGGGACCCATAACGACGACCTTCTTTACGAGCCCGGGTTTTCATTCTTGATCGCGTGCTCTTGTTTCAAGTCTTCTCTAGAAGGCTCGTATCCCAAACCGAATGTGTTCTCGACAAATGTTACTGACAGGATGTAGGATTCCTTGTTGATATTTCCCTAGGCTAAACCAGGGAAGTAGTCCATATTCCTCATCATGCGGAGACTTTGTGATTGCTGGGGTCCATGATCCGTTTCCCCCTTCTTTGCCAATGGCGTTGATTGAGACGCCGGAGAGAGTGGAGTCTGGTAAACCATGCTGAACTTGGTGGACGGGCTCACCTTTTCTAAGGATAGTGACGTTTTCAGCCATGACGGTCACTATTTCATCACCATTTTGGATCTTGACACATTGATGGAGAGTTGATGGGACGGCATTAGAACTATGAATCCATGGTCGACCCAAAAGTAAGTTGAACGAGGCTGGGATGTCAAGCACTTGGAATGGAACGGACATGACCATGCTCCCAACTCAATGTCTATTTCGATCATGCCCATGACTGTACGGGCGGTGCTGTCATAACCTCGGATTAGTTGAGTAGAAGGCTTCAAATCGGAATCCTTAAGCCCCAGTATGCCCATGATTCTGCTAGGCATGAGGTTGAGTGCGGAACCACCGTCCACTAAGACTCTTGAGATGGGCCTCCCCCTTGCTCGTACCTTGAGGTAAATAGCCTCGTTGTGGTTGGAACCAAATGGTGGGAAGGTCCATATCGGCAAAGGTGATGACGTTGCCAAAATGAATGTGACCGATCATTGCCGTGAGGTCCTCGGGAGTAGTATCGGGAGAAACTGATGTATCATCGAGATTGCGGATGACAAGATCTCGGTGTTTCTTTGAGGATGCAATGAGGTCCCAATAGAGATGTTGGCTTGAGTTTTCTTGAGTTGGACAAGTAGAGGATCTTCGGAGTGTCGCGAGCTTACGGTCTTGAGAAGAGGAGCTTGGTGCGGAAGTGGAAGGGTTGCTTGCTATGACTCGACCGGATCGAGTTAGTATGTTGACGTTCCCATCTTGTTTCTTTTTCCTATTCTCTAGTACTTCCCTCATTACCTCATCGTAAGTTACAACATAACAAGAATTGTCAAGTTTATTCATAACATTGGGGCCCCCATTCACAATTGGGATTGAATGGGTGGTCCCCTCGAGTTCTCCTATCTCTATTACATTGACATGTTCGCTATAGTCACTACAAATTCTTTCTTGTCTATGAGATCTTGAATGACATTGCGGAGAACGAAGCATTCCTCGGTGGTGTGGCCACTATATTGGTGGTAGCCACAATATTTATGGTGAGCATGATTGGGGTGGACCGTCTTCGGTTGGTACCCTTGTACTGGTGTGACTTGACCCTTTGCTTTGAGGACTTCGAACACTTCGGTTTGAGTCATGCCTTGAAGAGGCGTGTGGACACGGTCATTTCGAGACTTCTTCTTGGGGTGGAGGAACCTTTTTGTAATTCCCCTTATCGATAGTGACGGCGTTGACCGAGGCCTCTTTTGTGGAGTTGGAAGCGGCCTTGTAGCGGTAGCTAGGAGCACTTTTCTTCACTTCTTTGAGCAACTCGTCCATTCGGACCCCCGCCTCATACATTTGGGAGAAATCCGCATAGCAAGCCCCACTTAGGTGGGTGCGGAGATCAATTTTGAGACATTTGAGAAAGATGTCCATTTGCTCCTTGGTATTTGGCCTTTCCACAATCTCAGAGAGTTTATCATTCCATCTCCTTGGGAAGTCGATGAAGGACTCGTGGTCTCGTTGAGTAGTGTTCTCTAGCTCTTTCCTTGTGGGCCGGTGAGTGGTGTTGCCTTGGTATTGGTTCTTGAAGGCAAGCATGGCGGAGTCCCAATTAAGACGGACAGTGAGCGGGAGAGTAGCATACCAATATTTTTCTGCCCCCTCGAGAGTGAGAGGAAAGCATTGAGCATCACCTTGGGGGAAACCTTCTTCGGAACCATTGCCCAAATATAAGTCTCAATGTGAGCCATAGGACAAGAGTTTGCCCTTGAATTTTTCTTATGTCGGGCATCTTGAACTTATCAGGAAGAGCGGCCATAGTACTCATGAGATGGATGATTGATAAGGCTTGTGTCGGAGCCTTTCCCCATGTTGAGCCCATTGAATTTTTGGTCGATGTAGGCCCATGATAGAATCCACCATTTTGGGCTCATTTTTCTCGGAACTCGGCTCTCCCACTTTCTTGGTGCGGGTGTTGACATAAGGCTTTTGAACAAACCTTCGGTCCATTCGGATTCGTCATCGTTATTCTTGCCTCTTCCCCTTGGCAAGATTAGTGAACTTTTCTTTCATTAGCTCCATCTCGGCCTCGTGGGCCTCACTTTGGCTGTCGAGGTGGGCTTGCCAATGTCGTCTTTGCTTTGTGCCTCTTTATTAAGGGTGGAGACTTGCTCTTGGAGGAGTTGGACCATGGTTTGCGAGTTGCTCGAGAGTCATGGTATTGTTGTGTTGGAGCCGCGGCCATTGTTGATGTAGGAGCTGTTGGAGTGATCTCTTCACGGACTAACCGATTGCCGAATCCCGGTAGACTCTGTAAGTACCAATTGAACCTATATTGCAGAAGAGGCCCTTGTCAGTCTTGAGTAATATTTGCGGTCCATGAAGAGGCTTAGAACACACAGTTGGGCACACGACTCGAACCACATAAGAAAAGACTCTTTTTTTTTTTTTTTTTTTTATAAGTCGGAGGGAATGGATCCTTTTGGGTTTCTAAGAAAAATGGAATCGTCACACTAGTATATAGACCATCTCGCGGTCCCATATACTCATCGGAGTCCATCGTGTTTTGGATCCTACATGTATCGGGATTAAACTAAATTAATGTAGTAAAGCATACATGCGGGGACGGATTTTTATTTTCGTCAAAAAATAAACACTTTTAGGGACGGATTTTTATTGCGTCCGTTTTCAACAAGTTGGCATGTATGATTTGAAGACATTAGTTTAGGGAAATCTCGGTACATGGAAACCGACTTGAGTCACGAGTGTTAGACCCTAACTAGAATTGTGTGGCTTGTGCTCGGCTTGAAAATGAGGCTCAAAGGTCACCCCCGGCATGTAGTCATGAAACTACGCCACGGGCTGAGGTTTACCGCTTCGAAAGAGCCAAGGTCGAGTGGAGCTTGAAACTTTCTAGGACGGGCCTCGACGGGTTTGGGGTTGGACTTTGTGCGACTCGATAGTGAGCAGTTCATAGGAATATGTGCATGTAGTGTGAGGTCTAACAAGTGACAAACTATTTTTTTTATATTTTTTTTTGAAAAGAAAAGATAAAAAAAAAACACATAAGCACATAAATTACAACTGTTGTTCAAATAGATTCCTAGATCATAGAATTAATTAATCCCAATCATGTCTACACTTAGGATCCCCCAATTTTATTAGAACCTTTTTAGGTACCCTTAGGATTCTATGTGACCAGCACAGGTGTATTACAACTCTTCAAAACAAGACAAACAGCAGAGGAAGCAAATCAGCAGACCAGTAAACAAGTTGCCGATCAACTCTATTCTTAACATGCGACAAGTTGTCGATCACTTGCTACACAAGTTGCCGATCAACTTATTAAAGAAGTTGCCGATCAACTCCATTCTCAACATGCCGATATAATAGACAGTCTGCACTGTCAGTCAGGTGACATCATTTCATTAAAGTCAACCTTGCTGATTGTCTCTATACTGTTTTTATCATAAAGTAGTTTACCTGCTCTGTAATGATTATTGCGCCATCTGACACATAGCTACTTTTAGCTATACTCTGTCTCTACTTGCTTTTGCAGGTAACCGGTTGAGACAAAAGGGTCTTTACCCATCAGACTTTAAGGCACGCGTATCTTCGCCATTAATGCCAAGGATACTGCATTAAATGCTCCTCACCTACCCAGCTGGAAATTCAAATGTTATCCTTCTTCAACAAGCTAGACATTAACTCCTCCTATAAATAGAGGGACTCAGTGCATTGAAGAAGGTTAGTGATTTTAGTGCATTGAAGAGAGTTGGTTGTTTGTAGCAATCATTGAAGCTCAAACATTCCGTGTCCAGATAATCATA
>JAOWBW010002012.1:0-48539 GCA_026119855.1 Campanula takesimana
ACTGTAGACACCCCGCCTTGGACGCTCACCCGATTGCACATTTGATTTGTGTTTCTCTCCTTTCTAAGTGTTTCTCGTTAGTTTCTGTCACTTCCGTTAAGTTCCTGACTGACTTCGTTAAGTCCAGGACTAAACTGAATGACAGGGCTAACTTTCTAGTCCATTCTGTCAAATTGCCTTCTCTGAGTCGCGCGCCTCCGACACTAGGAGCCAGGGCGCGCGCCGCCTCCCGGCCCCAAAGCAGGAAGCGCGCGCCTCTGGGCGTCAGTTACAGATTTCTGGCCAGGATTCCCCCCTTGCTCAATTTACAGGATTTTGCCCGGGAAGGATTTCTTGGTGACTGAGTTTTGGCACCAAAAACACCCCTCTTTCACCTATAAAAACCTCTCTTTACCTCCATTTTCAAGGAACGAAAATTGAACTTACAAAAACTATACCAAAAATCACTTTCTAAAGGTTCTCCAAGGATTTCATCAAGCAATACTTGAAGGTCTTCAAATTGTAGGTAAAAGTCCATCTTTTCCCTTCTTTCTTACTCCATCTCCTCTCTCTCTTTTACTTTAATCAAATGTGCAATCACCCAAATCATTTTGGGACATGACTCTAATGATCACCTCATCTCATTGAGGTTGGTTAAGGGTTATCTCCTACATTCCAAATCCTATTTTAAATCCCCCTTTTCATGACTTAAAGAAGAAGAAGAAGAACATTTCCATTCATGTAGATTTGATCAAGCAAGACCAACTTAGTTGGGCGAGATGGGTGTTTCGGTACTTCCCATCTCGTAATCTAACCCCCGAACCTCAAAACAAAGAATCTCTGTTTTCGTAATCAAACTTAGGCTACAATCAATAGGTTTTTCTTATGTTCCTCAAAACATAGGTGGCGACTCTAAAAACAAGTTAGACATCCTAGGATACAACCAACGCGCTCGAGCCTAAAGCCGTGGTTTCCCCCGGGGTATCTACAGTGGCGACTCGCTGGGGATTATTTGAGGGTTAAACTTGCATTCTGATCAAAATCTACATCTTTTCTGGGCATTCTGTTTCCTGATGGGGGAGGCGCGCGCGTCTGGCTTTTAAGCCTAAGGCGCGCGCATCCCGCATCAAGAACCAGAATCGCCCACTTCTTCATGTTCATCTTCTTCTTCTGTTATTCTGCACTAATCACTTCTGCAGGGGTTACATATGAACATGGGACCAGGGCAATCCCCTGAGTCCAAAGTCTGACATTCTGACAGGTGTGACCCAGAAGCGCGCGCCTCCCATACGCATTGCGCCATGCGCGCGCGTCCCACATCATAACTTCAGAGGCGCACGCTTCTGGGTTGGTTTCCAGAACAGAAACAGGTTTCAGTGATGAGCAGAACAGTGGGTGTGGGCACAGTTGCCTGCATCAGAACAGAATTGAACCCTCGGACTGTTTTAATTTTGTGTTTTATTTACGGTCACACGGGTGATTCGGGAGTTGTAATTATGTGCTTATGTGTTTTGTGTGTTTTTCTTTCTTTTCAAAAAAAAAAAAAAAAAAAAAAAAAAATTTGTCACTTGTTAGACCTCACACTACATGCACATATTCCTATGAACTGCTCACTATCGAGTCGCACAAGTCCAACCCCAAACCCGTCGAGGCCCGTCCTAGAAAGTTTCAAGCTCCACCAGACCTTGGCTCTTTCGAAGCGGTAAACCTCAGCCCGTGGCGTAGTTCAAGACTACATGCCGGGGTGACCTTTGAGCCTCATATTCAAGCCGAGCACAAACCACACAATTCTAGTTAGGGTCTAACACTCCGTGACTCAAGTCGGTTTCCATGTACCGAGATTTCCCTAAACTAATGTCTTCAAATCATACATGCCAACTTGTTGAAATGGACGCAATAAAAATCCGTCCCCAAAAGTGGTTATTTTGACGAAAATAAAAATCCGTCCCGCATGTATGCTTTACTACATTAATTTAGTTTAATCCCGATACATGTAGGATTCACAAGCGTGATGGAATCCGATGAGTATATGGGACGCGAGATGGTCTATATACTAGTGTGACGATTCCATTATTTTCTTAGAAAACCCCAAAAGGGATTCATTCCCTCCGACTTATAAAATAAATAAAAAAAGGAGTCTTTTCTTATGTGGTTCGAGTCGTGTGCCCAACTGTGTGTTCTAAGCCTCTCATGGACCGCAAGTGTTACTCAAGACTGACAAGGGCCTCTTCTGCAATATAGGTTCAATTGGTACTTACAAAGTCTACCGGGATTCAGCAAATCGGTTAGTCCGTGAAGAGATCACTCCAACAGCTCCGACATCAACCATGACCGGCAGCAGCAACACCATGTCTCTCGAACAGCTCTCAACTATGGTCCAACTCCTCCAAGAGCAAGTCTCCACCCTTAACAAGGAGGCACAAAGCAAAGACGACATTTGGCAATCCCACCTCGACAGCCAAAGGGAGGCCCACGAGGCCGAAATGGAGCTAATGAAAGAAAAGCTCACTAACCTTGCCAAGGGAAAGAACAAGAACAATGATGATGAATCCGAATGGACCGAGGGTTTGTTCAAGAGTCCTTATGTCAACACCCGCACCAAGAAAATGGGGGAACCAAGTTCCGAGAACAATGAGCCCAAAATGGTGGATTCTATCATGGCCTACATCGACAAAAAATTCAATGGGCTCAACATGGGGAAAGGCTCCGACACAAGCCTTTATCAATCATCCATCCTCATGAGTACTATGGCCGCTCTTCCCGATAAGTTCAAGATGCCCGACATAAGCAAATTCAAGGGCAACTCTTGTCCTATGGCTCACATTGAGACTTATATTTGGCAATGGTTCCAAAGAAGGTCTCCCCCAAGGTGATGGCTCAATGCTTTCCTCTCACTCTCGAGGGGGGCCGTCTTGATTGGGGACTCCGCCATGCTTGCCTTCAAGAACCAATACCAAGGCAACACCACTCACCGGCCCACAAGGAAAGAGCTAGAGAACACTACTCAACGAGATAATGAGTCCTTCATCAACTTCACAAGGAGATGGAATGACAAACTCTCCGAAATTGTTGAGAGGCCAAACACAAAAGAGCAAATGGACATATTTCTCAAGTGTCTCAAGATTGATCTCCGTACCCACCTAAGTGGGGCTTGCTACTCCGACTTCTCCCAAATGTATGAGGCGGGGGTACGCATGGATGACTTACTCAAGGAGATCAAGAAGACCACTCCTACTTACCGCTACAAGGCCGCTTCCAACTCCACAAAAGAGGCCTCGGTCAACGCCGTCACTATTGACAAGGGGAATTACAAAAAGGTTCCTCCACCTCAAGGGAAAAGACCCCGAAGTGATCGTGTCTACACGCCTCTTCAAGGCATGACTCAAACCGAAGTGTTCGAGGTCCTCAAGGCAAAGGGTCAAGTCACACCCGTGCAAGGGTACCAACCCAAGACGATCAACTCCAATCATGCTCACCACAAATATTGTGGCTACCACCAATATAGTGGCCACACCACCGAGGATTGCTTCATTCTCCGTAATGTCATTCAAGATCTCATAGATAAGAAAGAATTTGTAGTGGCTAATGACAAACATGTCAATGTAATAGAGATAGGAGAACTTGAGGGGACCACCCATTCAATCCCAATTGTGAATGGGGGCCCAATGTTATGAATAAACTTGACAATTCTTGTTATGTAGTGACTTACGATGAGGTAATGAGGGAAGTACTAGAGAATAGGAAAAAGAAGCAAGATGGGAACGTCAACATGCTAACTCGATCCGGTCGAGTCATAGCAAGCAACCCTTCCACTTCCGCACCGAGCTCCTCTTCTCAAAAGCCGCAAGCTCACAACGCTCCCGAAGATCCTCTACTTGTCCAACTCAAGAAAACTCAAGCCAACATCTCTATTTGGGACCTCATTGCATCCTCAAAGAAACATCGAGATCTTGTCATCCGCAATCTCGATGATACATCAGTTTCTCCCGATACTACTCCCGAGGACCTCACAGCAATGATTGGTCACATTCACTTTGGCAACGTCATCACCTTTGCCGATATGGACCTTCCACCGTTTGGTTCCGACCACAACGAAGCTATTTACCTCAAGGTACGAGCAAGGAGGAGGCCCGTCTCAAGAGTCTTAGTGGACGGTGGTTCCGCACTCAATCTCATGCCTGGTAGAATCATGGGCATACTGGGGCTTAAGGATTCTGATTTAAAGCCCTCTACTCAAGTAATCCGAGGTTATGACAGCACCGCCCGTACAGTCATGGGTATGATCGAAATTGACATTGAGTTTGGAAGCATGGTCATGTCCGTTCCATTCCAAGTGCTTGATATCCCGGCCTCGTTCAACTTACTATTGGGTCGACCATGGATTCATAGTGCTAATGCCGTACCGTCAACCCTCCACCAATGTGTCAAGATTCGAAATGGGGATGAAATAGTGACCGTAATGGCTGAAAACGTTACTATCCACAGAAAAGGTGAGCCCGTCCACCAAGTTCAGCATGGTCTACCAGACTCCACTCTCTCCGGCGTCTCAATCAACGCCATTGACAAAGAAGGGGGAAACGGATCATGGACCCCCAGCAACCACAAAGTCCTCCGCATGATGAGGAATATGGACTATTTCCCTGGCTTAGGATTAGGGAAATATCAGCAAGGAATCCTACATCCCGTGCAAGTCCCATTTGTCAAGAACACATTCGGTTTGGGGTACGAGCCTTCCGAAGAAGACTTGAAGCAAGAACAAGCGATCAAGAACGAAAAGGCCCGAGCTCGTAAAGAAGGCCGTCGGCATGAAGTCCCTAAACTAAGGCCTTACCGCAAGACGTTGAATGGCTATTTTGTCCGCCAAGGGGAAGACGTTCCATACATGATCTTTCCCGAACCATGGGTTAACAATAAGGGTGTCAAAAAGCCCGGCCTCGAAATCTTCTCCGATTGTGAAATCCAGAAATCCAAAAGGAAACCAACTCCCATGTCGCCCCGTGAATGGTGGGGAAGGAAGGTGACTATAGAGTCCAAGACAGAAATCACCGTGGGGGAAGAACTGACAGATTTACCCTCCATGTTCGAAGAGCTTGCCGTAATGAATGAATGCCAAGTCAACGCCATCCATGACACCGTCATCATGAATGAGACTATCAGTGAGATCCGCCAAGCTCCGAGCCGATCAACAATTGGTATTCAACAAAAGGGCCCGTGGTATCCGAGGAATTCTTAGTCCAAGAAATGGGTTGCATACCCCGCACAGCAACAAAAGAAGAGCAGCTTACACTTACTTTCGAGTCCGAGAGTGTCTCTAATACCCTCACCCAAGAGGATTTGGAGGCCATAGCCGAGCGTGTGTTTCCTTTCTTTGCTAATGAAAAATTTGATATTTCTGAGTACCCTGAGATTGCAAACATCATAAATGATGAATTAACTAATAATGAACTTAACGAACAAGTTAATAACGATTCAAATTATGATGAAATAGACCACGAAAACACAACATACTTAAATGAACTTGCTCAACAAGTCCGTAGTCGTGGCGAGAATGGTCCAAAGGCTGACGAAGAATTGCAGGTTGTTAATCTGGGTACCGAAGAAGAGCCAAAAGAAACCAAGATTGGAAGCTTCTTCAAGGGAGACGACAGATTGACTGCATTACTACGGGAGTTCGTGGATGTGTCGCATGGTCATACAAAGACATGCCGGGTTTAGACAGAAAGGTAGCGGAGCACAGGATTTCGATCAGAGAAGGTGCCAGGCCAGTAAAGCAGAAGCTCCGAAAGATCAAGCCAGAATGGTCTCTGCAGGTCAAAGAAGAGATTGAGAAGCTCCTCAGTGTGGGTTTCATCAAGGTTATCGAGTATCCGACATGGTTAGCCAACATTTTGACAGTCAGGAAGGCGAACGGCAAGGTCCGAGTTTGTGTAGACTTCCGGGATTTAAACAAAGCTTCCCCAAAGGATGATTTTCCACTCCCTAATATCGACATGCTAGTCGACTCCACTGCTGCCTACGAGGTTCGCTCATTCGTGGATGGTTTCGCTGGGTACAATCAGATTCTTATGGCCGAGGAGGATCAACATAAGACAGCCTTCACAACACCGTGGGGTACCTTTTGCTACACAGTCATGCCATTTGGGTTAAGAAATGCTGGGGCTTCCTACCAAAGAGCCGTGACAGACTTGTTCCACGATATGATTCACAAAGAAATCGAGGTCTATGTGGACGACATGATCATTCACCCCAAAGGAACCGATGGTCAACACCTAATCGATCTCCGCAAGTTCTTTGAAAGGCTTCGTCAACACAAGATGAGGCTCAACCCTGCAAAGTGCACATTCGGGGTTATCCGAGGCAAAGTTCTTGGTTATATGGTCACTGAAAGGGGAATCGAAGTAGACCCCTCCAAAATAAAGGCAATCATTGACATGCCTCCTCCAAAGACACAGAAAGAGATTAAAGGTTTCATGGGCAGACTACAATACATCAGTCGGTTTGTGCACCAACTCACTTCCATGTGCGAGCCAATCTTCAAGTTACTCAAGAAGAATGTGGCTCTAGAATGGACCGATGCGTGCCAAGAAGCCTTCGATCAAGTGAAGCATTACTTGACGTGCCCTCCTGTTCTATTTCCGCCGCACAAGGAGAAACCTCTGTTGCTTTATCTCACTATCAATAATGAAGCCCTAGGGGCTATGTTAGCACAGGAGCAACAAGAGTCTACAAAGGAGAACGCCATTTATTTTGTCAGTCGCCGATTCCAAGGAGGCGAAAAGAACTACTCTGTCTTAGAGAAGTCATGTGCAGCATTGGTTTGGGTCACTCAAAAGCTCAAACACTATATGGAAGATTTTCCGATCAAGCTAGTAGCAAAGGTGGACCCGCTCCGCTACATCTTCGAGAAGCCTTTCATGTCAACAAGAATAGCTAAATGGTACTTCATGCTCGCCGGCTATGATATCACTTACGTCACACTAAAATCCGTCAGGGGGAAAGTGTTCAGTGACCAGCTTGCCGAATTCCCGTGTGACGAAACGAAGGGGGAAGATGTACAGTTCCCCGACGAGCAGTTAATTTGTACTACGACTGAGGAAGACAAGTGGCAACTTTTTTTCGATGGCGCATCCAATAAACACGGTTTTGGTATAGGGATATTGCTTGTCGATCCAAAAGACATCTACACTCCCATTGCCATACGCCTGGAATTCGAAGCTACCAACAACATTGCCGAGTACGAAGCATGTATAGCGGGGCTAGAAGCAGCTCTCGAAAGAAACGTCACGGAACTAGAAGTGTTCGGCGACTCTTTGCTCCTTATCAATCAGCAATCGGGTAAATGGCGAACCCAAGACCCGACTCTCCAACAGTATGGTCAGCACCTTGAAGAACTGGTTGAACAATTCCAAGAGATCACTTTCAACTACCTGCCAAGGGATAAGAATCGCTTCGCCGATGCACTGGCCACTATAGCTTCATTAGTTGAAATGCCCAAGGGGAAAATGGTGAAGCCTTTCAAAATTGCTCGAAGGAACAGTCCGGCATATTGCATGAGTATCGAGATCAACGAGGTTCAAACAAAATCTCCGTGGTATTCGGATATCATGAACTTCCTCAAAGACGGCACTTATCCCGAGAACATCAATAAGAAGTCTCAAGCAGCTCTGCAAAGGTTAGCCTCTCGGTACGTACTGATTGGGGACCGAGTCTATAAAAGGCACCACGACGGGATCAATCTCTTGTGCGCCAATGAGACCGAAGCTCAAGAGATAATGTGTGAAGTGCACGAAGGAGAATGTGGACCCCACATGAATGGGTTTATGTTAGTCAAGAAGATACTTCGCATTGGTTACTATTAGAGCACTATGGAACGAGACTGTATCGAGAAAGTCAAAAGGTGTGCCAAGTGCCAATTCCACGCTAATCTGCAACATGCTCCACCCTCACAACTTTACAACATGGTCACACCTTGGCCTTTCTCTTGTTGGGGGATAGACATCATCGGTAAAGTTCATCCTGCCGGGAGCAATGGGCAGTCGTTCGTCCTAGTGGCAGTCGACTACTTCACAAAGTGGGTCGAAGCTCAAGCCTATCGAACCCCTCAACGCCAGGAAAGTGGCCGAATTTGTAAAGATTAATATCATGTGCCGATACGGCGTGCCTCATGAAATCATTTCCGATAACGGCTCTCACTTCGAGAAGGAAATGGATGCACTTTTGGTAGAATACAAGATCACCAAGCACAAGTCATCTCCTTACCGGCCCCAAGCAAATGGCGCAGTCGAAGCAGCAAATAAGACCATCGAGACCATCGTCAAGAAAATGGCCTCAACAGGAAGGGATTGGCCCGAGAAGCTACCATTAGCGTTGTGGGGCTACCGCACATCAATACGATCCGCAACAGGAGAAACTCCTTATGCATTGGTCTATGGTTCTGAAGCCGTACTCCCTATCGAACTTGAAGTCCCATCTCTACGGGTCCTCCTCGAGAATCAAGTCAACAAGGTCAACTGGATGCAAAGTCGATACGAACAGCTAGCCTTACTCGACGAGAAAAGGTTAAGAGCACTCGAACGCACAAGGGCGTATCAACAAAGGATGGCAAGAGCTTTCAACAAAAAGGTGAAGCCTCGAAACATCAATGTGGGAGATTTGGTTTTAAGACAACATCCTCCTAATGCCATGAATCCCCTGGGGAAATGGGGACCCCGATTGATCGGTTCGTACGTGGTCAAAAAGATACTAAGCGGTGGTGCAGTCCGGCTCGTGGATTTAGATGGTGACCAGCTGCCAAAGGAGGTCAACCTCGACAAGCTCAAGAGGTTCTACGCTTAATAAACAAAGACCATTAAAAAAAAAAAAAAAAAAATCGCTCGCTAGGTTGAAAACCCGCAAGGGCGGCGTAGGCAAAAATTAGAGCACGTGCAAAAAAGAAACCCGCTAGATTGAAAACCCGCAAGGGCGGTCTAGGCAAAAAACAGGGTGCACAAAAAAAAAAAAATGGTCTTTGTTTGTTTGAACTACGAAGACCTGAGCCTCCCAACTGGAGGAACGTAGGCAACCTTCGGGTGCGGTCTAAAACATATCAAAAATACCCAATTCACTTCAAATAACAAAATGCAATTTTTATTCATTCAATGAATTATTCAAAACATTACAACGGATTTATTGAGCAACAAAAGACATCAAAATATTAAATCCTAAAACAAAGTGGTCTAATTGCAATCTCTTAGGGTACTAAGAAAAATCCAATTTTCTCTTAGCTTTCGAAGGACCACCCGATCGTCTCTTAGTCCTTTTCTTTTTGGGTAACAAAGGAGCACTAATACGCACCGAAACCTTCAGCTTTGCAACACGTCTCCTAGCATAAAAGTCATCCAAAGGAGTACCGAAAGGGTCAGCGAGAATGTTACTCGAATCAGCAGCAGCCTCCCTATATCTCAAAGTGCTGCTAGGCTCAAAACCCTGTCCCAACAACTCGGCACGAAGCACATCAACCCAAGTGATGCCACGGTAAAGGGTGCCAAATAAATAGTCCAGGTAGCTCTCGGGAAGGAAGACACTCCCCCGATGCAGAGGAGCGAAAGCCCAACGATTGCGGTCATCTCCCCAAGCCGACTGAAGCTCACTCGAGAAGTCAGGACCCATGTAAGCAGCTGGACGAAGCATTCCACCCCTCGGAAAAGGAATTGTCTGTTGGCGACCGAACTGCCGCAGAACCCGCTCTGGCTGGTAAAATGAAGAATCTCTCAAACCGGGTACAACCACGTGCTGAAAACCAAGAGTCCATTCCACAAAAGGACGAAGACCCCAAGAAGGAGGACACCACTCAATATCGGCAGTCACCCGAGTGGCAAAGAATTTCTTCCAATCATCTTCAGATAAATCCCGGATCAACAACTTCCTCCTATGAACAGCAAAAGGAGACAAATCACCATCCGGAGAATAAATTCTGAAGTGTTCTCGGAGCCATATGGTCAAGAGCACAGGGCTTCCCCGACACATCTTGCCCGTCTATGTAACTCATCAAGGCCGTGCAACGTCTCCCCTACAATAAGAGGGATTACACTAAATTGCTGCTCCTTAGCTTGCAAAATAATCTCAGCCAACTGCGCGTCCACAGTCCCGAAGGGTGTAACAAACAGTACTTCGCTGAAGAGACAAACGGCCATGGCATTTCTTTTGAAAGATTGAACCACCGGGTCCTCCGAGTGTAAACTGAAGAACATCGGCAACTCAGTTATATCAATCACGGTACCGTGCAACATCTTCCTCACGTCCTCAACAGGGAGATCCAGTAACTCAACCCAAGAGTCGACGGCACCACGGTGATATTTAGGGACGGCAATCCGACCGAACAAAGGCATGCCAAGGATGGCCCCGAAATCGTCAACAGTCGGCACCATTTCATTAGCTGAAAGGTTGAAGGTATGACTGTCGCAATCCCAGAAAGCCGCGGCAGCTCTCAACAAATCCCAATCCGGCTTCAACGTCCGCAAAGTGAAAAGAATTCGGAACCCGAAGTCTTTAATGAAGGCCTTCTTGGGATGGGTCTTAAAAGAATATACAAAAGTACCCAAGTCCTTTTCATACTCACTAACAACCTTGGCATCAAGGGCAAAAGAATTGGAAGCCATGGAAAATGTTGATCACAAGCAAAGTTAAGCAATAATATGATGTTCAAAAATGGCAGAAAGAAGCTGTGAGGATCAAGTGGTCGAACAGAAGATGATATTATAGCTGTTGGGGGCTCTTTTGGTCAGCAAATGTCAAGCCCGGAATTCTGCCTCCCAGACGCGCGCGCCACCCGCCAGCGGTATGAAATGCGCGCGCGTCCCAAGCCTACATATAAAGGCGCGCGCTTCCCAGGTCTAAATAGCTTCAAGAAAAGGGCCTTGTCAGAGATCTCCAGCCTATATCAAGACACTGTCCCGATCCTCAGACACCCCGTTGGGCACACCTTTTTCTGGTCCGCCCTTAAGGCATGTCAAAAATCAAAACTAGGATAGAAACTCCCACTCAAAAGTAGGCTGTCCTCTTCAAAATTCCGAACTCCCTAAGTTCTGTCACGGGCGTCACACCCCCCTCAAGAGTCAATCTCAACATTTCATCCCCAGCAGGAACATTTTTCTGGTCGCGGTCAACTGTGCCCGTACCACAAAGTCAAACAACTCGGTCCATATCGAGACAAGCTCCCATGAGCTCCAAGTCGGCAACTCGGTCCATATCGAGACAAGCTCCCATGAGCTCCAAGTCGGCAACTCGGTCCATATCGAGACAAGCTCCCATGAGCTCCAAGTCAACCAACTCGGTCCATATCGAGATAAGCTCCCATGAGCTCAAAGTCAAACAACTCGGTCCATATCGAGACAAGCTCCCATGAGCTCCAACTCAACAAACTCGGTCCATATCGAGACAAGCTCCCACGAGCTCCAACTCCACAAAGTCAAACAACTCGGTCCATATCGAGACAAGCTCCCATGAGCTCCAAGTCGGCAACTCGGTCCATATCGAGACAAGCTCCCATGAGCTCCAAGTCGGCAACCCGGTCCATATCGAGACAAGCTCCCATGAGCTCCAAGTCAAACAACCGGTCCATATCGAGACAAGCTCCCATGAGCTCCAAGTCAACCAACTCGGTCCATATCGAGACAAGCTCCCATGGGCCCCAAGTCGACAACTCGGTCCATATCGAGACAAGCTCCCATGAGCTCCAGGTCGACAACTCGGTCCATATCGAGACAAGCTCCCATGAGCTCCAACTCAACAAACTCGGTCCATATCGAGACAAGCTCCCATGAGCTCCAAGTCGGCAACTCGGTCCATATCGAAACAAGCTCCCATGAGCCCCAACTCAACAAACTCGGTCCATATCGAGACAAGCTCCCATGAGCTCCAATACAACACTCCAGCAAAAGCCGCTCACACAGGGAGCGCACCACTATCTCTCGCAATTTCAAAATTCCTGCTTTCATCGAGTCTTTGCTTTTTTCTTAGTGATGTCCTTGGCGGGTGTTTTTAACTTTCGTCGACGCGTCCTGCCTTGCAGTCCACGTCGCCGAGGGGCTCTGTAGACACCCCGCCTTGGACCGCTCACCCCGATTGCACATTTGATTTTGTGTTTCTCCCCTTTCTAAGTGTTTCTCGTTAGTTTCTGTCACTTCCGTTAAGTTCCTGACTGACTTCGTTAAGTCCAGGGACTAAACTGAATGACAGGGCTAACTTTCTAGTCCATTCTGCCAAAATTGCCTTCTCTGAGTCGCGCGCCTCCGACACTAGGAGCCAGGAGCGCACGCCTCCCGCCCCCAAAGCAGGAAGCGCGCGCCTCTGGGCGTCAGTTACAGATTTCTGGCCAGGATTCCCCCCCTTGCTCAATTTACAGGATTTTGCACGGGAAGGATTTCTTGGTGACTGAGTTTTGGCACCAAAAACATCCCTCTTTCACCTATAAAAACCTCTCTTTACCTCCATTTTTAAGGACCGAAAATTGAACTTACAAAAACTATACCAAAATCACTTTCTAAAGGTTCTCCAAGGATTTCATCAAGCAATACTTGAAGGTCTTCAAATTGTAGGTAAAAGTCCATCTTTTCCCTTCTTTTCTACTCCATCTCCTCTCTCTCTTTTACTTTAATCAAATGTACAATCACCCAAATCATTTTGGGACATGACTCTAATGATCACCTCATCTCATTGAGGTTGGTTAAGGAGTTATCTCCTACATTCTAAATCCTATTTTAAATCCCCCCTTTTCATGACTTAAAGAAGAAGAACATTTCCATTCATGTAGATTTTGATCAAGCAAGACCAACTTTAGTTGGGCGAGATGGGTGTTTCGGTACTTCCCATCTCGTAATCTAACCCCCGAACCTCAAAACAAAGAATCTCTGTTTTCGTAATCAAACTTAGGCTACAATCAATAGGTTTTTCTTATGTTCCTCAAAACATAGGTGGCGACTCTAAAAACAAGTTAGACATCCTAGGATACAAACCAACGCGCGCTCGAGCCTAAGGCCGTGCTTTCCCCCGGGGTATCTACACAAACAAGAATGGCATAACATATAGAAAGCCAAATCATAACACGTAAGAGCCAAGCCATAACACGTATCACATCAATGTCCCATCTAGGTAACATGACCAAATTAACATAGAACGTATAGGGTGTTATCACCCACACTTCTATCAAGCTCTTATACATAATGATATCAAGCATGTAGTCTCTTACTAGAGAATACACTTCCACGTAATTCATGAGATAAGGACAAGCATGCATATATAGCACGAAACAATGTCCACTAGACAAGATAGATACGCCTAAGTCTTTAAAGACTCACGCTCTCGATTCTCAAACCATCTAATCCAATTGGATCAACACTATCAACACCAGTCCTATGCCTGGTATAACAACAAGTAAAGGAACACTCAATGTCAGAAGCACACCCATAAGCCAACCCACGAATGCCGTAGACCCTATCCAGGCTTAGAGCTAACCATAGCTCTGATACCAAACTGACACACCCCAAGTCCCGGGATCCCCTAATAGAACCTCGAACCTGGTGCGCGTAACTAACAAGAAACAAGAAACTAACGGGAAACAGGAACAATACCTGTTAGAAACAAACTGACATGCTATATATACTCAAGAGTAAGGAGCTAAGATAGCTCACAACAAGTTCTAGACCAAGAAAATTAAAACCAAACATGGTTACATACAACGGAAGACATGCCTAGCACATAATCTGGCATCAAGAGATGTCTAGAGACAACAAGTACTACACAAGTCTACCCCAAACAAGCCCTGAGTTTAACAACTCATACAACATCATCCTTACCAAAGTGTAAAAGGACACTAGTCTCAAACAAGAACATCCTGTGGAGTACGTTCCCAGCTATGTCGAGCCTCACTGCGTACTATCCCCTGCTTTCCTGGGGGGGGGGGGGAAACAAATAAAGGGTGAGATAAATCTCAGTAAGCTATTAACATGCAACTACATGACATGTTATCACGCAATTCCAGTAGATACTCAAGTAATCATATATCAAGTATCATCAAGTAACAAGTATAGGAGAGGCTAAGCCAACTCAACAAGTAATCAAGCTCAAGATATGATCAGGTAACAAGTAGTCAAGTAGTGTGAGAGGCTAGACCAACTCACCAAGATGCACATAGGCCTATCACGTATCATTACCTGAATCCTTCCTTATTCCTCCCAAGAATACCATTGTTGTCGATGCTTGTATAGCTGAGGACAACCGCGATCAAGAACAAGAGACTGCTATGCAGTATATAAGAAGACCCGGTAACCAGTGTCATTCACAAGAACAAGATTCACGAGGTGTTCACGAGTTAGCATTCACTTATATCAGGCGTATTGCTCCAATATAGGATGCTAAGCCCTTACTATGGCCGGTAGTAAGGGAAAAACAGACCGAATGCATAGACCCACAATTATCACTTATGCCCCAGCCCTCGCAATAAGCGTGAACCTATACACCCTTCTGAACCAAATAAGCCAGCTGGACTCACACGAGAATGCACAAGTAGATGTTTACTTGAACTACGAGAATAGAACTAAGTCCCATATTAGTGGACCAGTCTTTATGCACCATGTAATCATGTATCATGTGCTCACGAGAATATGCACCATGTAATCATGTATCATGTGCTCACGAGAATACAAGTACACATACGCAATCATTGCGAAGACAAATCAATCTAACAATGGCACGTAGAGTGTCCATCTAACACGGTCAATCCAAGTTAGAGTCTATTAATAACAGACCCCAAACAAGTAGTAGGGTATATCATTCTATATCACTTTGTCACATGCCAAGTTTGCACGTACATAATCATATCACGTTTAACACATTAAAGTGTCTATCACGATACCCTTACTATCAAATAGAGCCCAATACCTTAGACTCTAATTACGTAGAAGAATAGGTCACATCATACCTAGTCACAGTCATATCTCACGTATATGTATCATTAGTAATCGAATACATTTTCCAACACATATTGTGTTCTGTAGTTATTCTTATTAACTTAAATCGTAGTATACACGATTATATGAATTATCTTCATATTATACTAGTCCCTATTTTCTTTGGGAACCCATTTCAAGACAAGATATCTTCTTATACTTTATATACTTCATTGAGTATATACACGATTAAAACCAATCACTAGCACTTTAGTGCTTATTCATAGCACTTCCAATATACACGTATCAAATTCAAATGTGTAGAGTTAATCATTCTCTATCTAGTTCCATATCCCAACTCTTTTGGTTATTCATACCATGTATCAAGTAATCAAGAAGCCACATTCTATCAAGAAAATATATGCAAGATTTGCATATACACATCAAGAATCTTTCAAGTTTATTACCATACACATATATTGGTATCAAGGCACGTACAAGATTTTATAATCTTATATTCAAGTCTTAATCCAATTATTTGGATGTTCAAGTCATGTACAAGATTTTATTGTCTTATACTTCAAGTTACTGTCTCAACTTAAGACATTCAAGTCATTTAGGACATTCAAAACATTCAAGACATTTACAAGATTTTATCATCTTATATCCAAGTTCTCAATCCATTTCTTTGGATGGTTAAACATGTACAAGAGTTAATTATCTTATACTTCAAGTTCAAGCTAGGAAGATGAATTATACATCTTTCACATACTAATTTCCAATCATTTTCTTAGGACATTCAAGCTCAAGACATTAGTTGGTGCCCCTAAGGTACACAAACATTAACTTCAAGACACATAAAAGAGTTACTACTCTTATACTCAAGTTATAATTTAATTATAGTTCAAGTCCACATTTCATTTGATCACAAAGGGACTATTTTTCAGTACTAGAGTGTTCTACAACACTCATCTAGGCCATCTAGGGTAGTACCCTAAACCTAGACCAAGAATACTTCAAGTTCAATTTAAGTAAATGAGCTATACAACTCAAACTTACAAGTTCATAATCCCCAACATAGGATATTCGAGCTCAAGACACTAATTTGGTGCTCTCAAGGTGCACAAACATTAGTTCCAAAACAAGCATAACACATAAGTGCTTGTTCATAGCACTTTCATGACATAAAGAAGAGTTCTTCTTTTTATACTCAAGTTCTCATTTTAATTTAATGAGTAATCATGTTCAAGACTCACTTCTGATACCCCTAAGGTGTCACAACACTTGCTAGGACATCTTATCTTAAGGCTATATGCCTTAACAAGGGATAAGCTTTCAATTTAATTTAGATTTAAAACACTTTAGTTGAAACAGGGGACCAGGCGGCCGCCTATGATGGACCGGGCGGGCGCCTGTTCTAGCACTTTTGAAACCCAAAACTTCTGCTGAAATAAGCGGGCGCTCGAGGGACCACCAGGCGGGCGCCTGATGCAATTTTCAGCAAACTCAATTTCTTTCCCAGGCTTAGAATTCTCCGTCCCAAGCGTAGGAGTATACTTTTACTAACCCTTAGGCAATACCCAAGACACTATTTCAAGTTCAATTCATTTCTTTTACCGTCCCATAAATAATAGGATAATTTCCTTTTATTTCAATTTAATATTTCACCGCCCCCAATAGTATAAGTACAATTTTATAATATACTAATATACCCATCTAGGGATACTTCCATTCATTTCTCCGTACCACAAATAATGGTACAATTTTTCTAATAATATTTAAATCGAATTACTATTTTACCGTCTCACGAATAGGAGTAACTTTCCTACTAATCTTTTAACAAACCCAGGAGTATATTTTTTTCAAGTTTCTTTCATACGAATACTCCCTTTGTCCCAAATTTACAAGTATCACGAAAATTGCTCAAAACACAATTTTAACAAGAACAAGTAGCGGGAATAACATATATGCATGTTATTACAAGTAAGGGGGAGTCAATAACTTACCTAGTCCGAAATCAAGTTGACCCAAATTAATTTCTGATCGGTCGGAAATGCTCTATTCAACGCCACGAATATTTATTCGGGACCGGAATCACGAACAGAGGGATAATTAAGCTCGAGGAGTCGAGAATAGGAAGAATCCTAACTTAGCTTTAGAACAGAAGACGTACGAGAAGGTTTGAGAAATAATCTTTCTCAGAGAAAGCAAACCAAGCAGATATGCTTGCAACTATCCAAGAATTGCAATTTGGCCCCTCAAGTTCTAACTTTGACAAAAAGGCCCCTAAACTTTCAACTTTGACATTTAACCACCTTAATTTTCTAAAGTAATGAAATAATTAACTCAAATAAAATAGCATATAAATATGCTAGTCAAGAATTTAACAAATAAGTCAAATATTTAACGAGATTAAGGATGGGCGTTACAATATGGATATGCACTTAAGGCACTTAGGGCGCGCTAGAGTGAGGGAGGCGCAGTCCAGGCGCATAGTTTCCTTGAAACTCAGAAATAAATTGATTTATATATATATATATATATATATATATTTTAAACATAGGATACTTATAACTCAACAACTCATAAAATCATTAGTAATAACAAAACTATATGGAATTAGTTGAGTTCAACCATACCCATTTCACCTCTCAAAAACATGAACCGTTTCGCGTCAAGTGCTTTAGTTAGAATGTCGGCGATTTGAAAGTCGGTTCCCACGTGTTCTAAATGAATATTTCCTTTCTCCACGTGGTCTTTGAGGAAGTGATATTTGATGTCGATGTGCTTGGTTTTGGAGTGCATGACAGGATTTTCAGAAACCGCAATTGTTGATGTATTGTCGCAGTAGATGAGACAATTTTCTTCGATAATATCATAGTCCACCAATTGCTGCTTCATCCATAGAATCTGACAGCAACAACTTCTCGCAGTGATATATTCTGCTTCCGTTGTTGATACAGATACTGAAGCTTGTTTCTTACTCGCACATTATACAAGTGGATATCCGAGGAAATGACAAGTGCCACTTGTGCTTTTCCTATCAATTGTGCAAGCTGCATAATCTGTATCTGAATAACCTACAAGTTTAAAATTCGAATCTTTGGTGTACCAAAGTCCAACGTTAACAGTACCGGAGAGATATCGTATAATACGTTTCACAGCAATCAAGTGTGCTTCTCTAGGGTCAGATTGATAACGAGCGCAAACACAAACACTAAACATAATATCGGGCCTACTAGCAGTAAGATAAAAGAGTGAGACAATCATACCTCGATAGAGCGTTTGATCAACACGTTTACCTTTTAAATCCTTGTCGAGTTTGTTACCGGTGGCCATTGGAGTGTCATATGCTTTCGCATTCTCAAGTCCAAACTTCTTGATTAAATCCTTTGTGTATTTGGCTTGATTGATAAATATGCCTTCATTCATTTGCTTGATTTGAAGCACGAGGAAGAAGGTGAGTTCTCCCATCATGCTCATTTCAAACTTGCTCTTTATTAGTCTCTCAAAGCGCTTGCACAACAATTCATTAGTAGAACCAAATATAATATCATCAACATAAATTTGAACAAGTAATTTATGACCATTATGTTTGGAAATGAAAAGAGTTGTATCGATTTTACCGCGAGTGAAGTCTTTTTCAATGAAAAACTTTGATAGTGTATCGTACCATGCTCTTGGTGCTTGTTTGAGCCCATACAAAGCTTTCTGGAGTTTGTAAACGTGATATAGAAATTGTGAATCTTCAAACCCAGGTGGTTGAGCTACGTAGACTTGTTCTTGGAGTTCACCATTTAGAAACGCGCTCTTCACATCCATTTGATATAACTTGAAGTTCTTGTGAGCGGCGTAAGCTAGGAAGAGTCTAATAGCTTCAAGTCTTGCTAGAGGCGCATCATTCAAGGGAGGCGCAACTGTAGATTCACCAGGCGCACCATAGATTAAGTTAGGAGCAACTGATGTAGATGGATTTCCTTGAGTTGATAGATTCTGATCTTGTGTAGGAGTAACATGAATAGGAGCACCTGTATCATTTAACTCAACAGAATCATCAGCAACATTTGGAGCTAAATGTGGCTCAAGGAGAGAATGTTCATCAAATGTAACATGTATAGATTCAACTATCACTAATGTAGATCTATTAAAAGCACGAAAAGCCTTGGAATGTTTGGCATACCCAATAAAAATACCTTCATTGGCTTTGGCATCTAATTTACCTCTATGTTCGTTTCCGTTGTAGAGGATATAACATTTGCATCCAAAGATCTTGAAGAATGCAATGTTGGGAGTTCTACCACGTCAAAGTTCATACGGAGTCTTGTTGTGAAGTTTGTTGATGACGGAACGATTTTGAGTAAAACATGCTGTGTTGATAGCTTCTTCCCAAAAGTACTTAGGCAATTTCGCTTCTGCTATCATCGTCTTTCCCGCTTCAATCAACGTCCTATTCTTTCTTTCCACAACGCCATTTTGTTGAGGAACTCCAGCGGTTGAGAAGATGTGATCTATCCCATGATCATCGCAATATCGAGCAACACCGTTGTTCTTGAATTCTGTTCCATTATCGTATCGAACATTAACGATGTCATCTTCTTTTTGGGTTTGGAGCAGTCTGAATAAGGTGGTCAAAATGTCATAACAATCGTCTTTTGAGATTATCATTTCCACCCATGTATATCTTGAATAATCATCCACCACAACTAGAGTATACTTGTTTCTTCTAATACTTGCGGTGGTGACTGGTCCAAATAGATCAATGTGCAGGAGTTTCAAACATCTAGAAGTTGAGGGATTGGTCTTGCTGGAGAAAGACTTTTTCGGTTGTTTGCCAAGTTGACACGTGGCGCACTTCTTGTCATGATGATCAGCAACCTTGGGAAGTCCTTTGACAAGATTATTCCTGCTGAGTTTAGATAGATACTTAAAGTTCAAGTGACTTAAGCGCTTGTGCCACAGCCAACTATTTTCGCTCACACTTTTAGCTACAAAACAAAGATTAGTACTAGAGTTCATACTATGGAAATCAATAATGTAAATATTTGTCTTACGATAACCAGTGAGTAATGTAGCTCTGGTTTTTCCATTCTTGATAAGACATTTCGTTGAGGTAAAATGGCATTCTAATCGTTTGTCGCAGAATTGAGATATGGATAATAAGTTGTGCTTGAGCCCTTCAACGAGTGAGACTCTTTCAATGCACACTTTGTCTTTCTTGAGCTTTCCATAGCAACAAATTGACCTTTGTTATTGTCACCAAATGTTACTGATGGACCTCTTTCTTTATGGACATCTTCTAATAAGGATTCATCTCCAGTCATGTGTCGTGAACACCCACTATCGAGAATCCATTCATACGTTCTAGCTTTTGAAAATCCATCCATGAAGCAAAGAACCTGAAATATAAACATTTAAAGCAGGTCCACTTTATTCCTTTTGGGGTCCTAGAGTTAGCAACTCTTGACAACCCACTCTTTCTTGACCTTAGGATTTTTACGTCCTTTGGCATTGGGAGTGAATCGCAAAAGGCATTCCATGGCCTTATGTCCCGAATAATCACAAATGGAACAATGTTGAAAGATACCAATCACGTGAGTTTTTACAAACTCTTTACTTTTCTTTAGGATAGCATTCTTCTTTGGGTCAGATGAGGTAGCCTTTATTGGTGTTGATGCCCTAGGCACGTTTGTTAAACGTTGTATAAGTTATCATTTTATTCATAATGATAAAGAGATAATAAGATTATTATTATGGCTCGTGTTTGCTTATAATAATCTCCGTCCCTAGAGCTTGTTAAGCACTAGTATAAAGGCTAAATGATCATGGGATGATCATGTTAGATTTATGGGTAGTTGTTTGGAACAAGGTACTGGACATGACCCGCAGTATGAGATTTATGTCATGGTCGATGTCATATATAAATCTCATATTAGTTATGTCATTTGAATCCTTAGACATGAAGTTATTATAGTCTTCCACTTGATGAACATTATGTTTGACATATTCAAACGCTACCTTAACACGGTAGTTATAAAGGGTATGATTGGCATAATCGGATTCACGTAGGGAAGAATAATAAGCTAAATGGATTTGTCCCTCTTCGGAGAGATGTCAAGCTTGGGCCCCTCGAAGGAATGATGTTGATGAAATGTTTGGCCAAACTCAAATGGATTGATTGGATCAATGTCATTTGGATTATCAACATATTCGGAATCGAGAAAGTATTGAACAATACAAGTTGACTTGTTGACCATGACTTGTGTTCAATGACATCGTGGACAAAGGGATTATGACATGTTCTAAAAGGAATGCGAACTTGTATCTAGTTATACTATTTGGGTAGGTATGACGGTTTGCTAGAACCTAATCATATCTTATGGTTTCATGTTTGAACCCATTGCCAACTTAGTATAATCCTAGAGGGTCACACACAATAGAACGAATCCTAAATAAGGACTATATTGGAAATTTGAAAAAATTGGATTTTTCTGGGCCTTTGGGCGACCGCCCAAATGGGCTGGGCGACCGCACAATAACTTGGGCGGCCGCACACCTCAGTTTGGGCGGCCGCACAGTGCTGTCGGGGGCAGATTCCTAATTTGACTCGGAATCGAATTTTGGACGGGTTTTAACACAAGTTTCCTATTTGGAATAGGTCTTACTTGTGTATAAAAATCAGAATTCGGCCATAACTCAGACCTAATGTTTGTGCAAGCCTCCAAAGAGTTTGAGAGGGTTTTATTTTGTTCTAAGAAATCCTAGATTGAAGAACAAAATTATACACAAAGAAAATTCCATATAGTTCATATTAATTGTGAAAACGTGTTTCATAATTTGGTCTAGCAACCAAGATCAAGTGTTCTTGATATTCGTTCGTGGTGTGGATACCGCTAGAGGGTGAAACTTATCATCTTCAAAGTTCGTGATTATTGCTATGATCGTGATCAAGTTTTCAAGTCTCTATCGAATCCAAGGTTGCAAAATCAAAGGCATCAAAGGTTAGTATTCTAGTATTCATATTGTTGTATTTGACTTAATCATATGAATGGATCTATGGGCTTTGGGTTTCATTAAATTTTAAATGCTTAATTCCGCTGCGCATGTGACCACGAAACCCAACAGTGGTATCAGAGCCCCGTTCATGTTGATTATTTCAATACTAGATCATGTTGTGTGTATATAAATTGTTTATGTGCCAAGCATGATATGAATATTGGATTATATGATGTTTATGTGTTATGTGATTTTATGTGGTTTATTTTTTTACAACTTTAATCGCACGATTCAATCGCAATAAATATTATGATGGATTCTTAATTGTTTGATTATTAATTCTGATTGGATCATGGTTTTAATAATCAGGGAAAGACAATTTTGAGACAAATTTTTGAACTTCAAAATTCCTTCTGATGCGTTTGGGCGACCGCACAAATCTCCCTGGGCGGCCGCACATGTTTGGGCGACCGCACAGGAGAGTTTGGGCGGCCGCACAGTTCACTGATTCTGTTCTGATTTTGGTTAAAATTGGAATTTGGAATTTTCGAGAGGTGCAACCGAACCAGTAACAAAACCAGACCAGACTTGCTGATCTGGAATGGGCTTTGGGTAGTTGGTTTGAGTGTGGATCTTGGGGTTTGATTTTCCTATTTGTTTTAGTCTTGTGATTCCTAGATTGGTTCAAGTTTTGGATGGCTAATCTGCGTTCATCGAGATTGTGTTTCCCAAAATTGATCGCAATCAAAGTTTCAAAGATAAAACGAAGTTAGAATTATGAAGAGTTCATAATTGCTAAAATTGAGAAACAAAGTTCTTGATTCAAAGTTTGGAGATCCATGTGGAATTGTGAATGCAATTGGCCTACGTTCATCGAGACCATCTATTGCTTAGTTTCGGCCACATGGACTACTTTCTTGGTCTCTTGAATTAGTGCGGGATTGTGGTTGCCTAATGGCTTAGTTCGACCGCACTTCTTGTTGTCTTGATTTGGAGATAATAACCAAAGTTGAAATAGTCTCATCCTCATAATTATAGAGAAACTAATGACACATAAATGTTGTGCTTAAATTAATGGAGATTAATTTAGTGGCTAAACTTGATGCGTAACATATTTATCTTATGTGCTCATAAATGTGTTGTATGCTATATGTGATGAACCTTCAAGAAAGTTTTAAGTCCTTTTTGCCATGCCATGATTAAAACACTTGTAAGTACACGGGTATTTTCATGTGGGCTCGCCAAAGAGAGGTGCATTGATTTTATCTTTGTATGAGCAAGATGAGTGAATAAGAGTTTCCTATGCGTTTAAAATGGTTGGACTTAATTAGGCGTCAAAACAGTTTTGGGCCTAGGCAAAGATGAGATTAAACATGCTTTTGAAATTGGATCACTAAGAATTATATTGGATATGATTGACAAGAAATTGTCTACCTAATTAATTTGATTTTGAGCGGTCCGCCAAAGCGGACTCAAGATTAAATTAAAGTTGGATCTTAGCCCAATTTAAGAGAATCTCAAAAAGGAATCTAAGAGTCATATGGGATATGATTGACAGGGTTGTCTACCTAATTAATTTAATTTTGAGCGGTGCGCCAAAGCGTACTTAAAATTAAATTAAAGTTGGATCTTAGCCCATTTAAATTATATTATACATTGGATGTATAAGAAGGTTATATAATTTAGTGGGAGTATTTTTGGAAAATACATTATTTATCTCTTTAATGAGATTGGTAGTTGAAAAAATTTTGGAAATTTTGCATTGGTTGTAGATGACAACTAAAATCGTTGCGATTAATCCTTGATAAGGATAATGCTTCAAGAGAATGGTACAAACTTTCCTGGATTGGATCCTGAGCCTAAGAATCGTTCTAAGGCAAGAAGATGGGTTGTACATTCTTGATGGGCCTATTCCTAAAAGAACCAAATGCCGGAATAGACAATCACGAGAATCATGAGTATGATTTTAGGAGTGTGAGTTGTCTTATGCTCACGATTATGTGCTCTTAAACTCCAACAAAGTTTGGAACTTGTGGAAGCCTATTAGATAGGCGTGGAGTTGAGTTACATGTTTCAAAGAGCAATCTAAGCAAGAGAGTTATAAAACCATTATTGCATTCACTTCTTGCAAAAAGAGTAAAGGGCAATAAGTGGAACCTCACACGCTTAAGATAATGACTACGTAGAGTATCTTGAGAAACTTGGGAGTCCAATTGGATTGGAGCTAGCCATGGATCTTATTCTTGATTCATTGCCTAAGAGTTATAATCACTTTGTGATGGACTATAACATGCTTAGAATGAATAAGAATTTCTTCGAGTTGCATTAACATGCTAAAAAACTGCGAAGATGAAGATATTGGAGAATGGTTCTCCAGAGCTCATGGTTCATAAGGAAAAGGGCCAAGTTCCAAATGAAAGGTAAGACAAGAGTTGTCAAACCTAAAAGAAATAATGATGGTTAAAATAATAACTCTAATTGATGCAATTTGGTAAAAATGGCAATTGGATTGACCATTTAGAATTGTAGTCAAAAATTCTGGATGATCAATAAAAGGAATGGTAGTGGGACTACCACTTGGGAATTTTATGTTATAAATTATTCTTTCTAAATTTAATTATTGGGTATTGGATACCAGAATAATTAGTAAAATGAAAGACTACTTATAGTAAAGTTTTATCTACAAACGGTAATGATGCAATGGTTGCAACATTGTTTGAAGAACACTTGTAAAGTGACTTTACTGATGAAGTAGAAAACATTATTTTGTTAAAAGATAATGAAGGATATTAATTTCTTGTTTGGAATAAGAAAAGTGCTTTATTTATTATGATTTACTTCATTGTGTTATCATATAAATAAATCTTATATCCTAAATCTTGAAGAACAAAGTAATAAAGGCTATAACATAAATAATTAAAATTCTTTATGCATTATTGTTTTGATCAAATAAATAAAAGATACATATCTAAAATTCCATGGGACGGAGTTTTACGTCATATGATTTGGAATCACATGATTTATGCGAATCTTATTTACTTGGACCAAGACATCTTTTACTATGATTGGTAAAAGTCTAACATCTTACTTGACCTGATACATTTCGATGTATATGGTGCATTAAGAAGCAATGCTAAAAGAGAATTTTGGTTATACTTGGCAAAACTATTCAAAGATTCTGATTGGATCACGATGATGAATAATTTAACCAAGAATTTGACAATCATCATTAAAATTGTGAAATAGTCTCACAAATTAACTTCACTAAGAACATCATTTTAAATGATGTGTCTGCATAGAAGTACAATAACCTTATTGAATATGGTTCACTAGATGATAAAGTCAAATTGATCTTCCATTATTAATTTTGGGGTTATGTATTACAAACCGCTGTAACTACACTAATTTGAATTCCATCAAAAGAGGTTAATTGGTGAAAGAAAACTCGGTTTGTCTTTCATAAAGATTTAAGATGGTGAGACCTTTTTGAAAGGAGTTGTCTGGGACACACTCACATTTAAATCTAATAAATATACTTTCATGGGATATCCTAAGGAAACTTGAGGATAATAATTTTACTCATAAGAAACAAATGGTTTGTTGATTATGATGATACTTTTCTAGATAAATGGTTTATCTCTAAAAGAATCAGTGGGAGTAAAATGTATCTCGAATGGTTCGAGACCTAGAAAATATATTTTAACCCGAGATGGAAGTTGAACAAGTTTTCACAAAAGAGTCGTGAAAAGTCCGTTCAAGATATACAAATTCTTGCAATACATGATAAAATACAATCTATTAGAAGAAATTTTGGATATTTCAAATAGAAAGTATTGAGGTAAAGTTCATTTGGAATGAAGTATTTACCATCTATCAAAGATGCAATGTCAACTCCACATATTTAGATTAATGACTTGGAGTCATGAAATCTAAAAGGCAACCCGTGTGTAATAATCAAGTTTGGAACTTGATCATTCTAACCTAAGGTGTAAAAACCAAAGGAGAGGAATGAGTTTTCTTGGAGAAAATTTTACATGGATAGCAAAGAAATTTACTAGAATTCTCGTAGTCACATGTTCATATTTGGAATATGAAAATTGACAAAATGATGTCAAAACAAGTGTTCCTCAACGGGAACTCACTTAAGGATGTATTGGATACAACCTAAAGGTTTTGACAGTCAAAGAAAATTCTGATAAATTATGAAAGTTGCAGAAATCCATTGGATGGATTAAAGCAAACTTATGGGAGTTGGAATCTCCGTTTTGATAAATCAAAAGAGTTTGACTTGATCGATAACGAAGATGAACCTTGTATATACAAGAAGATTAGTGGGAGCATAGTGATATTCCTTAAATTAAATATGTGGATGACATATTGCTCATTGGAAACGAAATTCCTACACGTTAGTCTGCAAAGACTTTGTTAAGAAAGTGTTTCGCAATAAAGAATATGTATGAAACTGCATATATCCTTGGCATTAAGATCTATAGAGATAGATCGAAGAAGCTAATTGATTAAGCCAAAGTACATACATTGACAAAGTCATTAGAAGATCCCGCAAGGAAAATTCTGAGAGAGGACGGTTGTTAATGTTACATGGAGTTTTCTATGCAAAGACTCAAATGTCCTGAGACAAATGATGAGCATGAGAAGAATGAATGGGATGCCATTTTGCTTTGGAAATTGGATCCATCATACCATGATAAGTACTAAGCCGGATATATCTAAATGCTTGGAGCATGACGAGTAGATATTAATCCGACAACCGGTGAGAATCACTGGATGGCTGTGAAACAATTCTTAAAGTACTTTAGAAGGACTAAAGAATTGTTATGATCTATGGAGGGATGGAAGATGATCTCGATGTATATGGATACACGGATGCATGCTTCCAAACCGACAAAAATGGTAGAAATCGCAATCGAGTTTTTTATAAATAATAGTGAAGCTGTAAGTTGGAATGGTTCCAAGAAGAGTACAGTCACTAATTCTACGACTAAATCTAAGTATATTGCCGCATTGGATGCTGCAAAGGAAGTGGTTTGGATTAAGAAGTTCATTGTGAACTTAAGATGGTCCCTAGCATTGCTAATTCAATAGACCATATTAGTGATAATAGTGGTGCTATTGACCAAGCAAAGGAACCAAGAGCACATCCTAAATCCAAACACATACTTAGGCGTTCTCTTATCGTTCGAGAAATCGTTGACAAGGGAGACGTACATATATGCAAAGTACCTACTAATGATAACGTTACAGACACGCCAGACAATGGGACTTCCACAAAGCTAAACATGATGGTCATGTTAGGTCCATGGGTATTGGATACCTAGGGAATTGGGCCTAGGGCAAGTGGGAGATTATTGGTGTTGATGCCCTAGGCACGTTTGTTAAACGTTGTATAAGTTATCATTTTATTCATAATGATAAAGAGATAATAAGATTATTATTATGGCTCGTGTTTGCTTATAATAATCTCCGTCCCTAGAGCTTGTTAAGCACTAGTATAAAGGCTAAATGATCATGGGATGATCATGTTAGATTTATGGGTACTTGTTTGGAACAAGGTACTGGACATGACCCGCGGTATGAGATTTATGTCATGGTCGATGTCATATATAAATCTCATATTAGTTATGTCATTTGAATCCTTAGACATGAAGTTATTATAGTCTTCCACTTGAGGAACATTATGTTTGACATATTCAAACGCTACCTTAACACGGTAGTTATAAAGGGTATGATTGGCATAATCGGATTCACGTAGGGAAGAATAATAAGCTAAATGGATTTGTCCCTCTTCGGAGAGATGTCAAGCTTGGGCCCCTCGAAGGAATGATGTTGATGAAATGTTTGGCCAAACTCAAATGGATTGATTGGATCAATGTCATTTGGATTATCAACATATTCGGAATCGAGAAAGTATTGAACAATACAAGTTGACTTGTTGACCATGACTTGTGTTCAATGACATCGTGGACAAAGGGATTATGACATGTTCTAAAAGGAATGCGAACTTGTATCTAGTTATACTATTTGGGTAGGTATGACGGTTTGCTAGAACCTAATCATATCTTATGGTTTCATGTTTGAACTCATTGCCAACTTAGTATAATCCTAGAGGGTCACACACAATAGAACGAATCCTAAATAAGGACTATATTGGAAATTTGAAAAAATTGGATTTTTCTGGGCCTTTGGGCGACCGCACAATAACTTGGGCGGCCGCACACCTCAGTTTGGGCGGCCGCACAGTGCTGTCGGGGGCAGATTCCTAATTTGACTCGGAATCGAATTTTGGACGGGTTTTAACACAAGTTTCCTATTTGGAATAGGTCTTACTTGTGTATAAACATCAGAATTCGGCCATAACTCAGACCTAATGTTTGTGCAAGCCTCCAAAGAGTTTGAGAGGGTTTTATTTTGTTCTAAGAAATCCTAGATTGAAGAACAAAATTATACACAAAGAAAATTCCATATAGTTCATATTAATTGTGAAAACGTGTTTCATAATTTGGTCTAGCAACCAAGATCAAGTGTTCTTGATATTCGTTCGTGGTGTGGATACCGCTAGAGGGTGAAACTTATCATCTTCAAAGTTCGTGATTATTGCTATGATCGTGATCAAGTTTTCAAGTCTCTATCGAATCCAAGGTTGCAAAATCAAAGGCATCAAGGGTTAGTATTCTAGTATTCATATTGTTCTATTTGACTTAATCATATGAATGGATCTATGGGCTTTGGGTTTCATTAAATTTTAAATGCTTAATTCCGCTGCGCATGTGACCACGAAACCCAACAGCCTTAACAAAATCTTTCTTTTGAAATTTTGGAGCGCTTTTTCTTGGAGGGCGCATAGGGCTAGGAGGCGCACAGCGGTGAGGCGCGTGGCTCTTAGGCGCATAATGTGAACTCGGAGAAGGAGCGCGCCTTGTTTCAAGAATGATTTTGCTAGAGGATGATTCATCTGTAGCTACTTCCTTCTCTTTAGCTTTCCCAAATTGTTTCGTTGGGTCGACATAATGGAATGTTTGTCTCTTGACTTTTTTCTGTCCTTTACCCATTGAATTAGAATGTTTTTCCTTGGGAATTTCATGAGTTTGCTGAGTTATAAATTCACTGTCTCTTTCAGCACAAACATCATACTTAAAGTTGTTACTAGTTGATGATGTGAATCCCAAGCCACTTTTATCACCACTGGCTTTTTGAGACTCAAAGATACCATCCATAGTGACACGAGAATTCGACCACTCATTTGCAATCTTTTTAAGATCAGTAATTTGAGTAACCAATTCATCGTTTTGAACTTTAAGTAATTAGTTCTGTTCCGTTAGATAAGTGTTTTTAACAATAAGAGGAGTCATGCTCTTTATCTGCTCCTTAAGGAGGGTGAGTTCAGATTTAAGTAGAGATTTCTTGGTCTTAAGCTGGGAAATTTCATCACATGATAGTGCTAAAGCTTCCTTCATATCACTAAAACGACTGATTACCTTTTCAGCCTCTTTGAATAACTTTTCTTGCTTTACAATGTCCTCATCATGATTGATTGTAGGAATAGGTGCAACTTGAGGTCTAACATATTCACTCTTTCTGAGTTTACTTCTTGCACTCAGATCACATCTAGAAAATAACAATCCACCATCGATTTGAGCCGGAGTGAGAAATCCTTGTTCAACGAGCTCGCTGATGGTTGGTCCTTTCTTCTTTTTCACTTCTTGAAAACCTGCAGATTTCTTGATAGGTTTATTCAAGACATTCATATCAGGAACATCCTTTGAGTAATCATCATCAGAATCATAAGTATCAACTTCATCATCATTTTCCACCAAACAATGAGTCCATTATCAGAATCTCCATCGCTCTCGTCTGAGTCTGTTTCAATCCAAGTGTTCTGCTCATTTGCTGGTGATTCTTCTTCAGCAACCATTCCCTTGTGACGAGTGAATTTGGGAGTGAACTTGGGAGTATGGCTGCTCTTCTTCTGCATGTACTCAAATTTAGGAATTAGGCAGCTTGAAGTAAAGTGTCCTGGTTTCCTGCAATTAAAACAAACAAGGTCTTCTTTTCTTTTAGAATCACTACTCCTCGTGAACTTTGGAGGAGCTTTGCTTGTAGATCCTTAAGCTTTGTTGAATGAGCCGGGTTTTGAGAATTTTCTGAACTTCTGGAATCTCTTCACAAATAAAGCGAAGTCTTCATCATCCATGTCTAATAGCTCAGAAGTGGAAATTTTTGGATCCGAACTTTTCTCATCTTGAACCGGTGCAGGTGCATGCGCTTCCTCTCTATGCGCCACTATTGCTATGGATTTTGATTTCCTTCAGTTTCACTGATGCGCTGAAGTTTGAGCTTATAAACCTTGAGATTTGCATAAAGGTTCCTTAAAGTCCATACATCTAAAGTTCCAGCGTCTTCAAGGGCGCTAGATTTATGTAGGTATCTCGATCCAAAAGCAGTAAGGAAATTTGTATTTAATTCTTTATTGGAGAACTTCTTTCCTAGTGAAATATAGAGATTGATAATTTCACAATAGCGTTCATAAGTATGTCTCAATGTTTCACTGGGGAGTTGAGAGAAATTGTTGAATCTCTTTTGCACTTCGTATCTCTTGTTCTCCTTGCAAACTGTGTCTCCTTCTATATGCTCTTCAATAGCATCCCATAACTCATTGGCGGTAGCACAATGCATGACTTGTTGTTTCATAGCCGTGCTTAGAGTGCTTAGAAGAATGTTTCTTGGTTTGCCATCATTTGCAACTCTTCTTGTTTCTTCCTCAGTCCATTCTTCCTTTGGTTTCTTGTTGGTTGGTTGAGCAGTGTTGGTGCGCGGATTTAGATTCACTTTCATTAGGATGTAAGGTCCATAAACCATGGTGTCATGAAGCCTTTCATCGATTGATGTAAGATGAGTCAAGATGTTGAATTTCCACACGTCAAAATGATATTCATCAAAGACTGGAACATGTATGTAGTTAGCAGTTGCCGAAGGTTTTGAGTTTGCCATATCGAATTGGCACCCAAGCTATTAAGCTTGAAAAACAAAAAAATGTTTTATAAACGTGTTTGCTCTGATACCACTTGTTGGTCCCAAAAGACAACAAGGGTATGGAAAATAGCTAGAGGGGGTGAATAGCTGTTTTAAAATTCTTTTCATACCCTTGATAAACTCAATTGCAAATGCGCACTTTATCAAATAAGCGTTATGAAATGGGCCTAAGTGAGTGAGTGAAATGCACATCGGAATTTAGTTAAGTAAATAGGCGCAAAGTATGATAAAGGGGGCGCACACACACTCTAAGTATTTTGGCTCAAAGTGGGTGAAATAAGGAACTAAGGCAAATGATATAACAAACACAACACAATTCAATCAAATCAATCTACAATGAGTAAACAAGCAAATGGTGAGATAAGATAATAACTTGAAAGTAAATGACAAGAAATTAATACGCGGTATTTGGAGAGGATCGATCGGGAAATGATCTACGTCCTCTACCAACATGGTTAGTCTTGGATTTCTAATGAAGATCTTATATAAAGAGAGAGTGTTACAAATTACAATCGTTTGAGCTTATACACTAACTCAAGATCTAATATTCTATGAAAGAACAAATCCTAGACAATAACCAGTGTATCTCTAAAATAAAGATCTAAGTGATCAAACTTAAAGAGGTGCGTGTGTGATTTTAGATTCAAGGCTCTTTAGATCTTTGTGATTGAGTGCACAAGAAAACTAAAGTGTTTTTGCTTGAGGATCTGGGCTAAGGATGAAGGTATGAAGATGTTCTTGAGAATTCTGGAAAATCAAAGGCAATCTTCAAATCTTTAACAAATGCTTGAGAGAGAAATTCTGAATATCTTAGCAACTTCAAAACGTTTGAAGTTATGGGGTATTTATAGTAAAGCCCAAAAACTAGCCGTTAAAAATCCCTTGTGGATAAGGTCAAAGGACAGATGTGCTGTCGCTCAATGAGTGGAGCACGTGTCCTTTTATAGCCGTTAGACACATAACACAAATATGACCGTTATGGACAGTTGTCCTTAGATGTGGGTGCATACGTGTTATTTAACCACCGTTGGATCATTGGCGTAGTTTGAATTCCTTCAAGTCTTCATGTCTTCAATAAATCACTGAGTGTTTAAATCAATCACAATAGGGCACATGAGCCAATGGGGCGCATAGGCGCATTGATCCTTTTTGGGGCGCATGAGTAATGCTAGGCGCATACTCATCTATGCGCGCCAAGGAGGCGCATGGCGCGTGGCTCAGTCTGAACAAAGTGATTTTCTTCAATATTTGACAATCTTTCCCTATTCCTAAGCCTATTCTATTACAATGGACTACCTAAAAAATGAAGTATAAATACTTCTTACATGTGGGTCTAAAGTCCATGAAATAAAACTTAGGTGATGGATCATTCAAATCCAATCAAACCTATTACATTGAAACTGAGATATATGTGGGTATACCCAACAAACGTGTTGAACATGGAGTTCCCAATCATCGTGGTCAACCAGCCGGACGAAATCAGCATAACTTGGGTAGTGGAGGTAATATTATTTATAAACCCAACCCTAAAATTAAAGCTGATTTGCCATTTTTTTCTGGTGAATTGGACATGGTTGAATATTCTGATTGGCTTGAGGAAGTAGAAAAATATTTTGCTTTAATGAATATTCCTGCTGAACGACAAGTTCCTTATGTTGCTTATAAATTGAGGGGTGGTGCATCTGCTATGTGGAGGCAATTACGCACTCAAAATATTCGTAACAATAGACCCATGATTACTGACTGGCCTATGATGAAACAGGCCTTAAGGCAATGATTTTTACCTGCTAATGTTGAGCAACAAATGTATGGAATTTTTTTGGAATGTCATCAGGGTACTAAATCTGTTCGTGCGTACACGCATGAATTTCATTCTTGGTATGCCCGTAACGATTTATGTGAGTCGGATGCTCAATTAACTGCTAGGTATGTTTCTGGGCTTCAAGTTGATATTCGTAATCAGGTTGAGTTGACACAAGTTCACTTTTTGGATGAGGCCATTGATTTGGCATCGACAGTTGAACGTCAGCTTGCTACTTCTGGGAGCGCAGTTTCTAGTTCTTCTGTTGGTAGTTCAGTAATGGCTAAAGAGACAACACGAGGTGTGGGTTCTAAGACCGTTGCAGCAGAACAGGTAACACCTGCTGTTCCGATTAAAAAGAACATTGCCCCTGCTACTGGTGGTCAACAGAAGGATAATCCTTATGCCAAAAAATATGGAACCAAGTGTTTTAAATGTGGGCAAACAGGACATATTTTTAGTGGTTGCACTCTTCGAAAGAATGTTAATATGGTGGCTCGGGAGGATGATGATGATGATGATGATGATGATGATGATTGTAAGGAGGTTTTGTATGATCCTAATGTGGAGGATGACGACGGAGACGAACATACCACGTGTGTGGTTCGTAGGCTTCCATTGACTGCTCCCACGGTGAAGGTTGACCCTTCACGACACAATATCTTTCGTACCAAGGGTAAGGTCAATGATATGGTGGTTCGCATTATTATTGATAGTGGAAGCAGTGAGAACTTGGTGGCACGAGGTTCGGTGAATAAGCTCAAGCTTGCGGTGCGTAACCATCCGTCTCATTATGTTGTTGGGTGGATCAATGCTACTGGTTCTATGATGGTAATACAACAATGTATCATTCCATTTTCCATTGGCAAATATACGGATGTGATTACATGCGATGTTGTAGATATGAGCGCTTGTCAGATATTGCTTGGTAGGCCGTGGCATTTTGATGTTAGTTCCATGCATTATGGTCGTACTAATGTGATTCGTTTGGTTAAGCATGGGCGTCGGTTTGTTTTTTACCTATTGAGGGATGTGGTGAATAATGGGTGCAAAGGCAACAGACAACATCTTAGTTCTCTTTGTATTCCTAAATCTTTTGTTTCAGGTTCCTTGCTAAGCAGTTGATCAAGGGAAAAACAAGGCGGTTGATCGACAAAGGGAAGTCCGAGCGTGCCGACACTTTCCATGGGATGTTCTGTTATGCTACATGATTCGGGGACGAATCATTTTAAAGCGGGGGTGTATGATGTAGCACAAGGAAGCACAGGAATCAGCCCTGGTATAAAGGTGCGCCCGGATCACAACCATGACCCGCCCGTACCTCGACATTTTGGCTATACAAGGCTTTCGACTGGAATGGCACGACCGTGCCACATTACGGGCACAACCGTGCTCGGCAAGTCGCTAGGAAATTAATTGTTTTGCAGAATTCCTTTTTGATTAAGTATTTTGGTATTTTTTGTAAACTTTTAGGAGTCCTTTTTAGAATAGGGTTTTATTATTTCCTAGCCTTTAAATACTCTTTTCATTCTTTGTATTGAACACGTTGATTTTGATTATTTTATAAAGTTTGCTTTTGCATCTTTGTAGGTTTATTCCCTAGAAACCATTGTTGGTTTTGTTGAAGGTGGATTCCTTCATTTATTCGAGAGCTTCATCTCTATTGGTGTTGTTCTTGCCAAACCCTAATTCGTGGATTCGAATTGGGTCAATAAATCGTTGATTCGATTAATTGCTTATCTGGTTACTTTTGTTTTAATTCCGCTGCAACCCCTGTACATCAGTGTACATCAAGTGTTCTAGTCAGAATGTCAGATTTTAACAAATTTGATCATAAATTATATTTTTGAAATTAATAAAATCAATTATCTGTCACATTCTGGATTTGGCTAACAAATTCTTTGTTTGGTGATGGTTATTAGCCTAGTACTATTCTATGTAGTGTTCTAAAAAACGCTAGGCACTCGCTAGGCGGCGAAGCAGGGCCTAGCGCCTAGGGGACTAGTCGGGGCCGAGGATTTAACACATTTTTATATTTTTTTAATAAATATATATATACAATTATATAATATGTATCCTTAAATAGTGCTACTTATTTTTGTTATTATATTAATTTAAATAAAAAATCATAATTACTTATCTAATAATTGTACATTTATTATAAATATTTTCATTCCACAACACTTAATATTCTTTGTTTTAATGTTTAATTTTAATAAACATAGTTTTATAAGACGGAGGGATAAGTATACACACATCACAACAAAAATAAACAAAAAAACTAAACTGATTGTTAAAAGAAAAAAGGAAACTTAAAAAAAAAGGGAAAAATAAAATAAGCCACATCCACCCACGTAGCCTCCAACTAAGCCTCGATTTACTCAAATCATGGGTCAATATGGCAGGAGGGGCCATACCACGTTTTGTACTCATCCCCATTCAAAATTTAAAAAAGATAACCCTATCCTCTCTCTATGTTTCTCTCCGTCGTCTCCCTCTTTCTCATTTTACTTCTCAGCGTCGTTTCTTTTATCATTTTTCTTTCTCTAATCCGTTTCTCTCTTTGGCCCAAGAATTTTCCTTTCAAACAATTTTCTTCTTTTCCTTCTCCGACATTTCAGAAATTGAAGGATTATCACCCAAATCCGTTTTCCGGCCTTACGAAGTGTTGACGGCGACCAGAGATCAAACTTTGGACGACCACTACCGCGGATTTAAGGCAGTCAACGACGCCTAACCCGCATGGACCGCCTTGCCGCTGATCCCGCCTAGATCCGACTAGCTCCGCCTAGGGCCGCCTAGCTCCGCCTATCGCCGCCCAACGCCTAATTTTGCCGATTTGAAGGAAATCGCGGTGGAAGGCAGCCGCCAAGGCGGCCGCCTAGGCCGATTTTTAGAATACTGATTCTATGTAGATATAAAGAAGATTAGTATCATTGTATATAGGATAGATTAGACTTGGGGGTGTTTGGTAGCATTAATCACTAGATGCTTGTTCCTTAATACTCCCTCCGTCCCACCACAAGTGAGACCAACTTGTGGGGCACAATTGTAACACCCGTCCTAATTCCTGTTAAATTCTTAACTTGCATATTTATATGCTATTTTATTTGAGTTAATTATTTAGTTATTGAGCAAGTTTAGGTCCTAAGTGTTCAAAGTTAAAACTTTAGGGTCATTTGTGAAAAATAAAGTTTAGGGGCTAAAATGTTCAAATTGAACTTGAAGGGCCTTTTTGCTCAAAGTGAAACTTGAAGGGCGTTTTTGCTCAAAGTGAAACTTGGAGGGCCTAGTTGCAATTTTTGAAAGTTGTTAAGGATAAATATCCTTTCTCTGGGAAGAAGATCATTATTTCCCAATTCTCGTACGTTCCTTCTCTCTGCCTCGTAAAGAAAGTTAAGTTTTACCCTATTCTCGACTCCTCTCGCTTAATTATGCATCTGTTCGAAAACCCGACTCCTCATAAATGATCAGGGCGGTGAGTAGAGCATTTCCTGCCAAACTGAAATTAGTTTGGGTGAATTTGATTTCGGACTAGGTAAGTCACTAGCTCCCCCTTGCTTGTAATAACATGCCTATGTGTTATTCTTGATACTTGTACTTGTTAATTTCGTGATTTGAATGAATTTTGTGATACTTGTAAATTTGGGACGAATGGAGTATTAGTATGAATTACAAGAATGAATAGCCTTGAAAGTGTCCTGGGAATGTTGAAAAAGTATACTCCTATTCGTGGGACGGTGAAATATTAACTTGATTAAATATTTATACAAGTATATTAGAAAATTATACTTATACATGTGGGACGGTGAAATAAATAAAAGTATCCCTAAATGAGTATATTAGTATATTAGAAAATTATACTTATACTTTTGGGACGGTGAAATATTTAAATGGAATAAAAGAAAATTATCCTATTATTTGTGGGACGGTAAAAGAAATGTTTTGAACTTGTTTGTATGTCATGGGTGTGCTAAGTACTCCTATGTAGTGTATAAGTATTAGTAAAAGTATACTCATACGCTTGGGACGGAGAATTATTCAACCTGGGAAAGAAATGAGCATTGGCCGGAAATGTGCAGTGTGCGACCGCACAAAATTTATTGGGCGACCGCCCATCTTTCTGGAATGTTTTTCAAAGGATTCACCTGCTAGTGTGCGGCTGCCCGGTCCATTTTGAGCGCCCGCCCGGTTGCCCTGAAAAATAAAAGCTTGTTTAAAGTTTGTATAAGTTGGAAATAATCCCAATTAAGGTATATAGCCTTAGTATAAGATGTCCTAGCTAGTGTTGTGACACCTTAGGGGCATCAGAAATGAGTCTTGAACATGATTATTCAATGATTTGAATAGAGAATTTGAGCCTAAGAGTAAGAACTCTTTTAAATGTCTTAAAAGTGCTATGAACAAGCACTAATGTGTTATATGTGTCTTGAAACCAATGTTTTTGTACCTTAGGGGCACTAGAACAATGTCTTGAGCTTGAATATCCAAAGTATAGGATTAAGAACATATAAGTATGAGATGTATAACTCATCTACTTAGCTTGAACTTGAAGTATAAGACAATTAAATCTTGTACATGACTTGAATATCCAAAGATTAGAATAATAACTTGAGTATAAGATAATTAATTCTTGTACATGTCTTGAACATCCAAATAATTGGATTGAGAACTTGAATGTAAGATGATAAAATCTTGTACATGCCTTAAAACCAATACATGTGTATGGTAGTAATCTTGTAGGTGTTATAGAACACTAGAAGTATCAGGATAAGATCCTTAGCTTGAACATCCAAAGAATTGGAGTGTGAACTTGAATATAAAAGGAAGAACTCTTGTTCATGAATTGAAACCAATACGTGTGTATGGTAATGAACTTGAAAGTGCTATGAACAAGCACTAACGTGTTAGAACTATCCTTGATGTGTATGTGCAAATCTTGCACATAATTACTTGATAGAATGTGGCTTGTTGAGTACTTGATACTTGGTATTAATAACCAAAGAGTTAGAATATGGAACTAGATTGAGAATGATCAACTCTAAGACATACTTGAATCTAATACGTGTGTACTGAAAGTGCTATGAACAAGCACTAATGTGCTAGTACTTGGTTTTAGTCGTGCATATACTCAATGAAGTATATAAAGTATAAAGAAGATATCTTGTTCTTGAGATGAGTTCTTAAAGAAAGAGGGACTAGTGTAATATGAAGATAATTCATAAAACAATGATTATAGAACACAATATGTGTTGGAAAATGTATTCGATTATTAACGATACATATACGCGAGGTATGATTATGACTAGATACAATACGACCTATTCGACTACGCGCTTAGAGTCTAAGATGTTGGGCTCTACTTGGAAGTAAGGGTATCGTGATAGACACATTAGTGTGTTAAAGGTTATATGAATATGTACGTGCAAATATTTCATATGACAAAGTAATATAGTATGACATACCCTACTACTTGGTTTGGGTTTGTTATTAATAGACTCTAATTTGGCTTGATTGTGTTACGTGGACACATTATGTGCTATTGTTATACTGATTTGTATTCGCAATTATTGCGTGCGTGTACTTGTATTTGGCGAGCACATGATTACATGGTTCCTGAAGAGCTAGTCCACTACTTTTGGACTTAGTTCTATACTCTCGTAGTTCAAGTAAATACCTACTTGTGCATTCTTGTGTGAGTCCAGCTGGTCACCTTGCTTGCTCGGAGATGTATAGGTTCACGCTTATCATGAGGCTGGGGCCAAAGTGATAATCGGGTGCCTATGTATCTGCGCTTGACCCCTTAATACAGGCCATAGTAAGGGCATAGCTTCCTTTATTAGAGCAATAAGCCTGATAAAAGTGAATGCTAAACTCGTGAACACCTCGTGAATCTTGTTCTTGTTACTGACACTGGTTACCGGGTCCTCTTGTGTACTGCACAGCAGCAACTTGATTGATCGTGATTTGTCAACTGCAATAAGCAATGACAACAATGGTTTACTTGGGAGGAATAAGGTTGGAATATCCTTTGTAACGTGATAGTTTAGCCTTATGTGATAGCTACTTGATGAGTTGGCTTAGCCTCTCATATACTTGTTACTTGATGATATCTTGAGCATGATTACTTGATAATCTTCTTGATTTGCATGATTACATGATAACATGCTATGTACTTGTACCTAGTAACTTACTGAGATTTATCTCACCCCGTTCCTTATTTATTTGTTTCCCTCCCCCCCCCTCAGGAAAGCAAGTGGTAATACGTTGTGAGGCTCGACTTAGCAGGGGCCTACTTGGCAGGTTGTTCTTGTTGGGGATTGTTATCCTTTCCAGTTTTGGTGAGGACGATCTTGTATCAGTTGTTTAGACTCAGTATATTAGGTAGACTTGTATAGTTCTTGTAATGCCAGCTTATGTGCCAGACATGTTTTTCGCTGTGTATAACCACATTTGGTTTAAATTCCTTGGTATAGAACTCGTTGTGAGCTTCTTGAGTATTTATATGATGTCAGTTTGATATAAGCAGATGTCATTCAGTTTCTCGTTTCTTGTTAGTGTGAATACGTGTGTTTGAATTTGAGAATATTCATAGTAACATTAAAATTATGAGAGTCGCCACGCCGTTTTAATTAAAGCCAAAACATTGAAAAAAGCATTTTTAATGGGTTCGGGGGTCAAATTACAACAAGAGAAGAATATTGAACGTTATCACTCCTATTGCCCGAATTGATCGGTCTTTCTATCATGATGAATGTGTTAGTAGTGTGTTAGTGATTGAGACCAGATCCGAAGATTGCCTACGTTCCTCTCAATGTGAGAAGCTCAGGTCAGCGTAGTTCGAGAAGAATTTAGAATAGGCAGAAGAATCGGGATCATGCATAATGAGGGGGGGGGAATTACCTAAAGATTAGGGTTTAGAAGTAGTTCCTAGATCATCCTTGGGTCGATGAACCCTAGATCATCATCGGCTATGAAATAACATGCAAACATGAAGATCGCAACCCTAAATATAGCATAAATAAGGTTTTAATCTATGAACACGATGAACATATGAAGAACATATATGAACATATGAATGAACATGCGAAGCATATGAAGAAACTATGAATAAACATGCAAGAACATGAATTTTAAAGATATACATTAGAAATAATGCAAGAACGTGAAGAAATAAGTTAGAAAACTTACCTATGTTGGCAAGAAATAAACCTTGATCTTCTTGGAGGTTTGAATGCTAATTAGAGAGCAAAATTGTGTTTAAGAACTCTCAAATTCGGATTTAGAGCTCTCAAAATCGGACCCTTAAACCAATGGAATGGAATGGTTTATATAGTAAACTGATGGGAAGATCTAACGGTCAGGATCATCCAGCGCAAGGTTGGCCGCCTGGCCATGGTTGAAGCCGGTGACAAGAGTGGCCGCGTGGCCAAGATCAACGCGCAGCAAGGTTGGCCACGTGGCCAAGGTTGCAGGCTGACTTGATTCTTAAGCTAGGGTTTCTGCATGGTTTTAAGGAAACCATTTGTTACCTATTTTGATAGATTTTGTCATAAATGAGATATTTTGGGAATCCGGGACAAGTCTTTGCAAGGTTTCTAATTCCTATAAAGTCATTGTATTTTTGGGAAAGTCCTAATAAACTCATTTTCAGATCGGGTACTAACAGTAGCCCCTCGCGACGCTTCTTGCAAGGCAATGTGGGGTCGGCGATAAAAGAAGGATCCGTCTGAAACATGAGTTTCAAAACAGATGAAAGGTAAGGGAACGGCTGAACCTTGACAGGCGACCTACGTATCCGCGGAGGAATCAAGCAAAACGTAGTTCAAATCTGATGGGAAATTGGGAATGACTGTCCTCTGATGGGGAGCAACGTCTTCTGCTGAGGAAAGTGCACCTGCTGGGGATGAGAGATGACCGCGTCGGTCGAGTGGCTGGACCTTTTCAGGTTTCCTACGTATCCTCCGAGGAATCAAGCCGGTCGTAGTTCTGAGCTGTTGGGGAAAGACGAGACATCGGACTTCTGCTAGAGATAATAAACCTACGGATACTATCCTGTATGAAGAACGAACATTCGTTAGGAAATGAAGTCATTTGGGAAAAATAAAGACTACGTTGTCTAAATAATCCCAAGATGGAATGGTAAACGCAATCAGGATCGCCAGGGCTCCTGCCGATTATGCTAACGAAACGCCGAGGCTTCTGCCAACCACGAGCGATCAAGGATACGTATGTCATAGAGGCACCGAAGTCTCTACAATCATACGAATCCTAATAATAGGTACTGGATCTATCGCAAACAAAAACGGCGAGGCTTCTGCCAATCACGATTGATCAAGGATACGTATGTCATAGAGGCGCCGAAGTCTCTATAATCATACGAACCCTAATAATACATGCTGGACCTCTCGCAAACAGAAACGCCGAGGCTTCTGCCAATCACGATCGATCTAGGATGCGTATGTCATAGAGGCGCCGAAGTCTCTACAACCATACGAATCCTAAGCAAATATTAGGAAATTCTAAAATAATAGATGCTGGATCTCTCGCAAACAGAAACTCCGAGGCTTCTGCCAATCACGATCGATCTAGGATGCGTATGTCATAGAGACGCCAAAGTCTCTACAACCATACGAATCCTAAGCAAATATTAGGAAATGCTAAAATAATAGATGCTGGATCTCTCGCAAACAGAAACGCCGAGGCTTCTGCCAATCGCGATCGATCTAGGATGCGTATGTCATAGAGGCGCCGAAGTCTCTACAACCATACGAATCCTAAGCAAATATTAGGAAATGCTAAAATAATAGATGCAGGATCTCTCGCAAACAGAAATGCTGAGGCTTCTGCCAATCACGATCGATCTAGGATGCGTATGTCATAGAGGCGCCAAAGTCTCTACAATCCTAAGCAAATATTAGGAAATGCTAAAATAATAGATGCTGGATCTCTCGCGAACAGAAACGCCGAGGCTTCTGCCAATCACGATCGATCTAGGATGCGTATGTCATAGAGGCGCCAAAGTCTTTACAACCATACGAAATCCTAAGCAAATATTAGGAAATGCTAAAATAATAGATGCTGGATCTCTCGCAAACAGAAACGCCGAGGCTTCTGCCAATCGCGATCGATCTAGGATGCGTATGTCATAGAGGCGCCGAAGTCTCTACAACCATACGAATCCTAAGCAAATATTATGAAATGCTAAAATAATAGATGCTGGATCTCTCGCAAACAAAACGCCGAGGCTTCTGCCATCACGATCGATCTAGGATGCGTATGTCATAGAGGCGCCGAAGTCTCTACAACCATACGAATCCTAAGAAAATATTAGGAAATGCTAAAATAATAGATGCTGGATCTCTCGCGAACAGAAACGCCGAGGATTCTGCCAATCACGATCGATCTAGGATGCGTATGACATAGAGGCGCCAAAGTCTCTACAACCATACGAATCTAAGCAAATATTAGGAAATGCTAAAATATAGATGCTGGATCTCTCGCAAACAGAAACGCCGAGGCTTCTGCCAATCGCGATCGATCTAGGATGCGTATGTCATAGAGGCGCCGAAGTCTCTACAACCATACGAATCCTAAGCAAATATTAGGAAGTGCTAAAATAATAGATGATGGATCTCTCGCAAACAGAAACGCCGAGGCTTCTACCAATCACGATCGATCTAGGATGCGTATGTCATAGAGGCGCCAAAGTCTCTACAACCATACGAATCCTAAGCAAATATTAGGAAATGCTAAAATAGATGCTGGATCTCCCGCAAACAGAAACGCCGAGGCTTCTGCCAATCGCGATCGATCTAGGATGCGTATGTCATAGAGGCACCGAAGTCTCTACAACCATACGAATCCTAAGCAAATATTTGGTGAAGAATGGAAATTTTAAGGGGCTTTCCGTTCCCAAAGGTATCGAATATCAGTCAAAACAGCGCTAAGGGCACCTAAATGAATCAAAGGGGAATGTACTAGGGTAAAACTGAATTTTGCATGTGGAGGCAAAGATGATGGATTGTTATGAAGTCGCAAACGGGATGAACTCTCGGGGAGTCACAAAGGTGATAGACTCTCGGGGAGTCCCAAGGGTGACGGACTCTCGGGGAGTCACAAAGGTGATAGACTCTCGGGGAGTCACAAGGGACTCTTTGGTGAGTCACAAGAGCAAATGACCTTAGGGAGACGCGAAGGAGAGGGACTCTCGGGGAGTTGCTAATATGGGAAACATGATCTGGGTTCCGCTTATCCTAATTTAGGAGGGGATGAGGCTACGAGCCATTGAGACCAATGTGTTAGGTAAGGGACATTTTTCTTGGTTGCCTAGAGGTAGGATACCTAAGGCTCTTTTAAGGAAAGGGAATAAGGAAGATTGGGTCTCCTTATCTTGAGATAGGGATGCCCAAGATGTCACGGCTTCTTGGGCTTTAGATTATGTCTTGGAGATACTGTGGGTTTCCTAGGCTTACAGGCTAGGGATAGGAGTTTATTTAAGCATGAGGAGAGTATTCTATCCTAGGCTTAGTGCTAGGGCTTGGAAAGGTTGAGGTTTGGGAACTTCCTAGATGTTAGGGTTCGAACAAGGGTTTGGAAACTGGTGTTTAAGGACCATGACTCTCCTGGTTTGGGACTAGGGTTTAGGAATTTCCTAGGTCTAGGAGGCTAGGGCTTTGGAGTTGTGGTAGGCTCAGAGGTTGCAAAGGGCGTTGGCTTTTAGACATAAGGCTGGGAGTTGGAAAGGTTGTGACTTCTTAGGCTTGAGACCATGGACCGTTGGAAGAGGGATTGCTTTTGTGGAAGGTCCACTAAGCTTGATGTTAGGGTTCACCATTTTCCGGGATTGGTGACTATGGCTTGGAAATGTTCGTGGTAACCTAGGCTTTGGGCTAGGTTTTAAGGCTAAGGACTGTAACTTCCTATATTTTGAGACTAAGGTGAAGGAATTTCCTAGGTCTAGGACTAGGTTTGAAGGGAATGTTGAATCCTAGGCTTGATGATAGAGTTTAAAGAGGATAATTTCTACCTAGGCTTGAGGCTAGGGTTTTAGAAAGAGTGTGACTACCTAGGTTAGAGGCTAGGGTCTGGAGCGAATGCGAGTACCTAGGCTGAGGCTAGGGTTTAGAGCGAATGCGACTACCTAGGCTCGAGGCTAGGGTTTAGAGCGAATGCGGCTTGCTAGGGTTGATTAAGTTTTGGACAGGGCATTGTATCCTAGGTTTTGGGTTAGGGTTCAATAAGACAGGGGATTAAGATTGTAAATTTCCTAGGTTTCGAGACTAGGGTTTCGGGAATTTGGAAATGATGTTGCATGCGGGGCTTTGGAAATTTCCTAGAACTTGGGCTAGGGTTAAAGAGGATGTTTGCGGTTTCATAGGCCTAAGGATATGTGACTACCTAGGCTTGAGGCTAGGGTTTGGGAGAACGCGACTTCCTAGGTTTGAGGCTAGGTTTGGAAAGAATATCGACTACCTAGGCTTGAGGCTAGAGTTTGGAGGGAATGTGACTACCTAGGATCGAGGTAGGGTTTAGGAAGGATGTGGCTACCTAGGATTTAGGCTAGGGTTTAAGAAGGATGTAACTTCCTAGGCTTTAGGCTAGGGTTTGGAAGGATGTAATTACCTAGGCTTAGGGCTAGGGTTTGAGAGAATGTGATTACCTAGGTTTAAGGCTAGGCTTCGGATAGAAGGTGACTACCTAGGCTTGAGGCTAGGGTTTAGAGAGAAGGCGATTACCTTGGTTTGGGACTAGGATTTAGAGGGAATACGATTACCTAGGTTTAAGGCTAGGCTTTGAATAGAAGGTGACTACCTAGGCTTGAGGCTAGGGTTTGTAGAGGATGAAGCAACCTAGGCTTGAGGATGGGGTTGAGAGAATGTGACTACTTAGGCTTAAGGCTAGGGTTTGGAGACCGAAAGCATTTGAAGGTTTGTCTTGGTTTAGACCTGGCAAGTTTGAGGTCTAAGAGTGTTGCGGTTTGGAGCAGGTGAGCTTGATACCTCATGGCTAGATAGGCTCGATAGGTTAGACCTAGGCTAGAGTGCTAGGGTTTAGCTAGGGTAAGACTCAGACATGTGTTAAGGAGACCGGGGCCTAATGGAATGGTAGGCGTGAGATCTAGGAGATCGAAGGCTAGGTAGGGTAGCGTGGGACATAAGGCTTTCAAGCGGGTAAGTCTTTTGTCCTAGAGAAACCGCGTTATGGCTTAGGACCAAGCAGGTTTGAGGTCGGCCAAGGTGCAACGGATTGGGATTGGAAGATCCTAGTACCTAATACGCATGTCGGGCTTGGATCCTAGAGTGTTTTGAAAGTTTAGGCTAGGTGCGAACCGTAGGTGCAGGAAATGGTTTTTGGATATAGACCATGTTGGCGCTTTAGGTAAAGGGATTGAGTGTCCAAGACTTTTCTTGAGTACAATAGGTACCTTAAGTTGATTGGGTATGCTTTGGTCTCGCGTGACCAAGCTCGTTCGGCGATTGCGAAGGTGGGTTTGGTATGGGACTAAAGGTGTTAAGCGCATGATTTTTGACTGGACGGGTTTTGATATCTTTATGGCATATCACGGTACGCGGGAGGTCCTATGCGTTCGAGCACATTTGAGGTTTGGACTCGTGGGGAAGAAAGGTTTGAGATCCATGGAGTTCAAGGGTGGACCTTGTAGGTGGTGAGTTTAGACTCGGCTCGGATTAAGTAGGTTAGAGCCTAAGTGGTTGAAGGTTAGACTAGCAAGTCTTTTGAAGCTAAGGAGTGACACTAGGTTTAAGAGTGGCAAGGCCATGGTTTTGGTTATGACAGTATGCGTATATGGCATTGTTTTGGTTGGACCAAGCAGGCTTGGGAACTAAAGAGTTCTAAGGGTCGACATCTAAGGTTAGACCTAGAGGGTAGACAGTTTTGTGATCTAAAGGGTTTAGGAGTTGAGACCTAAGGTGTGAATCGGATATGCTAGAGACCTATAAGGTAGGTGTTTGGCGGCCTTGCATGGACTTGGGATCTAAGGGATCGTTCAATAGGTTAGACTGGGTAGACCTAAGAGGTTGGACCTAAGAGGATAGGGGAGACATAGTCTGGATAAGGTAAGGATGAATATATATTGGTAGGTTTGGGATCTAAGAGATCAGGTAGACTCGAGACCAGTAGGTTCGGGACCTAATGGGTCATTCTAAGGATTTGATTCGGTAGACTGGCTTAAGGCTTGAGGTTTTGGGTAAGACTGGTTTGAGGCTTTAGGAGTCCCGCTACTAACTTATGGAGGGTCGAGCTAAGGGTTATGGTGTAACCTATGTAAGACTGACCGGGTAGGTGCGGGACCTAAGGTTTTGAATCAATTCAGATTGGGACGTAAGGGTATCCTATTGTGTAGGAAATAAGGTGAAGGACCGAGTCGGTTCAAGAATCACAAAGATGGGTCTCAGAGTGGACCGAGGAGGTTTATACAAATTTTGTGGAGACCGAGAGTGCGGGTTTATAAACAAAGTGTCGTGGAAGAGAAAACTTTTGAAAGTGTTTATGACTTTATAAAGATGCTTTATAATTAATTACGATTCTAACCAATTCAAAGAGTTCGTCATGTGCCGAGCTCGGCGATGAAGGATGCCCTTCCTTGTTGAAGCTCCGGTGTTCTCCGAGAAAGCGCATAGTCGACCCATTTTTGTTGGGACGCTCTAGTTTGATGAGCGGGTATCCTCCCTCCTTTGAGAGATCCTACGTCGAGCTTGATGATGAGTAGTCCTCTTCTTCTAAGTATGTGCTCGATGAAGCCCCCGACATTCTTTGAGAAACCTTATGGTCGGTCCTTTATTGTTAGGGAAGCCCCAGTTGCGTAGAGCGGGGTATCCTACCTCTTTTAAGACGCACCCTTTTTTCTGCCTAGACCGCCCTTGCGGGTTTTCAATCCAGCGGGCATCTCTTTTGCGTCAATTTTTTTTTTTTTTTTTTTTTTTTAAGAATCATTCAGTCGACTCCAAATAAGAAAAAGAATTGTATGAAAACTTGCAGGGCATTTTGGGAGAGTAAGGGAGAGAGAGAGATAGTACTCACATTTTGACTCTTTGGGCAACTGAGTGTATATATGTACAAAAGGGAGGAAGCCCCTGCTTGACAGAAAGTAAGTGTTTAGCTCTTTCCTAGATTGTAGAACGGAAGACTTGTCGAGACATTTGAAAATTGTTTTATTCAAGATTCTTATTTGATTGCTCGAGAATGCCTCGTTGATTAGTTATGCATCTTATGATTATGTTTTAGACAAGTAGTCTCGAAATAATAAATGTTTTGATCAGTTGTGAGTGAAGAAGTCAGGAGTAGAAATATGGGCAAGAGAGAAGAGAAGGAAATTGGCTACGAGGTGGGTTGTGTTGGCTTTGAGTGGTTGCCCGGTTGACGATGAAGTTGGGTTTTGAGTTTAGGGGTGTGAGGTTCATTTGAGGTGAGTTGTTCTGTGTAGCTCATTGCGGTAGATTACTCCTTTGTAGTTGTTGCAGTGGATTGCTCCATCGTAGTTGTCATGGGTTGCTGCGTTTATCTACTTTGTAAGGAAAGAAAGGAAAATAGAACATTTGAGGTGAAAAGAAAATGGGACTTTTACTTTTCCATATGGGACTTTTACTTTTCCATGGTGATAGCCCCTTCTATTTTTCTTTTTTCTTTTTTCTTTTTTATTTTATCTCTTTGTGCACACCCTTTTTTTGCCTAGGCCGCCCTTTTGGGTTTTCAACCTAGCGGGCTTCTTTTGTGCAATGCTCTAACTTTTGCCTAGGTCGCCCTTTTGGGTTTCAACCTAGCGAGCCATATATATATTTTTTATATTTGTACATGAAACATTGGGCGAGACAAGCCCCTAGTTTGCTTTCGCCTCTCTCGATTGCGAGGTAGCTCCATTATAGTTCAAGCGGCCTTTTGCTGGCGGCGGGCATCCTAGCCCTTGATTTTCACCGGTAGAGCTTCATTGGATTATCACGTGCACCATTAATGGCATGAATGACTTCGTGCACTTGTCTTACATTTGCGATGGAATACGGACAGCCCCAGTGTAACGGCATGTAGTACTCATAAAGGAACAAAACCAACCCAACCATTAAATTGTGGCAGCGTGGATGTCTATTTGATGATGAGCAACCGTCGTCCATTTCTTTGTCACGACCTTATAAAAAGGGGTCTAATGGTGGGATGAGAGGCGTATGAGGATAGTGTATGGGAGAAGGTGTATATAGAGAGTGTACATGAAGTGTGTACAAGGGGTGAGTGTATAGAGAGAGTGTATGGGGGTAGAATGTAGAGAGAAGGGAAAGTGATTCGTTCATCCCAATTGATCGAAGCATTTGTTATTTTTGAGATTAATCGTTTACTTAGTTATGTGAATTGGTTTGTGGGTCCATTTACCTTTTAATGAGTCGTCATTAATGAGTAAGATTAAGATTAATTCATCATAAAGATTAGCAATCAAGCGAAAATGGTGAATAAGACAATTTTCATGAAATTGATATATGCAAGCTTATGTCTCAAGTCTAGAGAGAAAAGAAAAGAAATAAAGACCTTTTATGGAACTAAAAGATTTAAACTGACTAGTCCGGGTGGACTTTTACTTAAAGAAACAAAAATCGTCCAAGGTGGACTTTGACTAAGGACACTCTAGAACCTACGAAGACTGAATGACCCTTTTTCTTTTCTTTATTTAAAGGAGGTAGCCCCAATTTCCCTCTTTTGCCCATGCCCATGTATTCCGTTGGCGGGTGATGGCTCCGCTGTCAATGAGGCTTTGAATCTTTCTCCTCAATGGGACGCAATCTTCGTGT
>JAOWBW010002012.1:48639-143739 GCA_026119855.1 Campanula takesimana
TTTAGGGACAATGAAAAATGGCAAATGAGAAGATCATTTTGGGGCGGAGGGAGTAATTTAAATTCCACAAAATCTTGTAAAAAACGTGTTTTACACTAACTGTGTGTAAAACGTGTTTTTTCAAATAACGGCTTAAGAGGAATTAAAAGACGCGGTGACAATTTTGTAAATAAGTGGAACTCATGAAAATCTCAGCAGGCATTTTAAAACAAGAGGAGACATTTTTCAATACTTCACAACAGTCATATTGAACTCTAGAGGAGACACTTTTTTAGAGCAACATGTTTTAAACTCTAGATGAGGCACTTTTTTTGAACTTTTAACAGTGCTTTTTTTGAGAAAAAATAAGTGTCTGCTCTAGTTAAAAAATGTGCCTACTGCAGTTTCAAAACATGCCTCCTGAGATTTTTTTAAACTTTTAACATTGTTTTTTTTAAAAGAAAAAATGCCTGCTCTAGTTTAAAATCTGCCTCCTGCAGTATAAAAAATATATGCCTCCTCCAGTTTTAAAAACATTGCTTGCTCCAGTTTCAAACTCCAGTTGTAAAACATGTCTCCTTCAGTTTCAAATATGCCTCTTGAGACTTGTAGTAAAAAAAAAAAAAACTCAACAGGCACTTATAAAAATGCATGCTTTAAAATTTAGAATTGCCTCTTGAAAAAAATGTCTGTTATGGTTTTACAAAGTGGCTGATGTGGAGTTTCAAAAATATGTCTCCTTCAGTTTCATAATATGTCTCCTGCAGTTTTAAAATATGCCTCCTGAGATTTCATAAGTTTCAGATATTTACACTTATGCCACACCGCGTCTATTAAACCCTACTTGCCGTTTTATTAATAAAACACGTTTTACACTAAGCCTAGTGTAAAACGCATTTTACAGGAGACTTACTCTTTAAATTCGTGATATCATATGGTTTTATTTTGTAATTTTATTTTATCTCACTGCTTACAACAAATAGTAGTTTACAAGTTTTTTTATCGAAATATGCATTACTCATACGACATAATTTTTATTTTTATTTTTAAAAAAGTTTTAGGTTCAATTCCCCACTCTTTTTATCAAAATATAAAAATGAAAAATAAGCCTACATGTTTTTATTATTGTTTTAAATAAATATTATATTTGTTTCATAATAATAGTCTCATTTAATAATTTAAAACATTTTAATAACATCTTTTTATTTTCATCACTTTCTTAATGAGGTTTAACTAATACTTCATTATTCTTCTGTTTTTCTTTGATTAGCTCATTCTCCCTTTCTAATTGATTCACAATTTTAGGATTTTATTGATTTTAACTTAATAATTTTAAAAAATAACTATACATAAATAATCATTTTAAGACGGACTTTATATTTTCGGTTTTACAAGCTTATCTTCTATTCTAATTTATGGATTTGATTTGATGTTTGTATACGATTTATGTTTATTTGAGCTAGAAGTAAATTAGCTACCTCATGTGTTATACTCCATCCGTCTCACTCGAATTAGGATAAATTTTCATTTTGGGTGTCCCGTTCGAATTAGGACAACCCAAGAATGAAAGTATTTTATTTAATGGGACCCACATTTTCACTCACAACAACTTTCCCACTCATTATTCTTTACCCCACTTTCTTTCTCCTACTTCATTTTTCATAATCACAACACCTACTCCACTAACACTTTTTCCTTAATTCCCGTGCCCAACAAAAAAAATCATAATTCGGATGGCACGGAGGGAGTACATTACTTTAGCTGCCTTGGGATTTATTAATCTCTGATTGGAATAAATAAATGTTTAGAGAAAGTGTAATCAACAAATCAGAGTGGCGCAGCAGAAGCGTGGTGGGCCCATAACCCACAGGTCCCTGGATCGAAACCAGGCTCTGATAGAGAAGGCTTTCATTATTTTTTTAACCCAGTTTCTTTTTTTAATTTCTTTCATTTAATTTGGACTGCAACTTTAATTTCTTACATTGTTATAGAGAAGGCTTGAAGCAACTTTAAAAATGTAAATCAGCTCTTTGCTAATTAAGCATCTCAATAGAAAGTTTTTGAACGGAGCTTTTTTAAAAAAAATTGGCTAATTTTGGCTGCTCAAAATACTAGCGTCCAAAAAAATCTCCGTTTTGAAAAATCTTCTTTTAATCCAAAAGTTTCCATTTTAGTTTTCTTATTTTTTATAGTCCAGTCACTTAAATAACCTTTAAAAATGTAAATCAGTTATTTTTTTTTTCTAATTAAGCGTCTCAATGGAGAGTTTTTGAGCGGAGCTTTTTAAAAAAAGTGCCCGCTCAAAATACTAGCGTCCAAAAAAATCACCTTTATAAAACCGTGTACCAGACGAGCCCCAAGTCATCAACATACACATTTTATTCTATTCACAAAAAAATAAAAGCACAAAATGTTTTTTTTTTAATATTACTCCGTATTATCTCTGTCCTAAAATAAATGTCCAAATTGGTTCTAGATGTATAGAAAATTTGAACATTCATCTTCACCTCGTGAAAATAACTATTTCATTTGTTTTTTTTTTTCCGAAGCAATTACTATTTCATTTGTTAAAGTCATCATTTGATGGATTTTTATCTAATAGAAAAACATTAAAAACATTATAACTATTGCCAAAATAACAGATAGTACACATTTAGATATCAAATTGAGGTGACTTTACAAAAAATTAGTCACCACTCAAAACAAAAAAACACATAAGCCATATGTAAGCATTTTTTTAAATCAATTATGTAATCATTTGTTAATAAATAAAATGAAGATTAAATCAAATAATAGGCTTCTCATTTTACCCGTGCCAAGCCCAATCCATTTATTGTTAGAAAGAAGGGCCCACGGAAAAGTCCAACCGGCCCGTCCATTCTCACCGGGCCTTATAGTAATGGGCTTCTCAATAGCTGCACCATCAACACATAACATCTGCCTATATTCTTCATCTCCCATATCTCCTATCAATTTCCCTTTCTTCTCCCATGGGTTCCATACCACTGATCATTTATTACATAAAAATCATCAGTTAAGTTACTTTTTTTTAAAAAAAAATGTTTGACAAGTCAACTGCGACATTTTATGAGACGGAAATGAAATAACTTACCCACATCAGGAAGCCCTTCTTTTCGTATCACAAATGTTCGTTTTTTCTCGTGATCAAACACTGCAACCGTATCTAACGACCCCACATATACTCGATCAACCTTCATATATCAAGCGTAAAGAGTCAGTTAAGTACTACAGTGGTAGACAAACTATTTGATTAAGTGGGTGCACTTGCACTCATATAGCCAACGTAGGTCCCGCCACAGATTTTATGTACCTCGTGCTCGAATGTAAGAGCGTCTGCTTGTTCCGTAAAACGTTCTCTGTCGCGTAGATTGTCCAGATAGTCTAGTGTTTCCAAACCTTCTACCCTCACTTCACTGGCAAAAACACCCTTTTTTCATTAGAGTTTTCAAAATAAATACTACCTCCGCCCAGGAAAGATAGTCTCATTTGACTTTTTATGGTCTACACAAGTGAACTTTGACCAAACATCACTTTGTCAAAGTTCACGTGTTGAGCATAGAAAGTTAAATGAGACTTCCTTTCCCGGGAAGGATTTAGTACTTCACATGAAAACTTGGCAAAAAGTACCTGATATCTGAAACTGAGAAATAGGTGTGGTAGGCGAATGAGAAGCTAAATGGCTTGCAATTCACATTTCTAATGCGCGATATCAATGAAAGGCATCCGTCTCCTCCCAACGACACCCTTAACCGAAACTCGTATCTGAAATTAAGTTCCCATTTAAAGAAAAAAAAATAAAGCTAGACAAACAGAATAGAGTTCTGGAAATGCTAAACAAAATGGACCGTTTAATTGTGTTAATTCATACCTATGAGGCCAAACCTTCAAATCTTCATCAGATGGCTTTAGCAGCAAATCAATAAACGCCTTTCCATTACAATCCTTGTTAGCTTGCATAGGGGGAGGGTTGCTATCGATTTCCCAAATCTTGTTTCTAGCAAATCCATGTTGCTCCAACGAGCCACGCTTCCCAAACTTAACATAGACATCAAAAAAAAAAAAAAAAATAAAATAAATCAGAACATTGATCAAGAGGTTTCTATATGCATTTTTAATTGTTGATGTGCGTTTGTTCAGGGAAATTGAGTAAAATTATTTGGGAGGAGTATCTATATCTATATCTATCTATATATGTATATATGTACACACATATACCTGAGGGAAACAAATGGGAATCCCTCCTCTAACTGCAGCTGGTGGCTTGTAGATTGCCTAACAAAGAACATAACCAGATGAAAATATTAAATTATGAATCAGTCGAGGCTCGAAAAATATTGTTGATAGGATCAAAGAGTTAAAGCTCAAGCTCACCTTAGTACTTCGAAACAACAATTCTTCTCCTCGTTCAGTCTTCCACGAGAGTACTTGACCTCCGTGCAAGCTAACCTGAACAGAGAATCCCCGGGGGCTAAGAAGCCTCACTTGATCAATTCCATTCTTGTCCTTGATAATTTTCACGGCCTCAAACCGATCCCCTGCATTTCCAACATTACCACCATCCATTTCAAGGGCATAAACGGCAAAAAAGCAAGAAAAAAAAACTTTTTTTTCCCCTCTATTCACAAACAGAGAGACCAATGCTTTGTAGAAGCTCAACAGTGAGTGAAGTTGTAAGATTGCTGAATCTTGTGATCAAAAAGGTTGGCTGGCTGGCTGGCTGGCTTTCTTTCTTTCTTGTGACAAAAACTATTTTCTTGTAAAAAACAACCAAAACCCAACTACCTTTTTTTCTTTCTTTGATTTGAATAAAGTTTGGAGAAAATTATAAATACCATTCAATTCATTAAATAAAAGTCACAAAATCCATCCTTTGTTTTGTCAGACATGACTCAGGATAAGAATAATTATTTCCTTAAAGAACTAGACTGTTCCCACATCATGTCACAAACTTTTATGCAAATTGAAAATAATAAATATATAATCAAACACTGAAATTAATGCTAACAACATCATGTTTTACATTATTGACTCTTGACAAAGCTAAGGTTTGACCACATGACCATTTCATCTGGTCACAAGTTCAAGTCTCATCCAGGGCAAAAATAATTGGATACTCTAATTTGGCATTCTAAATGAGACTATCTTTTAGGGACGGATCTGACCAGGTGACATCTATTCGGCCGTAAGTTCGAGTTTCCGTGAGAAGGTTTTGGATATTGGAGGGTAGGGTGTCTAGAAAGGGTAGAAACAAGAACTAAAATCCAATACATGCATTAGTTGAGCTGTTAGGTAGGTTCAAAGAACACCCAAATCGAAATTTATATTTGGTCTTTGTTTTGGCACGGACTATTAGTGGATAATGGAAGATTGAAGAGACATTTTCTATCTAAAAAGAAAAAATATTTATATGCCAGTTTATCTCTTCCCAAATCTAGTATTTCATTTCACGTTGTTAAAAGTTGAACAAGTAAAACAGGGTTGAAAAGTAAAGTCAACCTTCAAATACAGACAATTCAGTTAAAGTTTCAGTTAAAGACTACAGGATTAGAGTTGGAGTTTGACCCATAAAAACTGATCATGCACACATGTTCTTTGATACTCCCTCCGTCCCAAAATGATCTTCTCATTTGGCATTTTTCATTGTCCCAAAAAAATCTTCACATTTCTACAACCTAGGCTTAAAAGTGCCCAAACAAAACATGACTAGTGAATCAAGTGTTCATATCCTTAAAAAAGTTTGAATAGTCAAATGTGAAGATCATTTTGGAACGGAGGGAGTATATTCAAACAGAAACAAAGAATAAATAGGAGGAAAATAAATTTAGGGTTTAACTAAGGAGGGTGATATTAATATATACTGATAAAAAAAATTTAATTAGTACAATGTAAGGTAAGCAAAACCCTCTTTTCTTTTACTTGTACAGAGCACAGATTATTTAGCTAAAGCAATTCATCACTAGTTTAGGTCCAAAGAGTTGAACTTGGTCTTATCTCGAATCATGGTCATATAAGGTCAAAATAAGTTTTAGATGATTAGAAATATAAATGACTCACCCACCCTGTAAAAATCGATTCAATCCGAATTCAGTGAGATCACCGGGTAGGGGGGGGGGGGTGCGGAAACAATTCTCTAATCAAGCCACAAAAGTTATATTTCCCACAGTTTGGTGCTGAAATTGCAATATTTCCATCAACTCCAACTGTTTGCTTCAAATCTTGCATCAGATAAAAATATTCTTAGAATATTCCTTATTATAAATCGAAAATAAAAAGAATTAAAAGAAAAAAAAAAAGGAAAAATAGCGCATGCTTTGGAGTCCCTGTTGGAGTTGGACTTGTGCGCTAAACTTGTACAATTTGACGTTTTGAAGTGCTGTTGGCGATGGCCTACGCCTGATGAGATGATGAGTTGCTAATATACAAGATGGATATATGGTGGAAATAGAATGCGTAGGACAGGCTCCTCTTGCCATATAGTGTGAATATATCACCAACAACAACAACGACCATAATGGAGGTAGGAAGAAATAAACTAGCAAATACGATAACAAATAATATGGGTGTGACTTAGTTGGACAGAACAAAATAGCCAAAAATGATTTATATAGTAGACCCCATAAAAAATAATACGTACTCAGTAGAGAAGATGAGTTGAGTTGAGGTGTATGTTCATAAGGATCAATGGCTGCAAGATGAACATATCTCTTTATCCACGTATGGGACTGACCATGTAAGCGCGCAACGTGCCAATGCAAATGGAACTGTATTTTTTTCCTTTCCGGATTGAAAACAATAGAATTTTAAGCAAAACTTGACTACGCACCCATTAAATTATGAGGAGTTACCTTTTACGAATATAAGGAAGCCGATTTTAGCCGAATATACACCTTATCACTATCATATCAACACCAAGAAATAGTGATGTGCCCAAACCAAAAACATGGATCCAACTCAATGGATCATGACCCAAATTGCTTTGGAGCTAAGGCACAGCAAGAAGGCCCAATACAAAAGACTCGATTCTCCAAGAGTGTGCACATCTGCTTGTACCGCCATGTGGTTTCCTACAGATCACTGTTATCGACTTCATACCTCCGAGTGGTTTGCCACATATCGTTGACTAGTGACATAGCATCTTCGCGCAGTGGCGAAGCCACATTCAGGGGTCAATTGACCGCCTTCAATTATGGAATGTGTCAATTTTTAAACTGTCAGATTATAGAAAATGGTTTTTTACTACTAAAAAAATGATGGTTTTATAAATTTTGACCTCCTTAATTTTGAGAAGCGTAGCGTTTGCACTAAACTATTATTTTGATCACCTAATATGCAAAATTTGGACACCTCAATTATAATAGTTATCATCTCGAAAGCAACTTTGACCTCTTTTCAAAAAATTCCTCGTTTAATCACTGTTGACACGTGTACAACGAACTGAGAGTGGCTTCCACCTTTTTGAAACTATATACTATACTCCACTGTCAAAGATAAGTTCACTTAGACACAAGAGTGCAATACTTTTAGGTCAATTTGCACAAAAAGATGGTTTTCTTTTGAATTTGTCCCAATTTTTTTTTTTTAAAACAAAGTTTCTCAAATATATCACCGAAAACAATACATTTAGGGCAATTTGATGGAAAAACTCAAGGGCTTAAGAGCACACAGGGCCGGTCCCGTTGTATTTGGGGCCCTAGGCCAATTTTTTGATCGGGGTCGGGGCCCTTGATTCTATGTATGTGATTAAAATAAAGAACACAACAATACGAAACTAGCATGTAAGAAAATATACTGTAAATAAAAATAACAACAATACGAAACTAGCATGTAAAAAATTATACTGTAAATAAAATACGATGTAAGGAGTACTTTCACTATATACTATAAAAACTTTTTTCTCTAGCACATTTAGAAGCAAACTCATGAATCAAAGTTGAATAATCAACTTTATCAACTATATCTTTCTCAATCGATATCATAGATAGCCCATTTAGCCGTCTAGTTTTAAAATGATCATTGTAGGTTAATTTGGGTCATTATACACATATATAGGAAAGATTAAGAGCCCAAAATTACACATTTTGGGGGTCCTAGGCGGTCGACTTAGTCGACTATACTGTTTGGCGGCCTGAGCACAGTATGTCTCAAAAAAAGAAAAGGCATGCATAACTCCCTAAAATTTACCTAGAAAAACATAGATCACCATAAAAAACGTAACCTGCTCAAAAATCAAAGAAAAAACACTTATTAACAAACGCATTCGAACAACCTTAAGAAAATGAATACTCCCTCCGTCCTAGGTTCCTACTTTGACTTTGCACGGAGACTAACAAAAAGTAAATGTTGTAAATGTGGAAAGCAAAGTAAGAGAGGGAAAGTGGGTAGCAAGTTTTTGGTGTGAGAATTACAAATGGTCCTACTTTCTATTTTAATATTTTAAAGTAATAATAAAATAAAAATTTTAAATTAATTGAGACAGACTAAAAGAAAAGTAAGAACTTTAATTTAAATTGGGAATTGAGAAGAATATCCAGAATTCATGCAATAATAATAGAAGAAATTAAATAATCAAACACCAAGATGAATAGAAATACAACAATCATTTTTAACGTAAAAAGCAAAATTACCTCTAAATAATACCCAAATTTGTCGTAAATTGAGGAACCCTAATTTTTTACTTTCTTTTTTCCTGAAAAGTCAATCGGCTTTTGAAAAGGAAAGGAATGAGACGCGAAAGGGGGGAGAGCTACGTGATTTGACACGCGTGGCTAATAATATTGGGCCAGTGAAGGAAGGTGGGTATCGATTGGGCCATTTGTCAAGTACATGCAGTGGGTCCGGTTCTCAGGGGTTTGGAACTGCTTCACCGGGGAGTTAGCTCCACCCAGTGGTTCCGATCGGAGCCACCTCATTTTAGCTCCACCCAACGGTTGAGATGTAGCCGAGCTCAGTGGGACCCACAAAAAATTGAAATCATCTTGACCGCACAGATGATGAGCTCGCATATTGTGACCTCGATCTGAGCCATTGGGTGGAGGGGTGCAACGTTTTTGGGGGGAGCGATTCCGGGTCCGGTTCCGAGATACTTCATCCTTCTCATTTCAAATTGCACAAAACCGTTTTTTTCACGAAAATTATTAAAAAAATGTAAAATGTGATGTGTTGTAAGGATTTATTTTTTTCAAATAATTCTCTTTTAAATCATTATCTACCTAAATGACATTTGGGAAACTTTATATACCAAAATGACCATTTTTTGTGAAATCGGCATTGGCATTGCCGACTTTGGGATGAAATCGGCACTACCAATGCCGACTTTAGGTTAAGCAAAAATCCGGATTAGGGTTTAAAGGGTTAAAGTGGGAATATTTTGGGAGTCTGGAATTTGGCAGAAGTCGGCAATGGGAATGCCGTTTTCTGGTGAAGTCGGCACTCCCAATTCCGACTTCACCTCCAGACAAACATAAATCGGCAGCCTCCTCAGCCTCCTTCCCCGTCAAACCCTTCCTCCCATTCCCCCATCAACCTTCAACATTCGTTCCATCACTGTCTTCTCTGCATCTCAGTGTCCCTTTGGTCAAAAATTAATTTGTGTTGGGAATCTTGTCACAATTTTCCACATTATAAGGTTAGTGCTATCATATTTAGTAATTTTCTTTTATATAATTTGTATTTTAATTATCTTTTTCGATGAAATTAGAATATGTTAATTTGTTGAGTTTATAATATACATGTTAATTTGCTTATGTGATTTTGAATTAATTTAACAAAAAGCTATTTATTAAAAGTTGATGAAATTCACATTATCGACTGAATTTCGTTAGAAAGTTAACAAAAATGCCCATTTTCTGTTAGAATATTAACTGATAATACATGTTAATTTGCTTATGTGATTTTATATTAATTTAACAATAATCTATTTATTAAAAGTTGATGAACTTCACATTATCATCCGAATTTCGTTGGAAAGTTAACAAAAATGCCTACTTTCCGTTAGAAACTTAACTGAACTGTCCAAAATTTAACAGGTTTTGCATTATTCTGTTAAATATTTAACAAACACCCCTCTTTTTATCAAAAATAATCCCATTTTCTGTCAAAAGTTAACCTAAACTGTCAGAAAAGAGCCATTTTTCAGTTAAATATTTAACGGGCCAGCCTCTTTTTTAAACAAATTTTAGTTTAATAGTTTTGTTGTTTGTTTCAGATGGACCAATAACATGACTTTCATACACATATCATTCTCGACTTCAAACGGAATGTAACTTGCAAACCCATTACCCATCATATGAGGATATCTACAAATAACTTTCAACTTAGCATCTCTTAGATCTATATCAATTTTCTTATATAACTTCCTAATCAATTTTCGTAACCCCAACGAGTTTTTGCCCTAAGTGGAAATTTCAGCCCCTGTTCAAGATTACTATCTCTAAACGGGTGTTCATCATCTCCTCCCCAGTAGCACATGAAAATAAGTGGAAGTCCACTCATATTTTCCCCTAAATAAATTAATTCAACAGTCAAAATATATATAAAAAAATGCAACAAATAACATCATTAAAATTTGTTACATTAAGAAAATTTAACTGAAATGTCAAAAATATATATAAAAAAAGCAACAAATAACATCATTAAAATTTGTTACATTAAGAAAATTTCTTGATCTTCAAAAATTTATATGAGATGTCAAAAATTTAACTAGATATGCATGGAAATTTAACTGAAATATCAAAAATTTAACTGAAATGTCAACAAATAACAGTCAAAATGTTAATATAATACATTAAGAAACAGTAAATCATATATGCATGGAAATTGTAAGAAATGTTAACAAATAACAGTCAAAAATTTAACTGAAATGTCAAAAATTTAACTGAAATATAAAAAATTTAACGAGTTTTGCGTTGGATGTTAAATGTTTAAAGGACAACACATCTTTTTTTTTTTTTTACTGAATTATAGTTTAATAACTCTAGTTTGTATTCACATTATACAAATAAAAACATATAACAAAGATTAAAATGTACCTTAGATGCTTGAATCAAATTCACCAAATACAACTTTTGAGATTTCAACTTGAAAGGGAGAGAAAAAAAAATGAAATATGAGAATCAGATTATTAGAGAAGTTTGTGTTTTGAATATGAAACGAGTGAAAATAAAGCAACCAGCTATGGGTTTATGGTGACCTAAAGTCGGCATCCATAATGCCGACTTCACAAACCCTAGTCAAAGTCGGCATTGTGAGTGCCGATTTCAGTACATCACAAAAAACCACCCTGCCCCAAAATATTCCTCCTAATCCTTCTTAACCCCTAATTATTCTTAACCTTAACCGGGCTTGACCTAAAGTCGGCAATGGTAGTGCCGACTTCACACTAAAGTCGGCATTGCCAATGCCTACTTCACAAAAAGTGGTCATTTTGGTATATAAAGTTTCCCAAATGTCATTTAGGTAGATAATGATTTAAAAGGGAATTATTTGAAAAAAAAATCGTGTTGTAAGTATAGATAGTTTGGTATGAGAAAAAAATGGGGGTAGGAAATATTTAGTGGGTTAGTTGATGTGAGTACGCAAGTAAGTAAAAACATTCCATTTTTGAATTTTACAATTTTTATGGGATAACTAAAATTACAAATTTAAGGATTTGAAATGAGACGGGGAGAGTATGTTGCAAATCTTGCACCAAATAAATACCTATCGATGTAACTAATAAAATATCGTCACCTCATTTTGTATCCATAATTTTGTGAACTTCTTTTGAGTCCCTCTTTGTTCAGAGAAAAGTACATTTTTCGTCCCTCAACTAACTTCAGTTTTACCTTTTAGTCATTAAACCATTTTTTTTTACTTAAGGATCATTGAATTATTGTTTTCGTTGATTATGTCATCCTTCTGTCAATTAGACATCCATTTTTCCGTTAGTTATGCAGACATGACATACTAACATTGTTGTTTTGCTTACGTGGCACTATACATTGTATGAACATGCTGATGTGGAACTACAATGGGTGAAATTGTAAATATGTCAACCTTTACAAAAAAAAATCTGTTTTGATTAACTTTCTTAAACTGAAGAATGTATATGTTATGGATTTTTTATAATCTTGTTATTAATATTTTTTGGAAAAAAAATGGTTTTTGTGAGTGTGTTGTAAATATAATTGACGAATTAATGGAAATGGAAAATCTATAATGTTTCAGGGGTGGACAATGCATTTTTAAAAGACGCTCGTTACACTTTCCATCCATTTAGTTAGATTTTGTCATGCGTCATCCATTTTTGACTTGAATTGCAACACATTGTAAACATAGTGTACTAAATTGCAAAAGTCGGAACTTTAAGTCCTACATTACAACTTGATGTGAACTTCGTGACAGTAAAGTGCAATTTCCCCTAAAATAGCACATGTAAACTGACTCACTGAGTCCCTCCCATCTCTCTATATCTGCAATCAGTGACGATCCAAGAAATCTCTTGTTTCTACTCTCTCTTCTCTGAACCTCCCTCTTTGATCACGAACTTCAGATCCGAAAATGAACGACGCAGATGTCTCCAAGCAGATCCAGCAGATGGTCCGGTTCATCCGTCAGGAAGCCGAGGAGAAAGCCAACGAGATCTCCGTTTCCGCCGAAGAAGTAATCCAAATCTGACCATTTTGTTTTGCCTATGATTATTCAGTTCAAATCAAGCTGTAGGTTTTAATTCGTTGATGCTGTTATGAAACTTGTACTGAATTTCGATTTTCGTTTGTAGGAATTTAACATCGAGAAGTTGCAATTAGTCGAAGCGGAGAAGAAGAAGATCCGGCAAGAGTATGAGCGCAAGGAGAAGCAAGTTGAAGTTCGTAAGAAGATGTAATGTTTCATTTCTAATTTAGCTTCCTGTTTTTTCTCTACTATATATGCTTATTAATCACATTTATTGCTCATAATTTGTTTGTTGATTAGTTAAATTTCTAGATGTAGTTGACTAAATTGATGATTTCTGGTTTGCATTTAAGTGTGATAATTATTTTAACTTTGACTCCTGGCTTTTTGCGAGCCTCACAATTGGTACTGGTAGTTGGATCAGTTGTAGTTAAAGTTAGAACAATCATTTCAGGCTGCATTGCATTGGAGACTAGGACTACCATGTGTAGTTAGTGACAAGAGTTTGTAAATAGTATTACCAAATATCAGAAGATGTTTAGAATGATCAGATTTTGATTACTTTTTTGGTCAACGTTTTTGTAGTTACATATTCCCTCCGTCCCAAAATGATCTTCCTACTTTTTTCAACACATACTACGAAAGAGCTTTGATAAATAGTTTTAGGTTGATTCAATTATACTAATTAAAATCTAAAACTTGTTATATTTTGTTGGTGCGGTATCAATAACAATTTTTTTATTTTCATTAGTATAATTAAATCAACTTAAAAAATTAATGCTCAAACTTCCTTCGTAGTAACGAAAAAAGTACGAAAATCATTTTGGGCAGATGTAGTAGCACGTAATAGGTTCCTTGAGCATGTCTCTTGGATTTAAAGTTTAAAATGACCTTGGCAGACTTATATATATATACTCCCTCCGTTCCATTTTAAGAGTCAAAATTTCCTAAAAGGGCGTCCCATTTTAAGAGTCAAAATCCTAAAATGGAAAGTGGGTCCTATATGTCATACTCACAACAATTATCCACTAACTCTTCTCTACCCCACTTTCTCTCTCCTACCCAACTATCAACACTCACAACGCATCACCTTTTCCTTAATTCTTGAACCCACCCATTTTTTGACTCTTAAAAATGGGACGGAGGGAGTATATCTTACCTTTTTTAACTTAATTTTTTTTAAAGCAAGCATTGAATCACTAAGTTGTTTGTTGAGAATGAGATGAACTCTCTATATCTGGGTAGTAATGGCTGAGTATTGGATTTAGCACTGTTGAGTCTTGCTCACAGTTGGCCGATAAAAAGAAATCATCGAATGGCCTGGAAGGACAGGAACATTCTTTATACTTGTAAGGGAAGCTTTGCAGCTGCCATACGACTAAATAACCATTACATACCCAGAAATAGAATGAAGCCTCAATGATTAACCTTTTCTGACACTTGTTGTTGTACTATAAGAACACCATTTACTTGGTATCATGTGGACTTACTGAGCCTTCAGATTGAAATGCAAAAGAGAGCAATGCCTGTTTGTGTAGCTCTAGTAAGTCGTGTTTGTATAGCTCTAAGTGACAATAGAAATGGGTCTGAAACATCTAGAGACAAAGGGTAAAGGTGAAGGTGGCAGGGGGAATGCAAAACTCTGGTATGGTAGAGTCTGGTTATTTCCTGCATTTATATAATACATAACCTTCATGTTCATTTGTGCGTAAGAGAAATAACCCAAGCAAAAGTATAAAACTCTGAAAGACGATTGATTGGAACGAGAGTTGAGGTGTATGTTTAGTGATGCTATGTGGACAAGTTGTTGGATCTCCTATTGTTGCTGATAATGCCTTCAAGTATTTTGTGGATAATGATGTGTTAGATCAGGTAGAATAGGGTGTTTATGCTCTTGGTCAAGTTTTAAATTTAAACTACTCACTCCGTCCCAGAGTAAGTGTCCACCCTTCCATTTGTACGGGGATTAAGAAAAAGTGGAAGTGGTGTAAGAAAAAGTGAAAGTGGTGCAAGTGTTGTGAGTATAAAAAGTGAGGTAAGAGAGAGAAAGTGGGGTAGGGAATAGTGAATTGATTGGTGTTGTGAGTGTAAAAGTAAAGTATGAGAGAGAATGAGTGGGATGAATAGTAAAGATTCTTTTCCATTTTAGGAAGTGGACACTTACTCTGGGACAGACAATAAAGGAAAGGTGGACACTTACTCTGGGACGGAGGTAGTACTTAATTAGTTCCAGCTAGAGTGACCTAATTGCTTTGAAATATTCCACTATAAGCTACTGAAATTTGGGAGTTGAGTCGTGATAGCTTATTTGTTACTATTGTTTTGTGGCAGTGAGTACTCTATGCAACTTAATGCTTCTCGGATCAAGGTTCTTCAAGCACAGGATGACCTGGTTAACTCCATGAAAGAGGCAGCATCAAAGCAGCTTTTGAACGTGGCCCATCACCACCATCACCTACTCATATTTCATCACCACCATCATGATTATGAAGGACTTCTGAAAGCTCTCATTGTGCAGGTAAGTAACTGGTTGGGTTCTCTTTCGCCCCCCTTCCTTTACGAACTAATAAAATAGTACTCACTCTGTCCCAAAGCAAGTGTGTTTCATTCCATATTGTGATGTCCCTTTTCCCAAAATAAATGTCCCCTTCCCTCTTTTTGGAGAATTGTAGCCTATAATTGTCATTAATACCCTTAATGATTGTGACTTTTGTGATAGAGAAGGTTATGGGCCCCATCAATTTGACATCACAGAGGCAGAGATTAACCATAAGTATATTAAAGGGAAATATATGAGGTTAAATACTTGATTGAAACCTGTGTAAACTCAGTAGGGCACCTATTGGGATTTGGGACAGAGGGAGTACCTTTATAGTGTAAAAAACAGTTTAATCTGCCAATTTGGTATGACATCTGATCTCACGAAGAATTACCTCCCCCCCCCTCCCCCCCCAGTTAAAAAGAACAGAAAAAGATGCATCCGAGAAAATGTTGGAAGTTTTTTCTTGTTCACATATAGGTTGTACTTTCTCCTTTTGGAATAGAGGTCTCTTTCAGGAAAGTATTGTATTGTGCTGAGTTTTATTTTAGTTTTTCTTATATACGTTAATGTGAGTGGAAGGGAGAAATGAAATGAAACCTAAAATTACGTAGAACTTCATGAACTTGATTGACTTTTCCAACCCCTGCACGTGAAGCTGATTGTGTGAAATATGACTTGGACATCAAACTCATTATGTTCTTTATGGTTATTCTCCTATGTAACTTTGTGATGGCTCTCCTTTGATGGGAATTTTGCATTGAGAGCTCCGGAAGAAGTGAAATAATTAGTGCGTCTGTAATGAGGTTAAATTAATATTATGATGCCTTAGTTTTGATTGAATTTTGCATTAAGAGCTTGGAGAAACAGATTGGTGCAGCGCGTAATATGATTCGCGGGTAAAATGTGACTATAATTGATGAAACTCTCACCGAGTAACTATTATGTGTTTCAGAGTCTGCTCAGACTGAAAGAACCAGCTGTGTTATTGCGTTGCCGGAAAGAAGATTTGAATGCCGTAAATTCTGCTCTGGAGTCAGCCAAGGCGCAATATGCAAAGAAAGCAGGTGTTCATGAACCTGAGGTTATTGTTGACCACATCTACCTCCCTCCTGCACCTTCCCATCATGATCCTCATGCTCTCTCATGGTATATATCCGTTTTTATATGTACATAAACTTAGTTTTTGATTGACATGTAAATACACGGACTCCCTCCGTCCCAAAATGAATGTCCTAATTTGCTCTTGATCAAGAGTAAATTCGGTCATTCATTTTGGGATAGAGTTAGTAAAGGTTAATCAAACAATAGTTACTTGTTATGCGGAGGACTTCAAAATTTCATCTCGCGTACACATTAGCTTGGCAGTATTAGCTTTCTTGCTCGTGTACTTTAGATAGTTGCCCTGTAAAGAGTAAATCACTATTCTTATAAGATCTCTTTTGTGGTTTTCAGCTCTGGTGGAGTTGTTTTGGCTTCAAGAGATGGTAAAATTGTGCTTGAAAACTCCCTTGATGCACGGTTGGATGTTGTATTCCGCCAGAAACTTCCACAGGTAGAGTTTCTTCGTATCATTTTATTCTTTCTTACATTCCCTTTATTAGTTCTTCGTACCATGAAGCCTTCTATGATGTTACTTGTTCCTCCTCGGAACCTCACATATACAAGCAACATTACTCTTCCAAGAATTTGTTTTTCTTCGATTATTACATCTTCGCAAGTACCTCCTATTATTCTCATTCTCTTGCCTTGATTATTGCAGTCACAAACCTGCTGAACCAAGGTTGGGCTTGACTTATTAAGAACAAAAAAAAAAAACACTTTCTTATGTTACCTTGTTTTACATTTCCCTTCCCCTTGTTTTTCCTGGTAGCCAACAGAGCATTGGGAGACGTCTAAAAAAGAAAAGGCAAACTGGTGCCACAAAACTCGTATTGTGCGTGGGGTCCAGTGAAAGGCCAGGCCCACGTTGGAAACTCTTTTAGATGTTTGTTCCTTTTTTTTTTTTTTTTTTTTTTAATGTTTGGAAACAAGGTTTTACATATTCAATTTCATTTTGCTCTCCTAGTCATACATACCCCCCCAACCTCCAACCCCCAAACGCTCATTCCCCTACACACCCAAATAAGAAAGGAAAAAAAAAATACAGAAAGAGATAATTCTAGGAAGGAGTGGGAAAGTTTACTTGTACTCCTCTTCACAACCTTTCTCATGTTTTTTCTTATTGCAGATCCGCAAGTTGTTGTTCAGTCAGGTTGCTGCGTAAATGGGTTTGGAGATGAGTAAACTACCAAACTAACCCGCGTACTAACCAGTTTTTTCATATTTACCTGCGTACTAACGAAATAACCAATCTAACCTGCGTACTATAAACAAAATAGCATAAATAACCAAAATCGTTAAAAATGTTAATGAAAGTTAACGAGTGTTAGTTTTTTAACATATTTTACTATCATACTTTTCAAATTGCCCCCATAACCTAACAAATTAGAAATTCATTTAATTAAGTGCTAAAATGACACAATTACCCTTATTATATTTATATTTACAACAATTAGTATCCCAAGATTTTACCCTCTTCTTATTTCAAAAAAGAAAGAAAAGATTTTACTCTTTTCTCATTAAATCAAATCCTCTCTCTCTCTCTACCAGGCACCTTCTAGAGAGAAGTGAGAGCATCTCTCCACCACTTCATCTGCCACCGTCGAGCGCTGGCACAACCACCACCATCCGCCGCCCTTCGCCACCATCCGCCGCTCTCTGCCCTCCGCGGTCACCTCCCTCCGTCTCTATCTCCGCCATCTCCGTCGTGTTTGAGGCATCTTTTTGTATCTCCTATCTCCTCTCTCTATCTCTCCTTCTCTCTCTGGGATTGTTTTTGGTTATGTATCTTTGTAGATCTAGAAAGATCTACACAGATATGTAAACCTTATTTTCTCTCACTAGGATTTCAATCTCCCATTTCTGCAGCATCCCCATTTCCAACCATAATCTTCTTGTCCTATTCCGAGTTCACAAAGTGCTTTACTTCCCAATCGTACATATGTCGAAAATTTTGCTCTCGATTTTTGAGACTGGTGATGAACCAATGTCGGATTTTTAGGGGTTTTCTTTTGCCGGTGTTGATTCTTCTTCGGATGACTCGTAACCTTCCATCCATATTTCGGAAGGAGTTACAGTTATGATTGTTGAGATCTTCTTTTGTTTTTGTGGGAATGTTTGTGTGTGCTTGCAATTGTGTAAATGGGCTGTTGTTTGTTTGGGTTCAGAGATCTCCTTTTGCATTGTAGATGTACTTTAATTTTCTTGTCAAGGCGGATTTGAAGTGATTCTAATGTCAATGGTGGTGGTCAGCGATCAGGTGGTGGTGGTCAATAGTGGCGGGTGGTGGTCAGTGGTAGCGGATGGTGGGGTGGCGTTTGTTTTGGGACGGTGGGTCTTTTTAAGTAAACATAAAAAAGAATGAAATTGAAAATAAAATACTAATTTTGTGAAAGGTAATAATAAAATAAGAGTAATTAGTTCATTTTAGTACTTAATCAATCGAGTGATGATTTGGTTAGGTTATGGGTGGCAATTTGAAAATTATGATTGTAATATTTGTTAAAAAAAAAACTAATGCTCGTTAACTTTCATTAACATATTTAACGATTTTGGTTATTTATGCTATTTTGTTTATAGTACGCAGGTTAGATTAGTTATTTCGTTAGTACGTAAGTAAATATGAAAAAACTGAATAGTACGCAGGTTAGTTTGGTAGTTTACTCGTTTGGAGATGTATTCATTTGTTTGCCCAAGCAGTCTATCCCGAGATTGTCATTTTGTAATTTACGTGCAATTCATTTGTTCATGACATTAGAGTACTTCCATTTGTTGTATTATTCTTATTTTGTTGCTTATTAAAAGGAGGCAGTCTGAAAGACTTGAGGTTGATCTTCTGTTGTTCTTTCATACATTCTTAAGGATTTAGATGTACCCCTTGTTGGTCAACATGAAATAAAAGAACTTTTTTTTTTTTTTTTTTTTTTTTTTTTTATGTTGTTGTTGACAATTCATACTTAAATCATTCCACAATATATCGTGGTTCTATTTATTAGGTGCAAGGAAACCGTGACAAATTTGTTGCTTCGCTGTAGCGGATGGTGCGGATAGATGCCATATTACCACTTTTAGATTTGAATGGTAGAGACTAAATAAGCAACCAGTTTGAGTATAATTTGGATGATGGATCCAAATTATGCAGTTTTTGGTTTTAGATATCAAATCGTCATTATCTCAAATACATTCAATAATTAATTTCATTATCTAGTTGCAGACAGAGAGAGAGAGAGAGAGAGAGAGAGAGAGAGAGAGAGAGAGAGCTGACCATCTGATTGAGAAGTTCGAAGGATGGATTCAATAGATCATTGACGGCAATTCTATATTTATCCTATCTTCTCCAAGTTTTTATCACATACTCCCTCCGTCCCAAAATGATCTTCATGTTTGACTATTCAAACTCTTTAAGGATATGAACACTTGCTTCAGTAGCCATGTTTTGTTTGTGCACTTTTAAAGCCTAGATTGTAGAAATGAGAAGAACTTTTTGGGGAGTACGAGCCAACTGCCTAAATACTACCACAGCATTTGGTAAAGCGTTTTTTTTGCTTCATGTTATTATAAAACATTGCAATTATCACCCATGTGTTTCACACACACACATGTTTATTAATAGAAAAATATGACAGGAAGTTGTGCCTCAAGAACTTGTGATCACGGACTGAGCGCAGCTAGCGAGCAAAGTTTCGGCTAGTAAGTTGCGTGGCTAAGATTATTTGGGAAATTGTAGGGCCATCGAACACTCTTTTAATCTTGACCATCCATCTCGCAAACAGAATGACGCAGCCAAGTCTTTTAAAAGTTATTCTCATTTCTACAATCTAGGCTTTAAAAGTTATTCTCATTTCTATAATCTCTTATTATAAAACATTGCAATTATCACCCATGTGTTTCACTCTTTTAATCTCGACCATCCATCTCCGTCCCAAAATGATCTTCTCATTTGCCATATTTCATTGTCCCAAAAGTTATTCTCATTTCTACAATCTAGGCTTTAAAAGTGCACAAACAAAACATGGCTACTGAAGCAAGTGTTCATATCCTTAAAAAGTTTGAATAGTCAAACATGAAGATCATTTTGGGACGGAGGGAGTATCAAGAATTCTAATAAGTGGTCATGATTTAAAAAAAAGAGAGCACATGTAAGAGCTGTTGGTGTAAACATAAATAACTGCACTTTGTAACAATATAGGAAGAAGTCTCTATTTCCTTCTTGTTCCATCTCCTCTCGATCGCCAATTCAGATTTTAAAATGAACGAAGCAGATGTCACCAGGCAGATCCAGCAGATGGTCCGGTTCCTCCATCAAGAAGCTGAAGATAAAGCCAATGAGATCTCCATTTCTGCCGAAGAAGTAATTCAATCCCACCTCTTCTCTTGTTGTTGCTAAATACTCCCTCCGTCCCAAAATGAATGCCTGAAATCGCACTTGATCAAGAGAAAATCCGGACATTCATTTTGGGACGGAAGTAGTATATAATTGTAAATATTATTCTGAAAAATATTGATATCGTTTGGCTATTTTTCATTTTTTTTTCTGTAGGAATTTAACATTCTGAAGTTACAAACAGTGGATGCAGAGAAGAAGAAGATCAGGCAAGAGTATGAGCGCAAGTATAAGCAAGTGGAAGTTCAAAAGAAAATGTAATGTTTAATTCTCACTTCAAAATGTCTAGGCCAATTTGCTTATTTTTCTTCGATCCCATTGTTTTTTTTTTCTTTTGTTGGTGCAGAGAGTATTCTATGCAGCTAAATGTGTCTCGGGTGAAAGGTCTTCAAGCTCAGCATGACTTGGTTAGCGCCATGAAAGAGGAAGCATCAAAGGAGCTTTTGCAAGTGCGAGATCATCGCCACCTAGCTCACCATGAAAATTACGAACAACTCGTACAAGATCTCATTTTGCAGGTAAAGTTATAATTGACACATCCTATCTCTCTGTCTCTGTGTAACTGTTTTTCCCCAAGAAACTCTTACAACATGGCCTTCCATTACTTGAAAAAAGATACTAGTACGTACCTATATATATTCACAACGGGGAGAGGGAATCAAGCCCTTGACTTTCCTGAAGGCGGCAAGGGTCTATGCCATGTGAGCCAAGGCTCATTGACATATTTATATACAAAAACATGGAGTATATACATATACATACGTACATACACTGTGTAAAGATTTTTCTAGTAGGTTTTCGCCATATTAAATGAAATGGGATGAGGGAAAAGAATCCTAAAGTTTTGAAGAACGTTACAAACCTGCTCGGTGCTCGCCTTTATCAAACTTCTAAGTACCTTCTCTAAAACATGTACTCCCTCCGCTGATTTATCAATAACAATTTTTAGAATTTCACTAGTATGATTAGATTGATATTAATGTTTGGTCAAAGTTTTTACTTGTGCTGATCATAAAAAATAAATTGAGGTTATCTTTCTGGGACGGAGGGAGTATAATGTTGTTTGTGACCTCTTTAGTCTTGATGGGGCTCTGGCAAAACAGAGTTATTGCTGAAGAGCCAGCTGGATTAATCTGTTGAAGACACAGTTTGCCTATAAACTTTCGGGACGGAGGGAGTATAATGGTGTTATGTTTTCAGGGCTTGTTGAGGCTGAAAGAGCCAGCTGTATTAATCCGTTGTCGAGAAGATGATCTGAATGTGGTTAAATCAGCTCAGCAGTTAGCAAGTAAGGACTTTGAAACTAAAACGAATCTTCAGCCGACTGAGGTTATTGTTGAAGACAACCACCTTCCGCCCGCCTCTTCTGATCAAGGTGATCATGGTCCCACATGGTATATACTCCCTGCTTCCCGAAAAGTTAGTTCTTCTTTTTTCATTGTTAGTTTGTATGAACTTTGAGAAATAATTTATATTCAGCTCTGGAGGTATTGTTATGGCGTCCAAAGATGGTAAAATCGTGCTTGATAATACCCTTGATGCAAGGCTGGAGGTTGCATTCCACAATAAACTTCCCCAGGTACATGTTATTCGCATACTCCCTCCGTTTCAAAATAGCTGTCGCTTTAGAAGTAAAAATTTGGTTCAAAATATTCGACACTTTACTATTATCAAGGCATTTTTACTCTTTTATCTCAATTATACATTTATTAATAATTGTGAATCATCTCTCATACAAACATTTACTCACTTAGAAAAATGAAATATTTTAAGGGCAATTGGGTCCTTTCAGCATGCATTCATTGGATTTCTTAATATGTGTGAAAAAGATTAAAGCGACAGATATTTTGAAATGGACGGCGTAATATTATTTTCGCTTTTTTATTATTTGTCAATGAATACAAGTTTCTCAGCTATTTAGCCATTTAAATTGTAGTAGTTTATATTTTCTTTTCTGATTGCAGATCCGCAAGATGTTGTTCAGTCAGATCAATGCTGCTTAATGGGTTTAGATTCATTTACGAGTAACTATCTATTTATATAAACTACATACTACGCCAACTTGTAGTAACTTTGTATTTGTTTAAATATTTGTATGAACTATATACATATTAAAATAAATTTATAATGATAAAAACAATTTAATCTTGATGTCCTCCTCGGTGAGACTGTAATGTTATTACTGCATTTATCGTTGTTGTTGAACTGCAATTGTCATTATTTATCTTTTTTCTTGATATATCAAGTACATAGTATGATACTGTACATAATAATATGGCCCGTCTTGGAAGCAGTAGGAAGTTTAGAAATTTTAGGGCAAACTAGTTTTTTCAATGAGTTATAAAAAAGTATACGGATTTTGTGTATTAAGGCCTAAACTCACTGTTTTAAAGCCTAAACCTGCTATTTTATTTTCTTAATGTTTTAAGGTTTGGATTCATTACGAGTAACTATCTATTTGTATTTATTTTGGACATACTAAAAAAGAAAGTACGACATTTATTATGATATGTAGAAATTATTTAGAGAAAAACAGTCTATGAATATTTTGCTATTATTTTTAGAGAAAGTCTTGTGTGAGACGGTTTCACACATAAGACGGATCTCGATGAGAGAAGAAATGGGCTTGCCCCACCCCGCTCATAAGGGGCAAACCATTTACTCTCTCAATGAGATCCGTCTCATGTGTCAGACCGTCTCATACAAGTTTTTGTCTAATTTGTATGATATAAATTCATTTGAGGAAATTGCCTCAGAATATAACCTCTTCATTCCGGTAAGATAGTTAGGTTTCTATATACTCCCTCCGTCCCATAACTATGTGGACAAAATACCATTTTGGGTGTCCCATTGATAAGTTACACTTTTCTAAAATGGCAAAGAATCTTTACTATTTATCACACTCATTCTCTCTCATACTTTACTTTTATATTCACAACACCAATTAACCTACTATTCCCTACCCTACTTTCTCTATCCTATTTCACTTTTCACACTTACAACAACTACGGATTCGAACCGCTCCACCGAGCGGTTAGCTCCAACCGCTCCACCCAATGGCTCCGATTAGAGCCACCTCATTGGATTTTGTGTTCGACGGATGAGATGTGTCCGAGCTCAGTAGGACCCACAAAAAATGGAAATCATCTTAGCCGCGCAGATGATGAGCTCGCCTATGTGGCCTTGATCGGAGCTGTTGGGTGGAGGGGTGGAGCTTGTTGGAATAGAGATCTTAAAGGAAACAAAGGAGAAGAAAATCTACACAGAGAAGCAAGCGGGCGCCTGGTCTTGACAGAAAGAATCAGTTTCTGGCGCAAGGAGTAAGCGGGCGCTTGGTCCTTACCAAGCGGGCGCTCGGTCGCCGCGAGCTGAATTCGGGAAAGTGCAGAATTTCGGGAATTCTCATACGTTTAGGTTTAGGTCTTATTCTAAGTTGTATATTTAAGCAGGGTTCCGCCCCATAACTTATTGTAACTCCATATTTACATATTATAGTGCAAGATCCTGGCTTGGTAGTGCCCCCAGACGTAATCAAGATTATTGACGAACTGTGTAAACAATTTCTTGTGTTCTTGTGTTCTTTTGTCTTTTGCTTTGGGTTATCTATTTCTTGTGCTTGTTTGTGGGCTATTGATTTCTTGCGATTTGCTTGGTTTGGGAGGGCTTATTCCACAACAACTGGTATCTAGAGCTCCGGTTAAACGATCCGGGCTTATCGGACGATTCGGGTTTATCAAGCAATCAAGAATGGGCAAGGATAAACAAGCGGTGGAGAAATATGATGGGTCTTACTATGCGTTTTGGAGGATGAAAATAGAGGATCTCTTGTACAACAAAGATCTCTATAAGCCTTTAACAGGAGTCAAGCCGGAAAGCGAAAAACTGGAAGATTGAGATCTTATGGATCGGAAAGCCCTAGGGGTGGTTCGATCTACTTTGTCAAAGTGGATCGCGAAGACTACCAAGAAGGCGAAAACCATCAAGGAGCTATTGGATTATCTTACTGAGAGATTTGAAACTCCATCTGCTGCAAATAAGGTTGATTTGATATGCAAGATGGGTAATCTCAAGATGCAAGTGGGAGGATCCTTAGCCAAACACATCGATGAGATTATGGATGTTATAGACTCATTGGCGGCGTTGGATATTACGTTTGGGGATGGGGTTCATGCTTGTCAATTGCTAGCGTCCTTACCAGGAAGTTGGAGCGGAATGGTGACAGCGTTAAATGCTTCAGCGGGTAAGAATAAATTGAAGTATGATGATGTCAAGGACTTTCTTCTAGGCGAGGAAAATCGTATAAAGAAGTTGGGGACACCATCTACTTCGGAATCGTCTTTAGCTACAACTAGCAGGGGAAATCCGGGTAATAGCAACAAGGGGAGAACTGAATCAAAGGAAAACGTAGGAGGTGGTGAGTACAGGCATAAAGAGAACAAGAATGCACTGAGGTTTGCCAAGGGATCGGTTGAGTGCTATCATTGTAAGGAGTTAGGACACTACAAGAGGGATTGTCCCCGGCGAGGGGATAAATCGGCGAATGTGATAACTGAGGGTGAAGATGTACTGATTCTGAGCGTTAGTAGTGCGCTATAATCATGGGTACTGGATTCGGGGGGCATCATTCCACTCATGCGGGCATGCAGAGGAGATGGAAAATTACACTTCCGGTGATTTCAGAAAGGTCTATCTGGCGGATGGCGAGCCTTTGGAAATCAAGGGGAATGGAGATGTCAGAATAGGAGCATCACACGGGAAGGTCTTACATCTACACGGGGTCAGACACATTCCGAGTTTGAAAAAGAACCTGTTATCAGTTGGGCAGCTGGATGAAGAAGGTTACTCAGTAACTTTTAGCTGCAGGAACAAGGTTATTACCAAGGAGGTCTTACATCTACACGGGGCCAGACACATTCCGGGTTTGAAAAAGAACCTGTTATCAGTTGGGCAGCTGGATGAAGAAGGTTACTCAGTAACTTTTAGCTGCAGGAACAAGGTTATTACCAAGGAGGATTCTGAGATCGCTCGGGGTAATAAGGAGGGTACATTGTATTTGGCGAATAACACCAAGGATAGTATCGCGGTGGCGTCAGCCAAGGGTGATACGGATTTGTGGCACTGTCGATTGGGTCACATGAGTGAGAAGGGGATGCAGGTACTTTGCTCAAAGGTAAACTACCGGGTTTGAAGACAGTCGACGTGGGGATCTGCGAAGATTGTGTGTTTGGCAAATAGACGAGAAGCAACTTCTCGAGGACAGGTAGGGCTTTGATGGAAGCAAAGTTGGAATTGGTTCACACGGATTTGTGGGGGCCGGCCCCGGTAACTTCTCTAGGTGGTGCGTCATATTACATGTCATTTATTGATGATTCGACAAGGAAGGTCTGGGTTTACTTCTTAAAGGGGAAAGATGAAGCTTTCAGGATATTTAAGAACTGGAAGGCCTTGGTGGAGAATCAGACGCGACTTAAGCTCAAATGCTTGAGATCGGATAACGGTGGGGAGTATAAGCTCGGGGAGTTCAAGGAATACTGTGATGCGAGTGAGATTCGCATAGATATTTCAGACTCGGGTGGGAGCAAGACGGTTCATGATGACCAAGGTCAAGGGGTCACTGAAGTTGAACCACATACTCCAGTACCGGATATTCCGCTTCGCAGATCTAACAGAGAGTGTAGATCGGATGGTAAGGCTCTAGGTTTCTCAAGCAATGATTAGTTGAAGCTATGCATAGCTTCAACGGGGCTTGGAGAATAGGAGAGGAGGACGGTACTACGATGATTGAGGTGAGCACTATGGCACTAAGGATGAGTTGAAGACGGATACGGGGCTTGGATACACGGGTTGATCTCTAGGTGGGAGATTGTTGGAATAGAGATCTTAAAGGAAACAAAGGAGAAGAAAATCTGCACAGAGAAGCAAGCGGGCGCCTGGTCCATACCAGGCGGGCGCCTGGTCTTGACAGAAAGAATCAGTTTCTGGCGCAAGGAGTAAGCGGGCGCTTGGTCCTTACCAGGCGGGCGCTCGGTCGCCGCGAGCTGAATTCGGGAAAGTGCAGAATTTCGGGAATTCTCATACGTTTAGGTTTAGGTTTTATTCTAAGTTGTATATTTAAGCAAGGTTCCGCCCCATAGCTTATTGTAACTCCATATTTACATATTATAGTGCAAGATCCTGGCTTGGTGGTGCCCCCAGACGTAGTCAAGATTATTGACAAACTGGGTAAACAATTTCTTGTGTTCTTTTGTCTTTTGCTTTGGGTTATCTATTTCTTGTGCTTGTTTGTGGGCTATTGATTTCTTGCGATTTGCTTGGGTTGGGAGGGCTTATTCCACTACTATTCATCCCTTAATTCCCGTGCAAAACCCATTACTATTCATCCCTTAATTCCCATGTAAAACCCATTTTGTCCACATTATTATGGGAGGGAGTATAGCTATTTGTAGAAGGTACAAACTAGTACTACTATTCCAAAATAAATATAAAAAATTAATGTATTTTCAATTGTTAAATTTTTTATACATTGATTTTGGAATATGTCTAATGAAAAACATGTCTCTTCTAGCAATTAGGAAAAATGAGGTTTTAAAGAGGCGGTGACATCTTTCCGTATAACTGACACTTGTTTTAAAATAAATGGTGACATTTTTGTAAATAATTAGCAAACGCGCATCTACATCATAAATGTCATTGCTACTAATGTTACAAAATGCTAGTCATTTATACTGTCTTTTATAAACAAATAAAATGATACTTTTACTAACTGTCAGTGTTAATGTTATAAAGTGCCAGATATTTTTGTTGACAATTATGAACATTGAAACTGACACTTTAAATAAACCAGTGGTAGTGTAAAAGGTGTCAGCCGTTTATGCTGACATTCATAAACATTGAAGCATGAAAGTTTTTATAATTGTCAGTGCTAGTGTTAAAAAGAGTCAGTGCGTGTGTTAAAAGAGTAGTGTCAGTGGTAGTGTTAACGAATGTGAGTCGTATTTTAATAGCCACAGTATATTCAATAAGTTTCAATATTTACAAAAATACCACTGCAAGCTTTTAAAACAAGTGTCAATTATTTACAAAATTGTCATTAGTTATTATAAAACAAATGTCAGATATTTACAAAAATGCCACTATCTCAATAATAATAATAATAATAATAATAATAATAATAATAATAATAATAATAATAATAATCTTTGAAGAAAAACGCGTTTTTCGCTACATTTTCACTTGATTTTATGACGGCTGGAGTAGTAAATATAAACCATTAATTACTCCCTCCGTCTCAAAATAAATGTCGTTTTGAAAGTTAATCTTTGTCTCAAAATACTTGTCGTTTCACTATTTCCAAAGTTTTTTTTTATTATTGTATACCAATTATACCCTTAATAATGATAGTAAACTAGTATCTTTTACCTAATCAAGGTAGTTGAATTACTTTAGGGATATTTGAGACTTCACATACATTAAAAGCATTTTTTAATATGTATGGAACACTCCAAAACAACTTCTATTTTTTATTGTCCATATTTAAGTATTTAATAAATCATAGTACTCCATAATTCTATTTATGGCTAGCCTTGCCCCCAAAGCAATAGCTCTCTCTCTCTCCCCCCTATGTAGTCCTAAGGTAGTCCGGGGCAGAGAGCTGAGAGAAGAACAATGCACAGGACCCGCCTTGTTCACATTCTTTCTCACTACCCATCTCTGTAAGATATTCGCATCCTTTTCTTTTCTTTTTATTCTTTTTTTTTTTTTTTTTTTTTTTTTTTGTAAGAACAAACTTCAATTTTTTTGTTGTAGCCATAGAAATTTCAATTTTATTCAGTTATGCTATAATAGCAAAATTATGTAAACGCAAATTTAGTAATGTGTACGACAAAACCCATGAATTTTCTTGGTTAGGCTGATGAGATGATAATTTCTACTAAAATCACTGTTTTCCTGGGCTAAAATTGTTCCAAATTTGAATTTTCACCCTGTACTTTTTGTGTTTTTGATAAAATGGGTATTATTAGGACATTTGCCAAAGAGCTCTTGCTCAAGCGGCATCCGATGTTCCTTTCTAAACGAGAGGTCAGGGGTTCAAACCCCACCAACTGTGATTTCTAGCACTTTGAAGTGCACACTCTTGTAATAGATTAAGTCATTCATTTAATAAAAAACTCAAATTTTTTTTTTTTAAAAAAAGGTATTATTAGGACATTTGGTCTTTAAATTTTGTACTTCCTTCGTCCCATAGTATATATGTCCACCCTCTCATTCAGGGGCGGACCCAGCTCCAAAATCAAGGGGGTTCACAAAATACATTAGACAAAAATTATATACAAATTTCTCTCTTTTTATGTTCTTTTCTTTTGTTTTGGCAAGGGGGTGGGCTGAAACTAGCAAAGGGGGTTCACTTAGTACTAAAAAAAATAATTTTTTTTAGTACTGTCAACATAAAATTAGGGGGGTTCACTTCCACCCCCTTGGACCTTCTTGGGTCCGCCCCTGCTCTCATTTACACGGAGATTAAGAAATAGTGGAAGTCATGAACCTTTGCTTTATTATCCATATTGTGTTTATGACATTTAAGCCTAAATTGTACTCCCTCCGGTCCAAAATAACTGTCGTTTTTTGACTTTTCACAAAGATTAAGAAATGCAATTATTACGGCATATTAATGGTGAAAGTTCCATGCTTACCCTTATTTATTGTCCATATTTCTTACATTATTACACTCACTAAGTCAATTAATAAAGAAAATCAACTTTCAATGTAAGGGTAAATTAGAAATTTTAATTGTTTTGACCCAAAAGTGACAGTTATTTTGGACCAAAAAAATTGCTCAAAAGCAACAGATATTTTGGACCGGAGGGAGTAGAAATGTGAAAAACTTTTTGAGACAATCAAAAATAGCAAACGAAAAATCATTTTGGGATCTCTCCGTCCCATCCGACTTAGGATTTTCTCTCTCGACATGGGGATTAAGAAATATTACTATAATAAGGAGAAAGAGAATGAGTGGAGGAGGTGTTATAAGTATGAAAAATGTAATAGGAGAGAGAATGAGTGAGAGGAATATTAACGAGATTGTTGTTGTGAGCAGGGGCGGACCTACCCTATGGCTATTGGGGGCAATGGCCCACTTTGTTTTAAAAAAAAATAAAAAATTACTAGTGTAATTTTTTTGAAAATTTGGAATATTAGTACAATATTTTAGACTTTGCCCCCCTTTGTTTAAAAAAATAAATGCATTAGTATTTATTTTTGCCCCCTTTAAATGTGTTTATGCCATTTTGCCCCCCTTGTGAAAAATCCTTGGGTCCGCCACTGGTTGTGAGCATGACAAGTGAGTCTTATTTAATATAAGAATAATATAAACTTGCCATTTTGGGATGTCCTAAGTCGAGTGGGACACCCAAAATGGCAAATTGTCCTTAGTCGGGTGGAATAGAGGGGAGTATTTTTAATTTTTTTACTTTATTTAACTGCTAAATGTTTGGTATTGGAGGAAGTTGATTATACCTTTTATTAACCAACTGTTTGATAATTGTTTATTCTACTTTAGCGCAGAAGTTCAGACTTTTTTGGTACTATGTGTGTTGAAATATACTGCATTACCAGTTTCCGTTTAAGAGTTTGATAAATCAAAATATGATGGGAGAACATGTTAGTGGATTCCACGGATTTTTGTGTGCGCGCGCGCGCGTGTGTTCTCTCGCACGAAATTGTATAAATTCCATACTTGTTGCTGTTTCCACTTCATTTATAATGATCATGGGTGATTAGAATGTTCTTCATCTGGTTTGCTGATTCTGTTATGGTATTTCCCCTGTTCCTTAAATGTGCAGAATCAGTTAATTTATGAATGGCGTTGACAGTGGTTTGGAAGAAGGTGAGTATTTATTTTTCTCTCAAATAAATGTCTCAATAATAATAATAAAAAAAGTGTTTTAGCACAATTTTATTATGGGACGGAGGGAGTATAACTTGTTGAAACCAAAATAAGGAGTGGCAGGCACAATACCTGCAGCTGCTGCATGTTCGATTGCCTGAATCTTGAGTTATGATCCGTCCTTGCATTATTGTTTGCAGAGCCTTTGTGCTAGTCTTACAAGAGTACTGACTTCAACTTCAACATCGTCTATAGATATCAAACGTTTGACTAGCAGATCCTTGATACGGTAATTTAACATCCGTTACTGTTTGTTGCTTTCCTTGTTTATTCGTACGCAGTAAAATTACATAGGTATAATGATTAGTTCTGAGAAGGCCAATTAACCTACATATGCAACGCATTTTCGCTTTTTTTTTTTTCTCCCTTCCTATAATGCAACGTAGTTGTTCGTGACAGATATGACTGGCGTACTTTTACACCCATTATCAAACGATGCAACGTACATCTTTTTTAACTTACGATGTCAAAAAACTAACGGGAGTGTGACGTCAGTGCCCTGTCAGCATTGGTTTTGAATTTGATGGTGTGCTGCTGATGTGGATCTGACAACGCACTACCCCGTTAGTTTTTTGACGTCGTATGTTAGCAAAGAAGGAGTATGTTGCATTGTTTGATAACCGATGCAAAAATACGTTATCCATAACTGTCATTGACGAGGACACTGCATTATCTGTAGTGTTGGTAGTAGTACATTGAATAAGTCACTAATTATTCCGTTTTGGGAGAAATTTTGGGATGATTTGTTCTCAAGTTTATGCTTCAAATATCTACAGGCATTTTCATGCAAGTCCACAGCTACTTGCTTGGAAAAAGGAGGAAGCGCCGGTTGGATTAAAGGCTGCTAAAAGAGGAACTTCGCAAAGGAAGTTGTGCAAAAGGAGAAAAAATACTGAGCCTGCAGTTGAAGCTCCATATGTGCCTCCTAAATTTGTGGTTCCTGAACTAAACCGAGCTGCCAAAACCTTCACGGATAGAATTGATATATTTGAGGGCATAACCATTGCAAAACTCTCCGAGCAAAGTGGCGAGTCCTTAAAAACTCTAAAGCGTATGCTTGCATATGTCGGGGAAATAACCGACGAGGAGGTGAAAAGTTGCTCGGATTTTCGCACTCTTAGCATCGATGTTGCGGAGCTGATTGCAATGGTACTTTTCGTTTTCAGCTGTCTAAGAGCCTGTTTGTTTGGGCTGAATGGCCCAAAAGTGCTGTCTTTTGGGCCATTCAGAGGCCTCATTCGACCCAAACAAACATGCCCTAAATAACTACTATTTTTTTTATGATAGGAAAAGAATTTTATTAGATTAAAGGCAAGAATATACAAAAGACGGATAAGGTATCCGTCAAAGAGGACACATAAAAAGAAAACACAACATAAAGCAACAAAATCCACATAATCGCAGCCGCCCTATCTCGCTTCAAATCAGAAATAGACGATCCCGAAAAGCCCCATTAGCTGATGCCCTAAATAACTAAATGATTTCTCGTTTTGAAAGTTTTGGATTTTTGATTTTACTGTCGACACGGAAATTAAAAACTATCCATTTGCTATTCCCTACCCCATTCTCTCTCCTACCTGACTTTCCAAACTCACAAGTCACAACACCTACTTTACTACCAACATTATCACATTTTTTCCTTAATCTCCGTATCCAACCCAAGTGTTTAGCTGTGATGCTCAGACTCTTTGGTTTATCTCGCCGGACATTTCTCAACAAGACTAAAATACAAGTGTCGGACACGGGTACGGCGGAGTAAACCAAAGAGTCCGAGCATCAGAGGTGTTTAGTCTTAAATGGGACGTATGGATTATTTGATGTCACTCCTCTGGCCCAGAATTATACTCCTCCTTTCTATTTTAATTTATCTCAAAGTAGGCTCTCTACTACAATTTTCATACATACTTGACATGATAGTATTACAAATCGATTCATTTCAGGAACTCGGGGTCAACGTTCGTAGGCTTTACTTCTACGAAGAAGGTTCAGAAGTTCATCCACGACCTCCAGTTGTAACCGTTATGGGTCATGTTGACCATGGTAAGACTTCTATACTAGATGCTCTAAGACAAACCTCAGTTGCCGCCAAAGAAGCCGGAGGCATAACTCAACACATTGGCGCATTTGTTGTCAGTATGCCATCTGGCGCATCAATTACTTTCCTAGACACTCCGGGGCACGCAGCTTTTAGTGCAATGCGGGCCCGGGGAGCAGCTGTCACAGATATAGTTGTTCTAGTAGTGGCTGCTGATGATGGGGTGATGCCTCAGACCCTTGAAGCGATGGCTCATGCGAAAGCAGCTAATGTCCCGATTGTGGTCGCAATAAATAAATGTGATAAAACGACTGCGAACCCTGAAAAAGTCAAAGTCCGACTCGCTTCAGAAGGGTTGGAGATAGAAGAAATGGGAGGGGAGGTTCAAGTTGTTGAAGTATCGGCTTTAACTAAAGTTGGATTGGATAAGCTTGAAGAAGCGTTGCTTTTTCAAGCAGAGATGATGGAGTTGAAGGCGGGAGTGGGTGGGCCCGCTCACGCTTACGTGGTCGAGGCTAGAGTTGATAGGGGGAGGGGCCCGTTGGCTCTGCGATTGTGAAGTCTGGTACTTTAGTTTGTGGTCAGCATGTTGTTGTGGGTGCGGAATGGGGACGGATTAGAGCTATAAGGGATACAGCCGGGAAGTTGACTGGTCAAGGTGGACCGGCTATGCCTGTTGAGATTGAAGGGCTTAAAGGGCTTCCTATGGCTGGTGATGATATTCTTGTTATGGACTCGGAGGAGAAAGCGAGAATGCTTAGTGAGGGAAGAAAAAAGAAACTTGAAAAATATAGGATTAGGAAGATAAATACAGCAGCCCCTTCAGAAGAAGAAGAGAAGAAGTCTTTTGGGGTTGAATTGGCAATTATATTAAAAGCAGATGTGCAAGGAAGTGTACAAGCTGTAAAAGAAGCACTAAGAACTTTGAATAGTCCTCAGGTAAGCCAAGCCACTGCAGTTTATAATCAAGTTCTTTTTTTTTTTATTTATCTACTCCGTCCCAAATTGATAGTCCCATTTGTCGTAATCTTGTTACCAGGTTTTCGTGAACATTGTCCGTGCTGGTGTTGGGCCTATTTCTCAATCTGATCTGGATTTGGCACAAAACTGTGATGGGTGTATAGTTGGATTTAATGTACGCAACCCACCTAATTGTCTCAGTTTAGCAGCAGCTCGAGCTAATATAAAGGTACTAACTACTACATAACTATTTTCAAATTTAATTATTTGCTTAAATTGTATAAAATCTCTATGAATAAGCTGAAAAGAGATATAAGTGGGCTATTTCTATGAAAATAATCCAAAAAAAGCAGTCCGGTGCACAAGCATCCCAATGCAGGGAGGGTCTGAGGGAAGGGTCCCACCGTTAATACAAAAAAGGGTGTCTTTAAAAGTTTGACTTTGACTTCTTTCTGGGAATGGTTGGGATTTATATTTCAGAATTCTGACCATATAGTACTTGGTATGATAACTCTGACCATTTTTGGACTTATATTTTCTGCATGCATGGTTGTAGATAAAAATGCATAGAGTGATCTATCATCTTCTCGAGGAAATTGGTAACTTAATAGTGGAAAAGGCTCCGGGAACAATGGAGACTCAGGTGACCGGAGAGGCACAAGTGCTTAGCATATTCGAACTAAAAGGACGGAGCAAAGCCAAGGGAGACGACGTGATGATAGCGGGTTGCCGGGTCATAGACGGGCGGGTCACGAAATCATCAACCATGAGGCTTCTGAGAAGTGGGGAAGTTGTGTTTGAAGGTTTGTGCATGTCCCTCAAGCGCGAGAAACAAGATGTGGACACGGTTGGGAAGGGGACGGAGTGTGGCCTCGTGCTCGGAAACTGTCGTGAGTTTAAGGTCGGAGATGTTATACAGTGCTTGGAGCAAGTCAACCGGAAACCTAAATTCATTTCATCAGAGAGTGGGGCTGTTCGGATCGAGTGCTAGTCATTTGTATAGTAGAAATTTAGGTCTTATTTGCATGAGCAAGTCTTGTGTGAGACGGTCTCAAACATGAGACGGATCTCGACGAGAGACGAAATTGGCTTGCCCCTGCCCGCCCATAGGGGGCAAATCATTTACTCTCTCAACGAGATTCGTCTCACTATGACCCTCTCACGTAAGTTTTTGTCTGTTTACATTAATTTATTTTGTGCACTGTATAAATTTTTATGGAATGGGAACCACTCCTGCTTCAGTTGATCCTGTCTTCCTACAACCACGGCCACGATTCTTCCACGCACTCGGTTGGTGGGAGTGGGGAACGGTCATAATCAATTTCATATAAATGGGACTCACACAAAGTCGAATTGATTTCAAATGTTTTTACATGTAAATGGGTGACGTGGCACAATCTAAGCGTTCCGCTAGAGTGCTAGGAAAATGTTACATTTACACTAATAAGTGTATAAAATCTTCTTATACACTACAAATACCATAATGCCAATTGTCTTAGATGGACTTCATAGGAAAATCTATTCTAAAATGAAATTTTGAGATTTATAAGTCGGATTGTTTTAAAAAAAAATACCGTTGTGTTCGTCTCGACGAGAAGAATAAAACTACATAGTTCATGATATGGTTTGATTTTTTTAAAAAAAACATATTTTTTTACACACAAAAAGTTTGAGCTGCTTGTCAGCTGAGATGTAACACTTTGTTCTAATAAAAGTAACAGTTTCATGTTCAAAAAGTAACACTTTTTACAGTCAAATGTAACAGCAATTTTACAAGAAAATTTAAATTGTTTGATAGTTTTTGTGGTTAGAAAAAGTAATATTTGAAGTGTAACAAAGTGAATATATAATTATAATTTTCTATATAGACGAATGTAACATTTTTATTTGGTAAATGTTACTTTTCTTCTTTAAAAAAAGAGTAAAAATTCATATATATAATTGAGTTGCATTTCAATTGTTACTTTCTTAATAAAGAATTGTTACATTTCAGATATAATGTTACATTTAAGAATATAAACTGTTACAATTGAGAAAAAATGTTACATTCATTTTTTTATAAAATGTAACATTAGTTTAGTTTGTCAATCTTATGTTAATTTTGGAAAAAAAAAGTGTTACATTTGAAAAAAAGAGTGTTACATTCCTTTATAAAAAGTGTGACATTAGTTTAATTGTCAATCTTTATGTTATCTTTAATCTATTGCAGCAAAATTGTGATACATTTAAAAAAAAGTGTTACATTTGAAAAAAAGAGTGTTACATTCCTTTATAAAAAGTGTGACATTGGTTTAGTTTGTCAATCTTTATGTAATCTTTAATCTATTGCACCAAAATTGTGGTACATTTTGAAAAAAAATTAAAAATGTTACATTTGGAAAAAAAAAAAAAAAAGAAGGTGTTACATTTCGTTATAATAAGTGTTACTTTTGTTGGGAAGAAAAAAAGTTGGAGGTGGTAAAAAAAAAAAAAAAAAAGGCGCGCTTGGCGCCGTCGCACGCTGTGCGGCGGTTGCACAGGAGACTGCCTCAAATTTGAAAGCCTAATTTGAAATGTTTTTAATTTGAAATTCAAATATAGAAAATTTCATTAATTAGCTCTTCTTTCCATGCTCTTTTCACATCCTCCATAAAAAATAAAAATAAAAAAATAAATACAATCTCTCATTTATGAACTCAACCAAATCTTTAACATTTTTACTTTTATTATTTAAATTCATACTATATTCAGATTTATTTATTTGGACAAAAAATTAAAGGTTTGTGTTAGATAATAATTGATTATGAAACATTAGTTAAATAATTGAATTATTGTTTCAAGAAATAATAATACTTGAATTATGGCATTCTTGACAATGATTTTAGTCAAAAGAAAAAGGGGGGAAATTTACAGAAAAGTTTTAGACAATTTAAGGTAGTGATTTTAATGGGTCCACATTTAAGCTCTCATTAACCCAAAGTCCACCAAAACCACCATCCATATATTTTCTGTTTTAAAACAAACTATTATTATCAATACTATTACTGGTCATTTAATATAAAAATAATACTTATGTTTCAAAACAAAATAAAAATTTAGTAATAATAATGAAATATCTAATATTAAAAAATTATAATGATTAATAATAATGAATAAATAATTATTATAAAATAATTATTATAAAATAATAATGATTTGAAGTCTTATAACAAAAAATCAATAATACTCATTAATAATGATAATAATTAAATAACTAAAATATTAATAATTTGATATTTAGTAACAAATAATAGTCACTAACCACCGCTACCATCACCTCATAACCATCCTACTACCATTACAAACACAACCGCCACCAACAACGGCACCACCATCATTATACCATCGTCGCTACTTATACCACCATCACTACACCTACCAAAAAACACCATCTTATCTAAGGGTGTAAATGGTTCGGTTTTGTTCGGTCTGGGCAAATTTAGAAAGCTGGTAATCGGTTTGAGAAATTCTCAGACCGAACCGATCATGAAAGAATTCAAACTGAACAAAACACAACGCATATGTTTGTAGTTTTGGTTTAGCTGAATTTATTTTTAATTGATAGTGCTTAAATCCAATTTAAGATGACCTTTATGACACAGTTAATATGTAAAATGTTCAAAATCCGCATTTGGAGCGGACTACCCGTTTATAGACATGGCCAAATACGGGTGGGACGGTTACGGGTATGTGTACGGTTTCCAAAACTCATAACCGTAACCTATCCGTGTTAAACACGAGTGCGGGTACTGGTGGGACACGGTTATGGTGGGTACAGGTCCACGGTTGTACGGGTCTGCCCCCTTTTTTTAAAAAGAAAAAAAACTGTTAAATTGTAAACAGATTTTGTTAAAAATCTAACGGAATCTATTAGAAGTTAATTGTTATCTTCTTTTTTTTCTTTTTTCCTTTTTGATATCAATGAAATTTAACAAAATATGTTAAAATATGTTTAAAATGAATAAAAAGTAACAAAAAAATAAAAATAAAAAGCTAACATTTTAAACAGATTATGTTTGAAAATCAACAAACTATGTTAAAAAAAAACTAACGAAATATGTTACAAAACTAACATAATTTGTACGGTTAGAACATTTAACGTTTATGGGTTCCTATAGCCTATAACTGTAACCTAACCGCATTGTTGACGGGTACGGTTAGAACAGTTGACCGGTTGTCCACAAGTACGGTTTCAACCGTTTAAATGCAGGTATGGGTTGATGGGTTTTCACGGGTACAGTTTCCGGTTGGCCATGTCTACCCTTTTAAGTTGTAAAAACGGACTCTTCTAAATGTTTGACACGCGATCAAAGGAAGTGAAATGCGTGGTGGAAGAGAGTTGCTTTATGAAATGTTCTTTTCAGTAATAGTTTACCTATCAATCCTCTTAAACTCATGGAACTTACATTTGAGTACACAAGATATAATCATTAACATTATTATATACTCTCTCAGTCCCGCTCAAAATAAAATATTTAGTCAACTAAATTATATTTTGATTAATAATTTAAGGAAGAATAATGATGCTTTTAAAAATTAATCTTTTTATTGTATCACGGTTATTAATAAACTAAATAACTATTTTAAAATTTTCATTAGACTTATGATTTTTTATTAAATTATTGGTTAAAGTATAATTAAATTGATCAAAAATCCTATTTCAAGTGGGATGGAGTGAATATTCTTTTTTTTTTTACACTAACAATATTATTCTCTTAACGTCTTAAAATGCTAGTCTCATTTTCTCATTTTACTTCTTTCATAAAGTTAGTCTCATTTCTAAAATTAACACTTCAAAATTACTTAATATTCAAAATTAATAATATGACTTTAATATATTTGAAAACTAAAAAATAAGAATAACATTTTGATATAAAGGAGTATTATATAAACTTCCATTAGAAAATAAATACTTCAAGGACTGATAAATATTTTTATTCAAGTGACACAAGTACAATTTCATAAAATACATTTTATTTTATTTTTGATTGAAATAATTGTACTTATTTGAGTGGATTGATCTTTAATGAGATATTTTTTAAGAAAAACTTGTAACATAACATTTTTTTTTTGGAAAGATAAGTTAAACATCTCATCCGTTTTAAATTTAATCTCTATTAATTAATCAAAGATAACTCTTCATTATCTAAGTAGTTTCCCTCCTAACCTAAGATTTTCCTTCTCAAAATTCCTTATGTATTTAAGAATCTGCCACGTGTCATGCTTATATTTGTGGTGTATAGAAAAATTCTATACACTGAGTGTAAGTGCATCATCTTCCGGAGTGCTGGAGCAGTTTTCTCACGTCCACATTTTATAGTGCTGCTGGGTACTGGGTAGATGTCTGACAAATGTCTGTCAGTTTTACCCCATGCAGATAAAGACCCATTATTATAGGTTTATATTTATTTATGTTTCAATTTTGACGGAAAATGTAGTAATTGAACGAGTAATCTACCAAAATGACCTGCGTACTAACCATTTTTTTCATATTTACCTGCGTACTATCGAAACAACCAATCTAACCTTTGTACTATATACAAAATAACAAAAATAACCAAAATTGTTAAAAAAGTTCATAAAAGTTAATGAGTGTTAGTTTTCTAACGAATATTACTACACATGACGATGTATACTTATGTGGAACTAAGAGGGGTAAAGTTATTAAATATCAGACCTTATAAATAATTATCATAACTTTAAAAGCCTAAAAGCAAAATAATTAATTTACAAGTAACCCCTCCCATCCAATCTCACCCTAAACCGTCCCTAGCCTTAAATATTTTTCAGAAAACCCAAACCAACAACGCCTCCCTTCTTCTCAGTCGAACCCCATCACCACTCACCGGCCAAGCTTCACCAAACCCTCCTTAACAGCCACCCCTTTCGCCCTTCTCCTCCCTACCCCTATCCTCCTCCACCTCTTTCTCTATCGTCTCTTTATGTCGCCCCAACCCTCTCTTACATCCGCTACAAGCGCCCACCCACACCTCCTCCGCCTCCATTCATCCCGGTGATCACGAAGATCCCAGGTACAGTTTACCGGCGAATCAGAGCAAGATTGGAGGCTATGGCGAAATCCCAAGTGCATTTGCAAAATCGGTCGCCGTCTTTGATTTTTTTCAATTTAGGGTTTGTTATTTTTTTGTTTTCCTATTTATGCCCAGATCTGGGATTTTGAATGGTTGGTGATGTCTGAATCTGGCGTCTCCCTTCCACACCACACACGCCCCTCCTTCAGACAATACTCCCGTCAATTTTGCCGGAGTTCTTTGGACTCCCTATCTCTCTCCCCCATTTCCGGCATTCTTTGGTCGCCCCCACCCCCTCTCTGTCTTCGTCTCCCCCTGAGTCTAATTGAGGTGGTGGTCAACGGTGGTGGGTTGTTGTTATGGACTGGTTGTGGTGGTCAACGGTGGGTTGATGGGTGAATGATGGTGATGGTGGAAAATGGCCCTGAGTCTAATTGAGGTGGTCTAAAATAAAATGTAAATAAAAGAAAAGTCCAAAAAGTAATTATTAGGATTTTTAGTTAATTGTTCGGAAAAAAAAAGTTTGTAGTTATGGGTGCAATTAAATTGAATCTTTTAAAACCATAAATATCAAAAAACAAAATGAACACAAAATGTTAATTATGTTAAAGTTGATATAAATATTAATAAGGGTGAATAGGTCATGTTAGCACTTAATTTAGCAAGTTACGATTTTGGTAGGTTTAGGGGCATTTTGAAAACTTTGATAGCAATATCTGTTAGAAAACTAATGTTCATAAACTTTCATTAAAAAATTAACGATTTCGGTTATTTTGTACATAGTACGCATGTGAGATTGGTTGTTTCGTTAGTACGCAGGTAAATATGTAAAAAATTGTTAGTACGCAGGTTATTTTGGTAGTTTACTCGTAATTGAACCGAATTTCATACTACGATTCTTGATGTGTCATTGTGGAAATTATTTGAGGATTAATTTCTCAAAAGCCTCTGAAACACAATATAATTTTTAATAAGAATTTTTTATTTTTAAAAAGTCCACAAGTTGAATATCTATTGTTCAAAAGTTTTTTGAGAAACAACAATCAAAAGTTTTTTTTGGAGTCTATACATGAGTATTAGTGTGTCTGATAGACGTGTCTCAGCGCGACGGATGAACTATAGTAAAATAAAAAAAAATAATGTAAAATCCTTATAAAAATAAATGTTTGAGCTGGAAGACTTTCAAGAAAATGTCCGGGGAGAGCTAGTAATTGAACTAGAGGCGCTATTGCGTCTTGGATGTAAGCTAGTTTCAGATTATCAATTATCCGTTTTACTTGTGTTTTTATTTCTTCAATTTAAAGTAGGGTTAATTGCAATTTAGATCCTGAAGTACCATACCACCCTTCCAAGCGAACCCTGATATGTTTTTTTGTCAAATCAGGTCTTGATGATTTAAAAACTCGCCAAATAAGGCTTTTTTGACGGAAACTGTCAAAAATCGCTGTTAAGTGATCACGTGCGATTCCCGTGACCAATTTTTGAGGGGTTAATTGCAATTTAGACCCTGAAGTATGTTACCACCCTTCTAATCGAGCCCTGGCTGTCTTTTTCGCCAAATCAGACCTTGGGGTAATTCATTTTCGCCAGTTAGGGACTTTTTGATGGAATTTGTTAAAAACTCAGTTAAAAAAGCATGTGCCATGCACGTGACTAACGGAATTGGGTAGTTTGAAGTTGATATTTCATTTAGGATGGGACAGAGGGAGTAATGCTATTATTCCTTAATCCTCGTGTCGGGAGAGAAAATTCTAATTCGGATGGGACGGAGGGAGTAATGCTTATACGTACCGGTCTATCAAACGAGCCAAAAAAAAAGTTAATAGCCAAATAAAAATTATTTTGGGAAGGAGAAAGTAATTAAGAAGTAATAAAAAGGAAAATAAATAGTTAATTTTTCATTTTGTCTTGAAAGAAAATGATTATTTATATAAGATAAAATATATAAATAGTGAATGCTCGAAAAGAAAATTTATTGGTTTAACAAACCAATAAATAGTTTTTAAAACAAAAAATTCAAAATTTGGTAAATTTTAAAAATTGATGAAAGTAATGATAATAAAATTATATCGTATGGTTTTATTTAATATTTTAATAATTGTTTTTTGCTCAAATAATTTTTTTTGATAATTGTTTTGATTTCAGCTCTGTTAAGTTTGGAATTCTCATTAAGCCCTTTCAATGAAATATCAACTTCAAACTACCCAATTCCGTTAGTCACATGCATGGTACATGCTTTTTAACTGAGTTTTTAATAGATTCCGTCAAAAAGGCCATAGCTGGCGAAAATGAATTACCCCAAGGTCTGATCTAGCGAAAAAGACAGCCAGGGCTCGATTAGAAGGGTGGTAACATACTTCAGGGTCTAAATTGCAATTAACCCCTCAAAAATTGGTCACGAGAATCGCACGTGATCACTTAACAGCGATTTTTGACAGTTTCCGTAAAAAAAGCCTTATTTGGCGAGTTTTTAAATCATCAAGACCTGATTTGACAAAAAAACATATCAGGGTTCGCTTGGAAGGGTGGTATGGTACTTCAGGGTCTAAATTGTAATTAACCCTTTAAAGTAAGGTTCATATTTTGAATCAGAAAATTTTGGGGGAAACTAGTTTTCCCATAAATTATAAAAAGTCTTGTTTTTATAGGGTTTAATGTTTAGGATTTAGGGTTTAAGGTTTTAGGCTTGGGATTTAAGGGTTAAAAACATGACTTTTTATAACTCATGGGGAAACTAGTTTCTTCCAAAACACACTCTATCTCTTTGTCATAATAAAGTGTCTGACAAACTTTTTAGTAAATGTGATTTACTTTATTATGCAACACTTATATAATCAAATTGCACTAGTATTATTTTATTATTTATAACATCGACACTTATTGACCAATAGAGAAAAAGAGCGCAATACTTACTAGTATGAGACAAAAAGCAACAAGCATAATTTTCTTTCTTTTTCATTTTTTTTTTAAATATTTCTAAATTTGATTATGCTTTGCTATACTTTTTGAATTGGTTTAATTCATAGAGATAGATATGTGTCATTTAATTAGTCTTGATAGGAATTTAAAATCTTCTAACAAAAAATGTGTTACTCCCTCCGTCACTAAGGTTCTTAGTTTGACTTTACACGGAGATTAAGAAAAAAGTAAATGTTGTGAGTATGAAAAAATAAGAGAAAGTAGGAAAGATAAAATGGGTAGGGAGTTTTTGTTGTGAGAATGACAAGTGGGTCCCATAATCCATTTTAGGTAATAAAGCAACTAAGAACCTTAGTCTGTGACAAACCAAAAAAGAAAGTAAGAACCTTAGTCTGGGACGGAGGGAGTACCATATTTGAACTACCTTTAAGTTGACGTGAAATTCTTGAGAAAAACTTGTTTTATACTCGTTTTAGTGTAAAACATTTTTAATTCCTTAGTGTAAAACAAAATCTGTTAATGTAAAACCGATTTTACACATCTCTTAGTGTTAAACATGTTTTTATAAGACTAACTCTTTTTTTTTTGTTTTTCCATTTAAATTAATGTAATTTATTTTTCAATCTTTATATTTTTATCGAGATTAACTTGATAAATAATTATTCAAACACAGAGATAAAACTTAGTACATACTCCCTCCGTCCCATCCGAAATAGGATTCTTGGTCCCGACACGGGGATTAAGGAATAATAATCTTTTATTATAAAAAGTTGTTTGAAAAGTAGGTTTGTGAATATGAAAGAGAGAGAAAGTGGGTGGGGAATAATAAATGAAAAGTTGTTGTAAGTATGACAAGTGGGTCCTACTAATAAAAAAATAATAAAAGATTTCCATTTTGGGATGTCCTATTTTGAGTGGGACACCCAAAATGGCAAAACGTCCTATTTCGGGTGGGACGGAGGGAGTATTAGTTAATTTTTTTTTTTCCGTTACTGATTAATGTAATTTCTTTTTCAAGATTTTTATCAGCATAATGTAGACCAGTTCGTACTCTATTTGACCATAATAAACACAGAAAATCTTAGGAAAAACGCGTTTTACACCCGTTTTAGTGTAAAACATGTTTTTCCTATGCAGAGTGACATTTTTGTAAATAAGCAGAACGTTACTTAAAAACGCGGTGGCATTGCTGTAAATAACTGGAACTTATAAAACTCATCAGACACTTTTTAACACTAGAGGAGGCATTTTGCAATACTACATGAGACACTTTTTAATACTAGGGCAGACACTTGTTTTAGAATTTAGAAAAACTCACCAGGCACTTACAAAAACTCACCAGGCACTTTTTATACTGTAGGAGGCACTTTGCAATACTACAGGAGAGACTTTTTAGTATTAGGGCAGACACTTGTTTTGAAAATTTTAAAAACCCACCAAACACTTGTTGACAATGGAAGAGACATTTTTCAATTATCCAAGAGGCACTTTGTAATAGTAAGACATGCAGTCTTAAAACTACCACTAAAAGTGTCTCTTTGAATGTATAAAAGTGTCTGCTTGAATATTTATAAGTGTAATATTACAACAGGTACTTTGTAATATTAGAGAAGGCACATGATAATATTAGAGAAGGCAATTGGTAAAAACGCGTTTTTCCTTAGCTTAGTGTAAAACACGTTTTTCACAAGAACGACTCTAATAAAAATCGCACTCGACCAATATACTTTGTTTATTTATACCATAACAAAATTGCTTGAAGATTTTTTGCTTGTTTAAAAACTTGATAATTATTGGCACACAGGAAAAGAAATACCACAAAAAGGAAGTCATATAATCAAAAAAAAAATAAACTTGATTTGCAGCTTGCTACCAGTTAATGAATGACTCCCATTGGAAGTTACATTCCTTAAGGAAAAAACATATGTTTTCAAATTGAACATCTTTAACTTGAGTTTATTGTGTTGTCATGCAATAAATTCGAAGGATTATCTCTTGGGCAATTACCAAGATATAAAATAAAGGTGATAAAAAAGGAAAGTATAATAAATAATTCAATGATAGAAAGTAACAAAACGGTGGTTTGAAGGAGAAACTCGAAAACTAGTACTCCTCCTGTCTCAAATTTATGAAAACTTTTTGGTCAAACATATTTGAACTTTGACTAACATTTTATGCTAAATTATTCCACTCCATTAAAAAAAATAGTTATCGATGTTTCTATCGGTGATTTAATAACTTATTTTCAAATTTTTTATAGAAAGTAATAGTTTAGCATGAAATGTTAGTCAGAGTTCAAGTAGCCTTCATCATCAAAAGGAACCATAAATTTGAGAAGGAAAGAGTATTCTTTATTTCAAAAAAAAAAGTCTCACTTTTATTTTAGTGATCTTGATTATACTTTGATAAATATATTAATAAAAAGATTTAATAGTGTTAACACATATTTGCAATCTTTTTTAATGTCATTAGTATTTACTCCTTCCGTCCCAAAATGATATTCTTATTTGCCATTTCTCATTGTCCCAAAAAGATTTTCACATTTCTACATTTTAGGCTTAAACAAAGCATGGCTAGTGAAGCAAGTGTTCATATCCTTAAAAAGTTTGAATAGTCAAATGCGAAGATCATTTTGGGTCGGAGGGAGTATATAAGTTATACTATTTTTATCCAAAATGAATGATCAAATAAATTTTAAATTTGCTTTTGATTAAGAGCAAGTTTGAAACTTTTTTGAGCAGTTTGCAAGAGAATACATTAAATTTTGTAAATTCCACCAAAAGTAGTGCAATATATTGTTCACATATTGTACAGTTACTAGATAGAATAAGTAAATCCTCATCAGATTTCAATTAGCAAAAGAAATTGAATTTGGCATGAAAGGTCAAAATATTCTCTTTGACCAGGATGTTGAAAAGAGATTTTAAGGTATAATCATAAATTCATAATGCCGTTGATCAAAAAAAAAAAAAAAGAAAGAAAAGAAAGCTAGCAACTTCATCTCAAAATAAATTTCAAATTTTATCTAATCACATATAAGAATAAACATTCATTTTAGACAAATATAATATGCAAATGGCCATACCAACAATTCTTAACAAAGATATTCCACCAACTTTTTTTAAAAAAATAAACACTTTAAATATAATAAAATTAAATATCTAAAAGAAGTTAAAGATTTATGTTCAAGTAATATTTTGAAAACATGTGCTTAATTTTTAAATGATATTCGCAAATCACTTGTCTACAAACCGAAAACTTTTCTTTAATGACCAAAATATATGAAAAATATTTGGTTAATATAAATCTTAGTTGTAAGTATCTTGAAAATTTATTAATGAGTTTAATTTTTTTGTTGATGATGACAACTCTTAATTAGGAAAGATAGGAGTAAGAAGAACATAGAGGTGACTTCCCCCTCTAATTTTCCTTTTTTCTTTAAAACTTGAGATCTCATAAATTTATCGCCCCATTAACTTGGCTTAATTCTTTGCTAATTTAAAGCTATTTATTGATTGCTTGAACACACTTTCCTTAAGAGATTACATATTCTTGTAATTTCATCTTTTGGTCGAGATTTCATGCATTAATTTTTTTCTTCTATTTAAGCAAACACAAATCTCTCTCTTTTCCCTATCTCATTATTCTCAATAAAATCTCTCTTTATCTCTCTCTAATGGAAGAAGCACAAGTTATTGAGCAATGTCCTTCCGAGGCCTCTAGCATCTCTGCTGCTGCGGCCTCGGAAAGGGATGACTCGAAACTTAAGAAGAAAGTTGTGATTGAGGAAGAGGGGGAGGAATCTTCGGGTCCCGAAAAGCCACTCTTATCTTCTTCCCGTGTTCTTCTCGATCTCAAGCTCTCGAGCATGGAGGAGGAGGAAGAGGAGAAGAATTATGGGAATAAGTTTGAGTTGAATTTGTTTAACCAATCGGACAACAACGTGGTCTCTTCTCCACCTAGTGAGTCCTCCAACGAGGCCACGGGGGAGAAATCTAGGGTTTTTACATGCAACTATTGTAAGAGGGAATTCTCGACCTCCCAGGCATTGGGAGGTCATCAGAACGCTCATAAACAAGAGCGGGCCCTTGTCAAAAGGCGACATGGAATGGATGTGCCACCTTTTGGCCACCCTCCACCACCACCACCCTATAATAATAACCCCTATTACTCCTACTACTCTTCATACCCTCATGTCCCTTCTTTGTATGGTGCTTCAAGTACTTTCAATAGGCCAGCACTTGGGGTTAGGGCTGAATCTTTGATCCACAAGCCCTCTTCTTACCACCCTTGGTCAACTTCCACCGGGTTGGCTTATCGATTTGGTCAACAGGATATGTGGTCAAATAAGTCAGCCTTTGATAAGCTCACCATGAACGCCGCCATTCAGGCTAACAACAACCACAACAATAGCGGTATTGAATACTCTCCAGTGGTGGGATCTACTTCCAATCTCGAAGGGAGCGGAGGAGCAATTCATGATTTTCTCGGACTTTCCTCCAACTTGAACAATCAGAATTCAGTTGTTCAAGAGGAGAAGGAACTCAAAGGGAATGGGGGTGCATTTTATGATTTTATGGGAGTTCAGTCCAATGTTAGCGAAGAGGAGAACGAAGAACACAATTCTGCTGCGGGGCAACCAGATGCATCTCCATCGGCCGGCCTTGATTTGAATCTGAAGCTTTGATTTTATCTTTCCTTTCCGCCGTTCTGTTTCTTAAGATCTAGCTCTACTTTGAATTTTCTTATCGTTGGTTTTTGTATTTTTCTCATCATTGTCTTTCTGTTTGTGGTGCAATTATGGTGTTTTAAAGGAAATTAATGAAATGAACTTTTTTATGCGTGTCTTATATTGTTCCTTGACAAGGCTATTTATCCCCCTAGTTATTTTTATTTATTTATGATCCAGTATTTCAAAATTAATGTCATAAGTTTATTAGCCATTTAGGTAAATGAAATAAACTCTTAAATGATTTCTCTCAAGGAATTTAAACTGATAATTTCAAAATGATACATAATATATATATATATATATATATATATATATATATATATATATATATATATATATATATATATATATATATATATATATATAGGTAGGTGCTCAAATGAGAACCTAAATATCGTGAGAACCGTGAGAACCAATCATAACCATTAGATTAGAAAAAAAATCAAGGGTCCATATGTTAGATACAATTGATACACTTAGATACATTACAAAAAATTCGATTACACTTGGATACAATAGGTTAATAAGTATTGTATCTAAGTGTTGCACTTGGATACACTATGTTAAAAACTAATGTATCCAATTGTTTTTCGAAAATTAACTAATGTATCCAAGTGTATCCAATGTATCTAACATCTGGACCCTTGATTTTATTTTTTAATCTAATGGTTATGATTGGTTCTCACGGTTCTCATATAAAATGGTTCTCACAGGAGCGCGACCCTATACATATACACACACACACACACACACACACACACACACACACACACACACAAACACTCACAAATGAATGGATATAACTCAGAGATGTTAAATATAGTGAAAAACAAAGAAAAATGAGACAAGAGGTCATACATAATCATCCATTGCCACTGTCTTGTTGCTGTTGCTACATCTTCAATACAGCCACTAGGCAGTGCAGTCGCTGATAGAAACAGATAAATAAAACTCAGAAGTATGTCAAATGAAAATAGACCGTCGCATATGCGCAAATGAATTGTCCTAAATTTATATATGTTGGAGTATTAAGTTAACAAGAAGCAGAATCTCGTGCATAGAAACTAGGCTCATTCATGACTTGAGATACACGTTTTAAAAGAATTTTCATTCGTGTCATTAGATCATAAATGGTTGAATATGAGTGTGATACTCCAATATCGACCATCTCTCTCTAATTCAAGGAATATGTAAACGTATGCATCACGTAACTCTGATCTTTAATATTCAGTCACTTGGATGAAACAAGCCGGTGTTATCTACAAACAATTTAAGACATGAAGATTACTGATCTAACATCACGTTAATGCAGCGTACAGTTCGACTTTAAGTGTAGGAGGAAGCATCCTAGGCATATATACATACATGAACGAACACTCACATACAAATAAACTAGGGTTCTAAGCCAGTAAACTAAGTTTACTTGCTTAGAGGCAAGTATAAAACACAACTCTTAATCCTCAGTTGGACTAGACAGGAGTCCTATAAACTCACACAATTCATACAATTTTTTTAATTAATTAATTAATTTATTATTATTATTTATTTATTTTTGTTTTTTTTATGTTTCTGGTTAAGTTCACCTTCAATTTTTGGTAGTTTCAGCCGGAACTCTGCGCTACCATACATTTGAGAGCTTGGCTATTTCTATATTCTGTGTTTGATTGGAAGTATAAATTCAAGATTTTATCTTCTTGCTAGCACTTATTCACATCTTTATATGTATCCATTCTTTCGCACGTGCATCTTACCGGAATTTAGCCAATCTAACTTTCTTCTTTATTCAATGGTTGAGTGGTGTTGAGTTGAGATCTCCTGCACCACTTTTTGTATGTACCACATCATATACCAACTCATGATCTAACGGATCCCATGTTTGGATAACCTCATCATGATGTCAGCCCTAATAACTGTGAGCCGTTGGATTATGAGTGATACAAGGTGTGGTGGTACACAACGTGGTACAAAAGATCTCGACTCAGCTGTAATAGAAAAATATACTACAGTATAAAAGTTCGCATATCTGTGATAACTAGGGTTTTTTACTCAAGAAAGGAAAAATAATTTTATCGCTTTTTCATCTCCAAGAACCTTATTCTGTATTTTTTAACAAGTCGTCTAATGTTGCTATCATATGCTTCAAGCGTCCCAATAATGTGTGAATTTTTCTTTGTTCACTCCTGAAGAACTGACATACTTGGTTGACTTAAATTTACAAACTCAAGCAATGTATTCGTCCCTTTCTCCCAAATTGGTATTCTCCTTTGACTTTTCAAAAATTTTAAGGTTACATTATAAGTTTTGGAAATTCAGTGAGTTTGAAGTCATTTTGAAAATGTGACTTAACATTCTGGACAAGCAAAAAGGAGAAATGGGACCATCATTTTGGGACCAAGAGAGTATATCTTAAACTAGAGCAACCAGTGACAGGGCTCTTTTCAGACACTAGGCAGTAGAGACAATATAAAAGCTGACATGCACTAACTAGTTAGGTACCTGTAGATTTCACGATGGTTGTGCCTGAATTCTCTTTTCATTCCAACAGAATTTGACTTTTCATATTTTAGCGCAAGGAGCCAAGGACCATACCTCCTGTTCTCAGAGAAAAGATCCGCTGCAATCCAGCTAAAATATACACAAGATAGTTTAGTTTCAAGGATTATACAGATTTATTACTATATGGTAAATCACATATTTACCATGTTATAGACCATAGTATATGAACTGAATAGTAACGGATGTTATAGAAATTTAAAATACATTTTATTTTACCGACGATGACATAACAAATGTAGACACTATTAACCAAATATTAGGGAATTTGTCTATCCAAATTAATGCATCAACCATACTTGGGTCATTTCCATTTCCATAAGAGTAAAATGCAGAAAACCCTCCTGTAGTTTCTTCATCGTGCTGATAAGCCCCCTCTAATTCTGTATTAGGCACATAAACCCCCCGTGTTTAAAGAAAACATCAATTCTTATAATCCAAACAGACAGTCTGTGTGGTAAATGCTAAATTTTAGAGCGTGAAATGGTACTTCGACCAAAAAGCCTTTATAGTATAACAAGAGTGTACCACATAATGGAGAAATTGCATTGAGATTTATGGAACATTTTAGATGTTTGCACATTTTTAAAGGATAAGGGGCTTATATGCCTAATATAAAAGCAGAGGGGGCTTATCTGCACAACAGAGAAACCACAGGATTTTTTTTTTTTTTTGCTTTTTATCCTTTCCATAAATATCCTTCCTTGCTCATCTACCTATCTTGCTTACCTATCCTCAAGACAGAAATTGGTCCAGCAACATTCTCGAGGCAATTCAGTACTCCAAATTCTGTCAGGTATTATAGTAGGTTTGGCATACCTCAGTCTTGGGATCTGGAAATTTCAACAGAGTGAAGATGGTTACTGATCAGAGCAAAATACATCTACATGAATGGCTAGAGATCATGTTCCACGAGTTCACCTGTTCATTCTTGGTTTAACTTCAGAAGGAGAAAAAAAGAACCTGCTGACACGCTCTTTTTCCATTTTTATAGCCATGTATACAGCATTTCTCAGTGTTCCATCTCTATGGGAAGCAACAGTGGAGAAATAAACATATCAAAATAACATGTCAGATTATCAACTTTTCCCGCAGCACTTTTTATTGTTCTTCAGTGCTTTTCCAAGGAAAAACTATATCAACTGCGCCAGAAACTAAGAATGGTGATTATTCGCCTTTAAAAGGCGAGGAAAATAATGACTGCAGCGGGAAAAAATTGGATGAAATTATACTCCTTTTGCCAAAGCAGGATTATTGAGAATTGCTGAACAGAAAAAGAAAGAATCCCGCTATGCCAGTTTTATCTTACCAATGATATTCATTGCTCTAACTAAGGTTCTGACTTTGGGAACTGGTCCGTTGTTGTTTAAGCTTTCATCAGGCTCTCAATAGGAAGAGGATACTTCAAATTTAAAGGTTATGTGCTGACACTGGTACTCTTCTTGGGAAAATGCTTAGAATCAGAATCACAGAGGCAATGGTCCTTCTGGAGCAGAATAATTGGCCTGCAAGTAAAGTCTGTGCTCACTACCTCAATTTATCAGAAGCAACTACAACTATCAAACGGTGCCTAGACAAAAAACATTCTCCAGGCCGGATAAGGAATTATGTCAGTGGATGATAATAAAATTTGTTAATTTCCATATTCGTTTCACCAAATATGGACAACATTACAACAACGTCTAATAATAATTATTATGTTTTACTCTGTGGGACTAGCAGCTTTTGTGGCTTTGCCGGTAATTACATTAACGGTACTAGGAAATTATCCGTGGCCAGATTGCATCACAAGTACTTAACAGGACTCACAGTCGCACAAGACAGGAAGCTAAAGGCAGTTACAGAGGTGGTTCTAAACATGAAAGTACTGTAGTTGTATGATTGGGAGACATGTTTTAAGAATGTTATCGAAAAGTGAAGATAGAAGAATCGAACAGGTCATCCGAACTTCTAGAAACAAGAGGGCTACAATTGTATTTTTTTATTTTTTTTCTAACTCCTACTACAGTATCCGCAGCGACATTTTTCTCATGCTACTTGTTCCAAATTTCTCTAGATGTTAGCAACACACTCCCTCCGTTCCAAATTAATCTCCCCACTTTTTTTGCCGTTGCTACAAATGAACTATGAGCAATAATTATATGTTGATTTAATTTTACTAACGAACCTGATTTAATTTTACTAACGAACCTCTAAAACTTGTAATTGATACACTATCAACAATAATATCAATAACAAGTTTTAGATTTTCATAAAGATATTAAATCAACCTAAAATAAGTTCATTCATAGTAACTGACAAAAAAAGTGGGAAGATCATTTTGGGACAGAGGGAGTATTACATTTATTGCAACCGTCCAGCTACTTCAGCAACCAACTAAGGCAATTCCTAACGTTGTAGCAGCATTTCTTGAGGCCAATGTGGCATTAGCACAAAAATCCTAGGGGCACCTGAGTAGCAGAGGAAAAACAAAAATGAAAAGCACTACAAAAATGAAGTAGAGCATTCCATCAAAGTTAACTCCACCAATATATGATGGAATGAGAATCCATAAAAGACCGCCATAACCAACATAAATTAGGTGGTCAGACCATAATAGATGAACTGAATAGTAACGGATGTTATAGAAATTTAAAATACATTTTATTTTACCGATGACATAACAAATGTAGACACTATTAACCAAGTATTAGGGAATTTGTCTATCCAAATTAATGCATCAACCATACTTGGGTCATTTCCATTTCCATAAGAGTAAAATGCAGAAAACCCTCCAGTAGTTTCTTCATCGTGCTGATAAGCCCCCTCTAATTCTGTATTAGGCACATAAACCCCCCGTGTTTTAAGAAAACATCAAATTTTAGGCGTGAAATGGTACTTCGACCAAAAAGCCTTTATAGTATGACAAGAGTGTACCACAGAATGGAGAAATTGCAGAGAGAATTATGGAACAGTTTAGATGTTTGCACATTTTTAAAGGATAAGGGGCTTATATGCCTAATATAAAAGCAGAGGGGGATTATCTGCACAACAGAGAAACCACAGGTTTTTTTTTTTTGCTTTTTACCCTTTCCATAAATATCCTTCCTTGCTCATCTACCAATCTTGCTTACCTATCCTCAAGACAATTCAGTACTCCAAATTCTGTCAGGTACTATCAGTGGTGGATTAGGTTTGGTGTACCTCAGTCTTGGGATCTGGAAATTTCAACAGAAGATGGTTACTGATCAGAGCAAAATACATCTACACGAATGGCTAGAGATCATGTTCCACGAGTTCACCTGGTTCCTTCTTGGTTTAACTGTGAGCGTCAGAAGGAAAAAAGATGCACCTGCTGACAAGTTTTTTTCTTTCCATTCTTATAGTCATGTATACAGCATTTCACAGTGTTTCATCTCTATGGGAAGCAACAGTGGAGAAAGAAACATCTCTAAAAGAACATGTTAGCTTATCAACTTTTCCCGCAGCAATTTTATTGTTCTTATGTGCTTTTCGAGGAAAAACTATATCGACTGCGCCAGAAACTAAGAATGGTGATTATTCGCCTTTAAAAAGCGAGGGAAATAATGACTGCAGCGGTACAGCAATTTATTAGAAGAAACTACAACTATCAAACGATGCCTAGACAAAAACATTCTCCAGGCCAGATAAGGAATTATGTCACAGTGGATGCTAATAAAATTGGTGAATTTCCATATTCGTTTCACCATATATGGACAATGTTACTAACTTTTTCTAATAATAATGTTCTACTCTGTGGGACTAGCAACTTTTGTGGCTTTCCCAGTAATTACATTAACAAAATTACCCGTGGCCAGATTGCAGCACAAGTACCTGACAGGACTCACGGTCGCACAAGACAGGAAGCTGAAGACAATTACACAGGCGGTTATAGACATGAAAGTACTGAAGTTATATGATGGGGAGACACATGTTATCGAAAAGTGAAGATAGAAGAATCAAACAGGTTATTCTGGAATTTCTACAGCGACATTTTTGCATGCTACTTGTTCTGAATTTCTATAGATGCTAGCAACATATGACATTTATTGCAACCGTCCAGCTACTTCAGCAACCAACTGAGGCAATTTCTGACGTTGTAGCAGTGTTTCTTGAGGCCAATGTGGCATTAGTGCGAAATTTCTGGGGACACCTAAGTTGCAGAGGAAAAACAAAAATGAAAAGCTCCACCAAAATGAACTAGAGCATTCCATCAAACTTAACTCCACCAGTATATGATGGAATGAGAATTCATCAAAGGCAGCCATAACCAACATAAATTAGGTGGTCAGCCCTGCCGAGAAGGTAGCCATATGCGGAGAGGCTGGTTCACGTAAATCAACCCTAATAGCTTCTATTCTTGGATAGGTTCCAAACATCCATGGCTTGGTAAGCTTACGCTGCCAAAGTTCTTTACATAATGTCATGTCTTATTGGTTTAAATTAAATACTACTCCCTCTGTCCCTAAATGAATGTTCAAATTTCATTAGGACATCTGAAAATCTCTACGTTTCATACAATTTAGTGGCAAAGATTCGTATATAATCATACTTTTATCAATCAGCATGGATTCAAACAGGGAGTATTAAAACATTAATTACTAGATTACTCATAAATATCACAAGTTATTAACAAACCTAGTGCATTTATGTCTAGCTTCAAATTTGGAAGAAATGGTAATAAATATAGGGCAGCAAACTCGAAATTGTATCCTATTTGGGTCACTCATGGATCAAGAAAGACACAAAGAACTACTAACAAAGTGCTCCCTCATCAAGGATGTTGCTACCACCATATTTAAAGTGAACAGTTCTCAAACTGAGTTAAGCTTTTCATAAAGATGTCTCTAGGCATCTTGTAAGGAATCTGAAGACCTTGTCATAGCATACGATGAAACAGCTGGTTCAGATAAGTAAGCTATCTACTGTTCTCAACAAAGAGCTAGAGCTCCCAAAGAAAATATTGAGAGGAACAGTTCCAAGGAAGAGTTAGGAGACCAGTTAGGAAAAAAAAAAAAAAAAAAGAACAAGAGAAGCAGGAGACACAAGTCTAATACATACTGTATATGAGACAGCCACGGCTTCTTCATATTCTGGTCAACTGATCCATACGTTGCATTTTATTGCACTGGGCGTAGAGTCCCTCTTGTTGGCTGCTAACTTTTTCGGGGACCGTTGTTCTATTACGCCTCAACCCCTTTGGAAAGAAAACTCAACTAGGTAAGAGTCAGTCAATTTCATTTTCAAAAGAAACTGCGAGATACGTCTCTCTAAGGAAGTTAATTTAACTTCAACTATTATTTTTTAAGCATCGTGGACCTTGAGTTAGCATTTAAGTTTAATCTTTGTAAGGGCATGGCTACAGATAATGCCTTTGGCATAATGGCTTTACTTAACTGGGATGTACTATGCCACCATTCTTTAACCGGTAAAGTTGAATGCAGTCTGCCAGATAGATAGATGCATACATACAACTGTACAAAGACACATTTCTATATATAGGGTAATCCTGCATCCCAAGGAAGATGATGTTTGATTTGGATTTAGTTGTTCATAAGAAATTAAAAGGCACATGAACTATAGTCATTTAGAGTAGCTCCCAATTGGTTATGGATTTGTTTTCTCTAACTAAACTAACATATGCTATATTTCATCTGAAAATTGAGCAGACTGACATAAATAAAAATCAAAGTGCTCTCCTTTTGGGATGGAAGAAGCAATAAAGTATATGAATGGACTGTTTTTTCTGCCCTGGTAGACTTTTTTGACAAATTATACACCATATTGGCCAGGTGACTCTCCATTGCTTTTATAAAGGCAACACGCAAAATAACCTAGAAAGAGAAACACTTGAGGGAAACACTGGTCCATTAAACCAAGCTAAGAATCAATATGCAGACTTATTATTTAAAGTAGTTTGATGTTCTTTCCAAATTCAACATCGGGTCAGGAGACATAAACAACAATGTGAATGCGTTTTGAACAAAGGATGGAGTAAATAGTCAAGTCAGTACTGTATATTTCTAAATCTATATACAATCAATTAGGGTAACTAAAAACTATCATGTGCTGTGCTTCAGCTAAAGAAAAAAGAGATTTCTACCAACTGATGAAAGCAGCTGAGAATCAATTTGCTCCCGTAGTACATTTGAAGCTTTCCATATGCTTACTAGGTCCGTTATTTTGTGAAGAAATTCTACACTGCAAAAGAGTTGATGAAAATAAATGGCACAACTAAGTCCTCAGTGGCAAGGCATTTTTCTTAATCCATTGTTGAAGCAATGACCATTAGAGCTTTTGGAGAAAAAGATCAGTTCTTTATAGAAAACTCTCACCTAATAGATGCAAGTCCATTCTTTCACAACTTTTCAGCAAGAAACTGGTTATTCAAACGTTTGGAAATACTATTGGCACGAGTTGTATCTGGCTCAACACTTTCCATGACTCTGTTTCCTGTCAACGCAGGTAGAGGTCATTACCATTTCGTATATAATTTTGACGTTGTCATTGAAACTTATATGGATTCAGTTGCCACTGGTGTATGAATTCAATTTTGCATGACATTCAAGCTTCAGCCTTCAAATATTTTAAAGTGATAAAGGATTGAAATTAACTCTTGGGAGAAAGAAAAAAAAAACGCGACCTGCATGAAAGTCCTTTCCAGTGAGGGCTTATACTCAAATAATACATTTATCACAAATGTCTTAGTGTGTTCAAAGAAGGACAAATAAAGACTTTAATATTAGAGTGAAGGCTGAATCTAGTAAAAACCAACAAATAAAAATACGAAGCATATAATGCATACAAGCAAAATGATACCAAAATCAGATCACAAAAGCAAAGTAGAAGCTACAATCAGCAAATAGAAATATTCATTTTAGTATAGTTTGTTACCCACTTTTAATTCACTTTACTACTTGACGTAAAGTTGTTGTGCGATATACTGAATATAGCAAATAAAGGATAGGGCATAGAAAAAGGAGCCAAAATGTGCAGTCCAGAACATGCATATGACAGAACAGAAGTAAACTGTGATCACAGTGATCAGAGATAATATAAATATACTTCCGCCGTCCCAAAATGAAAGTCGCATTTGACGCGTCAACACTTTGAAGACATGTGCTTTCTTTTTTTGTATCGTAGTACAATTACACTAAAATTGTTTCCTTAGAAACGCGACATTTATTTTGAGACGGACTATGAAGGAAAGTGCGACATTTATTATGGTACGGAGGGGGTATCATGTTTATGTTTTTTTTTTTTGTAATATAGTTAGTTCACTAATATTCTAATGGCGAAATTTGCTGGAATGACTCTAGCTTATGGCTTTACCTTAAATGTACTTCCGATCGTTACTGTCGAAGAACAGTGTGCACTATCAATTTAATCATGTATATGGAAAGCATAGAACAATATGTGTATATTCCTTGTGAAGCCTCGGAACACACAAAGTAGCTTGTTACACATACCGTTCTAAAAATCAAATCACAATCTAGATTATACACAAGCGCGCCATCAACATCATAATGGATTGCCTGTACATTCGATCTGAAATTACTCCCGGAATAAATGTCATAGTTGACAAGTCAATGTTTTTAAGCTTTTAGTTATGTTTTCTTGATTGCCTCAATCTATTCATATGGGTAGAGTGACACCTTCCATGGCATTGGAATGCTTGTGCCTATTAGAATGAATATCTTCATACACTATTTTAATTAAGGGACATTTATTTTCACACGAAAAATGGGTAAATCAATAAACTTAGTATATCAACCATAGGTTCTTCATCCTGATTTCAAGTATTTTAAGGGTAAATTTTATAGGATTTCCTAGGGCTAGGGTTGAAAATCTGGGGATCAAACCCTAAGGATGGAAACAGAATAAATTAAGATGAAATTGTGATCAGGCGAGTTATCATAATGCAATAAGATTCAAATGCAATTCAATTTAATAGAATAGAAGCGTACCGTACGGGGTGAGCGAAAACACGATGAAAATTGAGATATGTCTCCGATGATCGCCAAATGCTTTCCATTTATCTTCCTTCCTTCATCATCGCCATTTTTGGCCTGGTTTCACTAAGGGAATGTCGCGCCAATTGCAATTTCGTAACATTGGTTTTACACACAGTTGCAGTACCTAGCTAAGTTTTCATTTGTGTCAATCTAATTCCTAAATTTGTCATTTGGTTGCAACCAATCCTAAGTTTGTAAATTTGTTGCAATTAGGTGTAAAAACTAACGAAATCGTTAATGTTTTGACGATTTATGAGACATGTGCACAACATGATGACGCCCTAGATTTCTGGGGTCACGGAGATAGAACTCCAACTTTGCTGTCTCTTGATCCTGATCACAACACAAACAAGAACACCGTTAAGACCAAGGCCGGGTTGGAATCCGGCTTAGGCCCTCGGGTGTGAGAGTAAGATCTTTGAGGAAAACCTAAGTAGAAAGCTTGTGAAAGCCTTGTGTGTGTGAATAGGATAGAGCACGTACCTGGCCCATGGGGGCGGATAGAAGTATTTATATGAGTAGAAGAAGGAGGTAGGTTTAAGGTACTAACCGCCCTTGTACCGGACGGACACGCGGCAGGTCCTCATTGGTTCGGCCAGGGGAGTGGCTGGGAACGTGGCGTGTTGTCAGGGAAACATGGTTCCTCCACCAACCGTTATGGTGTGTCAGGTACGAACAAGTAACGTCTGTTGTACGTTTATGACAGCTGGCTGCTACGGGCTCCGGGCAGGTGGTTGAGTGATCAACACGGGACCCTAAGAATAGCGGGAGGCAGAGCTACCTCGGTTGCTGTTATCACGAAGCCCGGGTATCTCGGGCTTATAAGCCTGCGGGCTTATCCGGTTTGACGCGGTCGGACTCGCTTGTACTGGCTTTGAACCGGGTCCGGTCCGGTCTGCGATGCTCGGTCTTATCAGTGGCCCCTAACTCCGAGGGTCAGCTTATTTATGAGCGGCGCGAGGAGTTACGCTTCCATGTCTCGGCCCGAGCAAACTGTAGTAAATACGGGCACGGAATACCATGGGACGGGAGTCTTACAATGGTGGTTGATGACAGGACGGTGGGCCCCATGGGTCAGGCTAGTGACGTAGCTGTCAGGTCTTTGATATGACAAGGAGCACGCTCATTAAATGCGAACCGTCATTGGAATTCGAAAAAAGCTGATTCCCGCCTCTTCGTTTTCCGGGTCTAAGCCGGGTCGCTCCGGATCTTTGGTTTAAACCCGACCCGTTCTGGGGATATAAATAACCCTAACTGGCTTATTCAAAGACCTTCGGCATTTACAATCTTTGGCCATCGCTCTTGAGAGAAATACCGCTGATAACGACGCTGATTTGCTTCTTTCGTTTCCTTAACTCGTTCGATTTAACAGGTAGTGCTTCCCTTTTCATTTTCGTCGCTGGTTTCTGATTGCTAACTTTTCGCCTTCGGTCCTCTCCACCGTTCATCGGGGGTAGAAACTTAACACGCCGTGTTTTTATAACTTATAACATCACGAACCAAGCTTTTAACTTTTAACCACCGAATCTCCGATTTCTAACCGGTTAACTTGTCTCTTTCTTAGGAATCCTGGGTCCACCTTTGATTTTATAAAGTTTTGTTGAAAAAACCTTTGACTGTGATTATGGATGAATTGGACCTGGGGAGAATGCTTCGTCCGGACCTTTTTGGTTGTTGTCGACGAACGGGAGGGATTTACCGGTACCTGATAAATGCCTGGAAAAGGCTTTCCCGGGATGCTTTTATGACCATAGGGATAGTCTATGAGTGGGACTCTTGGATCCTACCCCTGCTGTCGGAGACAGGCCCCTTAGTTCATTTTGACTCGGGGAGAATGAGGGTAATAGGGGGCGAGGAACAGTTAGGGGTTTTCGTGAAAGCGGTTTTAACTCGATTCCCCGATAATGTAGATATGGCCGGTAACGCTAGAAGGTTGGTGAGATTAGGTGGAGACCGCGTGTCTGCAAGCGGCTCTAATGCTCAGTCTTGGTTGGATGTCCCTCTGGATGACGATCTGCCCGTTCAAGGCCATAACCGCGATGTTTCCGTGGGTGCTGGGGTGATTGAAGTGACCAGCAGCGGGGATGCTTCAGAGCGGGCTGATGATGGCGACGAATTCTTGTTGGATGAACCTGCCCGGGATGTCATAGGAGATGGTTCTTCAGATACCCAGTCGGACTCACGCGGGCAACTGGAGAGGTTGGCCCCTGATACTGCTCGCAAGGTCAACTTGCTTCGTTCCCCTGTTAGGATCGTAGATTCCTTTCCTGAGGGCCCCGATAACCGGAGGACCAGTCAAGCAGGTGCGTCTAGCTCTGGCGCGGGTTTGAGGGACGAAAGCGAGGATGATGATGGTGATGAGTATTTGTCGCAGTTCCGCGTCGACCCCAAAGTCTATCTCGTCTACGGTCTTATTGAATACGAGTCTCTCATGGGTGGGAGATCGATGACTCCTCCCTTGATCCGGGCCGAGAACCTTGCCTGCATATTCTACCCGGCTCAGTTTGAAAACGGGCTGCGCCTTCCCTTGGATCCGTTTCTTTGCGAATTTCTTGAGTTCACTCATTGCCTGCCTATGGACTTGACCCCGAATGCCATTCGCTACCTGGTATCCTTTATTGTCGTAAGCCGCATGCTGGGGTATGAGCCTTCTTTGTCCGCGCTCCATATTTACTTCACCCATCAAGTCACTGCGGGCTGTTTAAGCTTAAAGACCAAACCGCGGTCTGAGAAGATTTTTTCCGCTGCTACTAACAAGTTCGATCAGTGGCAAAGATATCCCTTCGTTATTCAGAACCGTTTAGGCTGGCCATTCCCTCGTCCTGACAATTTAGCGCCGATTTCGATGTCCCGCCAAAACTTTCCTGATCCGGAAGAAGGCCGAGAGCTGAGCGCGGCGATGGAGGCCTATCTTGCCCGGTTTACGAAGAGGGTTACCCTGGACGACCGGTCCGTTGTGGAGACTCCTCAAGTTTATGACGTCTCAGCAATTATTAGCGATGAGGAGCTCCTGATCTTTGCCGGGGTGGCCCCGAGGCGCGTTTCTGGCCCCGAGCCCAGGGTCATCATGGCCCCTATGTTACGAGATCCTGATTGGAAAGTTCACCAATCATTTGCTTTCCTTTCTGATTGCTCGGCCTGTAATTCGGGGGAGACTTGCCCAGACCCTGGTTTACTCGGTCTCTTTCATTGTATACTTTCGTATTATTTTTCTTGTCTTCTTTCGCTTTGTTTTTACCCGCCTGACTGTTGCTCTTGTTCGCAGACCCAAACGATACGATGCCACCCAAGTCCGCCGCAGAAATCAAGGTCGCGGCCAGGAAAGCCGCAGCTCTTGAAAAGCAAAGGAGAGCTGATGCCATGAAAAGGGTGGAGGCTCCTGGGGTCAAGATCCCGGTCACGGACAAGGTTGATAAGTCCGGGGCGGTGGTTTCTCAGCCGCAACTGACCCGGAACCTTCCTCCGAATCCCCGCCAAGGCGCCGGCCGCGGTAAATCAGTGATTGGAACCGGACATTCCTCCCAAGCCTCCGGCGGTCTGTCTGCTGCCGAGCCCACGAAGAAGCGCCCTGCTATCGTGGATCCGGCGTCCCCTCAGAGGGATAAGTATCAGAGGGTTGGCTCTTCCGCCGGTGATTTCACGGTCTTATCTCCTTCGAGAGGGACCCTATGCTCCAATTTATTCCCGGTGGAGTCCATTGAGGACAGAGAGCGCGCCCGGGAGTTCGGGCTTAAGATAGCCAAAGCCCCCGAGGTGTATGGGGTGGATCTACACAGCCGCCGGAGCGCTAATGCCTATGTTGGTGATGGGCTGATGCACCGTCTATATTTTCCAGATTACCAACAGAAGGTCTTGGCTGCTTCGAATCCTATCGCCGCCGCGGGCAACGTTGGCTTGTGCTTGACCGAGGTTCGTTTTTGACTTGGGTTATATATCGTGCTTCTCTTCGCATCGTAGTCTAATCACCTTGTTATTTGCAGATTGCCAACGAGGTTATCTATTTGCGGACCCAACACGAGTCTGATGCCGCCGTGATCGCGGCGAGGAATAATGAACTGATGTCGGCGAGGGAGGAGGTCCAAAAGTTGACCAAAACTGTGGAGAGCGCCGGCCAGGAATTAAAGAGTAAAGATGCGGAGGTCGTTAGCGCGGCCAAGGAGGTATCTAAATTAAGCAGTGAACTGGCCGCTGCTCGAGAAGCCAAGGAGCGGGCTGAGGCTGAGAAGGCGAGTGTCGACGCTCGCAATACTGAGCTCCTGAGGTTGTTGGAGGCGGAGAGGAAGAAGTCCGCGGAACTGTCCAACAAAGTGGATGAGCTGGACGGCAAACTTCTTGACCAGATGCGCTATGAGAATGAACGTGAGTGGGTCTTGGAGGAGGAGAGGGGCAAGGCGGTTGCTGAATTCAAAGAGTCCGCAGAGTACTCCGACAAATTATCCGTCGCGGGCAATGAGCAATATGAACAGGCGGTGCATACAATTGCCCGGAATCTGGCGGCCACAGGGAAGTATACTGCCCAAGAGATCACTATCCTTTGTTCCATCGTGGCCACGGATCCGGAATGTTTTAACGGTCATTCCTTAGTACCTTTTGCCGATCATCAGCTTGAAGCCTTGCCCGAGTCGGTTCGGAATGCTCTGCCTCCGGTTTCACCTGTAACCGTTCAACCCTTGATCAAAATGATAGATGACTTGCGGTTTACGGGTGACGAATCCGCCTTGTCTCTGGCCGCGGCTCTGGAGAAGGTATTTGGCCCCAATGGCCCCTTCGTTGAAGGTATTGTTCTTCCCTTTTCAGCTTTTGCCTCCGCTCTAGCCGAAGCATCTGAAGCTCTGGCTCGTTCTACAGCTGACCATACTGCCTCTGATTCTGTTCCAGAAGTGGAAGTCAACCCGCCGCCGGGCAGCTGAAGATCAAACCGGGCTGCGTCCTGGGGCCCTTTTTGTAATAGTATTAGATTCTGTGAATTTTGAACATTTGGCTCTTATTTTGACATGATTTTGTAATATACTTAATTGCTCTTCTTTTGATCCTTATTTCTCCTTGCCATTTACTTTCATCGTGTTCTATTGCTCATGGAATCGCCAAGCATTTATTGTTCTTTCTTAAATACTTTGTTTTTCATTATTATCTCCCTTGGCGGGCTTACGGTCTAGCTCGAGGGCGTATGACCGCGCATCGTTCATGAGAATTCATGCAACGGTATTTCCCTTGGCGGGCTTACGGTCTAGCTCGAGGGCGTAAGACCGTGCATCGTTCATGAGAATTCATGCAACGGTATGTCCCTTGGCGGGCTTACGGTCTAGCTCGAGGGCGTAAGACCGTGCATCGTTCATGAGAATTTAGGAAGATCTTTTATTTTAATGGGACAAACATAATATTATTGATCTTTCATCTTTTTTTCGCTCATGGAGCCGTACATCAACATTACAATGCATAAGGTAGAAACTAGGCGGATTTCTAATAACGGGGGGGAATACAATCTTCAAGGGTAATACTTCTTCAGGTGGTCGCTGTGCCAAGCGTTTTTCAAGTCCTTCCCTTCTTTGGTGAGGAGTTTGTAAGTCCCTTCTTTGATTATGCGGGCGATCTGATAAGGCCCTTCCCAGTTCGGCGAGAGCTTGTTATATCCGGGCTGTCTCCCCGTGACTTCAACTTTTCTCAGGACCCAGTCTCCCACGGAAAAAGACCTCTTGTTCACTCTTTTGTCATGATGGATTTTGGCCTTTTGTTTGTAATTGACCATCTTTGCCCGTGCTTCCAACCGTTTTTCTTCAAGAAGGTCTAAGTCTTTTCTCCGGGCTTCCTCATTCCTTGTTTCATCAAAATGGGCGACCCTGTAGGTGGGTAGGGCTGCCTCTACGGGCGCGACCGCCTCTGATCCATATGTCAAGGAAAAGGGGGTTTCTCCTGTTGAATTCCTCGTTGTGGTTCGGACAACCCATAGGGCAGTACTGAGCTCTTCCATCCAGCGACCGCTCCTTCCCTTCAAATTTTTGTGCAAGGCGGTCATAAGCAACTTATTTGCGGCCTCGGCCTGTCCATTTCCCTGCGGTCTTGCGACAGATGATTGCCGATGTTCTACGTTGAGTCTCTTGCATTCCGCCGTAAGCTTGCTTTGGAATTGGGGTCCATGATCGGAGACGATAGCCCGGGGCAAACCAAACCGGCAGAATATATGGTCGTGGATGAACTTGATAATACTTGCTTCCGTCGTGCTAGTTAGCGCCTTGGCCTCTACCCATTTTGTGAAATAATCTACTGCGACCACTACCATTTGCGCTCCGCCGGGCGCTTTGGGATAAGGCCCAATCAAATCAATTCCCCACATGTCAAATGCCCAAGTTGGGGCTACCAGGCTCTGCTCCGTGGATGGCTGCCTTGGTATGTTGGCGAATCTCTGGCATTGATCGCATTTGCGGACATATTCCTCCGCATCTTTTTTCATTGTCGGCCAGTAATACCCGAGGAATCTGATCTTGTCGGATAATGTCCGTGCACCGGGATGCCCTCCACATACGCCCTCATGGACTTCGTACAATAAGTTGGTAATGGTCTCGGATTTCACACACCTCAGCAGGGGTTTGGTAAAAGACCTTCGGTAAAGCACGTTGTCAATGATCGTGTATCTGGCGGCTTGTCTTCTCAAAACCTTTGCCCGATCCGGATCGCTGGGAAGGATCTCCTTTTCTATGTATTCCGTAATCTCGTCTACCCAATCCTTCTCAGGCTCCCCTATCTGGTGGATCTCTACCCTGTCGATGGCCGGGCGTTCCGTAAATTCTATCCAACAATCCATACTGAGCTTCGCGATGTCTTCGTTTGTGATTCTTGAAAGTAAGTCCGCCTCGGAGTTTTCAGCCCGGTTAACCTGGGTCAGCTCGTGGTACTCAAATTCCCCCAACAGGTTTGCTGCAAGCTCCTTGTATTTGAGCAGCACCGGGTGATTTGTCTCATATTCCCCTTTGACCTGATTTACCACTAGCTGTGAGTCACATTTTACGATCAAATTTGAGACATTCATGTCCCGGGCTAATTCCAAGCCCGCTATCAACGCCTCGTACTCGGCTTGATTGTTGGAAACTGCGAACTTGAACCTTAAAGCTCGTTTAAACCTTTGACCTTCCGGGGCGATCAATAGGATTCCGGCGCCACTAACGGTTTTTCCAGAGGATCCGTCAACGCTTAACGACCAACAATTCTCCGGCCTTTCTTCATTATTCACAGCCTTCTTGCCCCGCCTTATCTTTGCCTTATCGGGCTGGTCTTTGTCCGCTTCGCTTTCCTTTACTTCAAACGTTGTTTCTGCCACAAAGTCCGCCAGTGCTTGTGCCTTGATGGTCTTTCGCGGGGAATAAGTTATTTGGAACTCAGTCAGTTCTATTGACCATGACAGCATTCTTCCCGAGGATTCGGGCTTATGGAGCACTTTTTTTAGCGGGGTGTCCGAATAGACCGTGATTGGGTGGGCGATGAAGTATGCCCGCAGCTTCCGAGAGGCCATGAGCAAGGCGAAAGCCAGCTTCTCGATGTTCAAGTAGCGCCCTTCTACGGCGGATAGTGCCTTGGAGACATAGTACACGGGCTTCTGAAGGTCGTCCTCTTCCCTTATCAAAACCGCAGCCACAGCGTGATCTGTTGCAGCCAAGAAAACGTAGAGTTCTTCACCCAAAATGGGACTGCTCAACAGCGGCGGTTTTCCCAGGTAAGCTTTTATCTGCTCAAAAGCATTCCGGCAGTCCTCGTTCCACTCAAACCCCTCCTTTTTTCCTCCTTTCAAAGTTTTAAAGAAAGGCAGGCATTTTTCTGCCGACTTGGCGATGAACCTCCCCAAGGCCGTGATGCGGCCATTCAGCTTTTGTACCTCTTTAACACATCTGGGGGGTTGCATGTTTATTAACGCCATGATCTTCTCCGGGTTTGCCTCTATCCCTCTCTGGTTCACCATGAAGCCCAAAAACTTCCCTGCCTTTACTCCAAAGGCGCATTTGGATGGGTTAAGCTTCATATTGTTTCTCCGGAGGCTGGTGAAAGTTTCTGTCACATCAAGGTCGTGAGAGGTCTCCTTGGTCTTGATAACCATATCGTCGATGTAAGCCTCCAGGTTCCGGCCTAATTGATCATCAAAGACGATTCCTACCATCCTTTGATATGTACCGCCCGCATTCTTCAGGCCAAACGGCATGTTGTTAAACGTGTAGGTTTTGCCCGCGGCATAGAAAGCGCATGACGGAATATCGGCCTCCTTCATTTTGATTTGATGATAGCCCGAGTAGGCATCTATAAAGCTTAATACTCTATGGCCGGCGATAGAGTCTACTAATTGATCGATCCGGGGAAGAGGGTAACAATCCTTAGGGCAGGCCTTGTTCAAATCGGTGAAATCCACGCACATTCTCCACTTTCCATTTGCTTTGGTTACCATGACGACGTTGGCTAACCACTTCGGATATTTGATCGGGCTTATGATTCCTGCTTTCAGCAGCTTATCTACCTCGACTTTGATCGCCGCTTTCTTCTCCGGTGAAAAGTATCTTTCTTTCTGGAGGACTCGGGTAAATGTGGGGTCGATATTCAGTTCATGTTCGATCACCTCTCTGCTTATCCCCTCCATGTCCTCTACGGTCCAGGCGAATACGTCTAGGTTTCTTCGCAACAGCTCTATCAACACCTTTCTTTCCTCCGCGGGGATCTCTAGCCCGACTTTTATTGTCTGCTCAGGGAATGCCGGATTTATGACCACATCTTCCAAAGCATCATTAGGGCGAATATCTGCAACCTCTCGGTCATGCAGTGAATCAATTACGATGTTGATATGCTCGGTTTCCGCGGCCATACGGCGGGCTCTCCTGCTCCGCTTGAATTCTGCCCTCGTGGAGTGGAAAGACAACGTCCCGATCATGGCCGTTCCTGCGACCTCTTTTTCACTTGCTTTGGCCCTTTTTGCCTCCCTCGGGCTTCCCAGTCTTTGCCTTGCTGCGCCCTCCTTTCTCTTTCTCTCTATGACTTTGAGGAAGAGCTCGGGCTTATTCTCGATACACGCGATCCCTGCAGGGGTACTGAACTTGATTTTCTGGTGAGGGATTGAGGCAACGATTCCAAGGGCAGCCTGAGCGGTAACTCCCAAGATCGCGTTGTACTGGGATTTCAGATCGATCACCATGAACGTGACACGGGCTGTTTTCTCGAACGGCCTCTCTCCAATGGTTACTTCGAAGTCAATGGTCCCTTTTGCGTATACCGTATGATTCGTGAACCCTTCCAACAAGCCCGCATATGGGGTTAAGTGCGCCTCAGACATCCCCATTTCTTCTAAACAATGGAAGTAAAGTATGTCACGTGAAGCCCCGGTATCAATGAGGACTCTTCCAATATCCGCTCTACCAATAGCCATCTTGATTGTTAACGGTTGTGTTGAGTGGAAAAGGGTAGATGCCAGTTCACTTCTTCTGAAACCGATCATTTCTTCTTGCTCGGGCGGATAGGTGGGTATCAGGAACACTTTTTCCAGTCGCCTGATCTGGGCGGAAAGCTGGGTATTGCTCGGGGCTTCCTCTCCTATGTATTGGATGTCATAACGTCCTTCCCCGTCTGCATTATTGTCTCTGACGTATTGAATATTTCCCCGCGGGGCTTCTTCTTTACTGCTGGACCCCGTGATCCATTTCTTTAATTCCCCGGCCTCCACCTTTTGTTGTATTATTTTCTTGAGCTGGAAACAGTCATCGGTAGAATGCCCGTGGCTTTCATGGTATCCACACCATTTCTTTTTGTTCGCCTCGTAAGGCTTTCTCTCCAGTGGAGGTGGTGGAGGCAAAGCTTCTGCCCGTAATATCTCAGTTCTCGGTGCGATCAAAGGGGTGAAAGCACTGTCATCGCCTCTTTTAAAGTTGGGCATGCCTCTTGGTCTGCCTCTACCTCGGCCACCATTGTTTCCCGAGTAGCCTGAGTGATGACGAGGGTCATGAGCAGGCTCGATTCTTTCCCTAACGCTCCTGCGGGCATCGGCCATAAATGCGGGCTCCACTCCGGCCATAGCGATGGCTCGGTTGTACATTTCCTCAGTTCCCTCGGGCTTTCGGCAAGCAAACTCCTGCCTCAAAGTATGGGATGTTAATCCCCCTAGGAAGCATAGCTCGATGTCGTTCCTTGTTAGATCCACAATCTGCTCGGTCATTTTCCGGAACCGAGTGATGTATGCCTTTGTGTTTTCCCCGGGGTATTGCTTAACGCCGCACAGGTCCGATTTTGGTCTTGCGGCCTCCCCTGCGCCCGCGAACGAGTTTAAGAACGAAGTCCGCAATTGCTCGTAGCTGCAGATAGAGCGTGGTTTATGGGCCAATAACCACCCCAATGCCTTCCCTTTAAAGGTGGAGGCGAGGGCTTTGCACTTCACGGCCTCATCTGTTGAAAATAGGGCCATCTGCCCTTCAAATCGCCCAACATGGCTTTTTGAGTTAGATGAGCCGTCATACGCGTCTAGCGTGGGCACCTTTCCTCTTTGGATCGGGGAATCACTGATCCATGACGCGAAAGCGTCCATGGGTCCAACGCACTTTGTTACGTTTTGCTTGGACTCCCATAGCTCCGCGATCATTCTTTGGAACTTTTGATCCATTATGTCCCCCGTTTTAGCCCTTTTTGCGGTTTCTGTAATTACATCATCATTTTTAACAATTGCCTTTCCTTTAGATTGGCCTCTTGTCCTTCTGGGCTGTGATTCTCCCTCCTCACTCTCCCCTTCATCTTCTCCCCTTTCCTCGTCATCATCTACGAGGATTGTCCGCCTTTTTCCTCCTACAATCCTACTGGCCCTGCTCTTGGAGCTCGCCAGATCATGGGCTTTTGATTTTTCAGGGGGGCTTCTAGCATTGGCCTCGGCATTAAACAACTCCTCGAGGGCTAGATTCAACTGTAGCCCTTCCTCTACCAGGTTCTGCCTGTCTGTGAGGATTTGGATTTTCTTTTGGATTTGATCAGGGGTGAGGGGAGTAACGGGAGTTTTTTGAGTTTTGAGAGCTTTGGAAGTTTCTATACGATCTCTCAGATCAGCCTCTCTCCTTGCCCTTTGAGAGGGGGTATAGGAGTTGCCACTAAGAGTCTTATTTCCCAACCTGGCAAAAACTGATCCCTGGGGCACTTGTCCCGAAGGGCTAGCATTTGGGTTTACTTCTTTCCCTGTCATCGCGAAGATTTCGTATGTCAAGAATCAACAGAAGAGACGGGGTACTCTTTTGGAAACGTTAAAAACGGAAGAACTAGATGAGGATTTGAAACGAATTAGATTGGGAAAGCAAACGAAGCAAGAAGATTGCACTGGGAAGATTTTCGTTTTCCGGCAATGGAACCACTGATGACGCCCTAGATTTCTGGGGTCACGGAGATAGAACTCCAACTTTGCTGTCTCTTGATCCTGATCACAACACAAACAAGAACACCGTTAAGACCAAGGCCGGGTTGGAATCCGGCTTAGGCCCTCGGGTGTGAGAGTAAGATCTTTGAGGAAAACCTAAGTAGAAAGCTTGATAAAGCCTTGTGTGTGTGAATAAGATAGAGCACGTACCTGGCCCATGGGGGCGGATAGAAGTATTTATATGAGTAGAAGAAGGAGGTAGGTTTAAGGTACTAACCGCCCTTGTACCGGACGGACACGCGGCAGGTCCTCATTGGTTCGGCCAGGGGAGTGGCTGGGAACGTGGCGTGTTGTCAGGGAAACATGGTTCCTCCACCAACCGTTATGGTGTGTCAGGTACGAACAAGTAACGTCTGTTGTACGTTTATGACAGCTGGCTGCTACGGGCTCCGGGCAGGTGGTTGAGTGATCAACACGGGACCCTAAGAATAGCGGGAGGCAGAGCTACCTCGGTTGCTGTTATCACGAAGCCCGGGTATCTCGGGCTTATAAGCCTGCGGGCTTATCCGGTTTGACGCGGTCGGACTCGCTTGTACTGGCTTTGAACCGGGTCCGGTCCGGTCTGCGATGCTCGGTCTTATCACAACACATGATTTTTAAAGGACTTTTTTCGTTATTTCTTGTGGTTTATGATATGTAAATGACCTATTTACCCTCATCTTCAACCTCTACACCTTCAACAACCCTTGATTCTGCAATGCCACCACCACCAAACGGCCTCCAAAAGTGAGAGGGATGGAGTGTGAGGGGGAGAGGAAGTGATATGAAGGGGGAGTGGGAGGCATGGGCGGACCTCCAGTATATGGAGGGAGTGCAAGTGCACCTGCTCAACTTTCATTTTTAAGAAGAAAAAAAAAATCATATTCAGGATATATAATAAAAGTGCACTTGGTGAATGAATTTTTTTGTAGTTCAGGTGGTTGAAAGGAAGATTTATGCACAAAAGGTAGTGGGTTCAAACCCCACTCTCTTTTCTTCTCTTCCATTTTTAAATGGTTTTTTCCTTCTCAATCTAACAAGGGTTAAAACTTAAGGTTATAGACAAAATTCTTATCGTTTGATTTCTCTTTGTTTTTTTTTATTTATAATCTTTAATTGTTAAGAAATAAATTTAAAAATTTAGTGTAATTGTGCACCAGGTGAGTGAAAGTTCTAGGTCCGCCACTGGTGGGAGGGCGGGCCGATAAAAATGGAAGGTGGGAGGGGATATGAGAATGAGAGGTGAAGGAGAGCTACGTGAAAGGGGTTCAAGGAATTAGGATAATATTTTTTAAAAAAATAAAATTGTTATTTCTTTCTTCTTACATTCTTTGGTTTTAATTAAAGAATTAAATATTATATCAACCTAGGGGAATGACGAAAATCTATACTTATATTAAAGTGCGTGGGTTTGGAAACCTCCCGCCCAAACTCAAGGGTATTTTTGTAATTTCACATACAGTTTCAGGGGTGGTCTCGGAATTGTCCACCTTAGGGTTCATCTCTATACCCTCCTCTTTCTCCTCCCTCCTCATTTGTTTTCTTCATCTCTCTCTCTCTCTAGAAAGACACTGTCACACACTATTTCTCACTTTCTCCTTCACCGTCGCCGCCACCCTCACCTCCACCGTCACCGCCACCGCCCTTCGCCTCCACCGTCACTGTCACCGCCACCGCCCTTCGCCTCGACAGCCTTCTCTTTCGTTTCCGCCCTACTATCTCCACACCACCTCGAGCTCCGTCTCTCTACCGCTACAAATCGCCTGTCCCCTTGCGACTTCCGCTTTCTTCCAGGTCCTCTCTTCGTCTCTTTTATCTCTCCTTCACCATTTTTTGAGGGTTTGTGCTTTGAGTGTGTTATGATCTTTGATTTTAGGCTTAGATCTTGAAATTAGGGGTTAGGTCTTGAAATTAGGGGCTAGATCTGTATGGTTTATTGTGTTTATGTGTGGTTGTGTTTGTGTATTGTTCAGATTATTGTAGATCTACATTGTAGTGGTTCACACACCAAAACAGTCTCACTGACTTTTTTTTTCTTTATTCTTTTTTTCCTAAATAGGACGCCGGAGAATACGAGTATGAAAGAGATGAAAGAGAAGGATTTAGATGATGATCATTGGAGCGTCACTTGCGGCCGAGATTGGAGTCGTCGCTTACAAATGGACGAACAAGATTTAGATATTGATGGGTCGGAGAAGGGACCTAAGATACGAAAAGACGAAAAGAGATTTACGATGGTTGTGGTGGTATTGTTTTGTCAGTGGGAATGAGGTTGCAGTTGACGACGGCTGTAGGTGTGAAGTGCATATGGCGATGCGTAGGAGCGGATGAAGATGAGGTAAATAATTTTATTTTAGGTGTTTGATTTATATTCTTTGTGTTTACCTGGGTAAAGATGAGTGATAGATTGAGAGAGGGAGCCAAGATAATGTAAGGGGATAAAGATGCTTGAGTTACCATCAGATTTATGGAAGATAAAATTTCTTTTTTTTTTTTGTTTTTCTTAAAAGCTATTGACAGTTATTTGAATTCAAATTTTGAATTAGCTAATGGTTTTCTGATCCCACTGATTTAAAAAAGAAAGGACTGTCATTTAGCCCTAAAATGCACACAGGAAATATCACAAATCGGAGTGAGAAAAACTCCCAACACAGAAAGATTAGGAGGGGGTGAGATTGGTGGGTCTTTATGTCACTTTGTCAGAGTGGTAAGGTTTGGGGTCGGCGAAGGGGGCAACAAAAAGAGCGTTCTTAGGACGATGGTAGTAGTGGGGTTCGGCAGATGGGGATGAGGGTCCGTTTGAGGGGCGGTGGTTGTCTGATCCGTAGAGTTGTCCTCGGTGCGTTTGATCGGCTGCTAGCGGTGATGTAGTTGGAGAAGGAATCGAGAGAAAGAGACTTTCTTCGCTTGGGATGGAGGTGGTAGTGGACGTGCAATCGAAATAGAAAGAAACTGGAGATTCATATATATATATATATATATATATATATATATAGAGAGAGAGAGAGAGAGAGAGAGAGAAATTGTGAGAAACATGGAGAAGGAGAGAAAAGTAGACAGATGAGAAAAATAGAGAGTAATACTAAACATTTTTTAGCCTTAATATTGGAGTATTAATTACCTTGATTTAAGAAGAAGAAGAAGAAGAAGAAGAAGAAGAAGAAGAAGAAGAAGAAGAAGAAGGAGGAGGAGGAGGAGGAGAATGTTGTTTATTGTTGATGGATAAATAACAAGTAATTGAAGCCCTGAAAAATTGGGGAAATTTGATAGAGTAGAGATGAAATTGAATATTGAAAACGTGGGGATTTGTGAGTATTCACTTACCTGTAGATCGAGAAAATACAGGTTTTGAATTATGAAATTGGACGCCATAATATGGATGGAAGAACCCTAGAATAATAAGGGAAAATGGGGAGGGAAAGGATATAGAGAAGGTAATTGGTGTTTGTTCTTTTTGAAATTTTTCATTCTTGAATGTTAGTATTATAGTGTGGTATCTATATATTTTATTCTATTGTTTGATTTTTATTCTCATGACAGTTTGGTGTGTGTGTGGGGTGAAAGGGGGGGTGTTTGAGAGGTTGGATTTAAGGTTATGAAGGCTTTTGCATATGCTATTTCTCTTGAATATCTCAATTATGTAGTTGTATTCACTGATTTTTCTCTTGAATCTCTCTTATTTTTAACGGTCTTTGTTGGCGAAAGTAAGGAAGATTAGAAGAAATCAAAGGACGTCTAGGAATTTGTTATGAGGGAAGATAATGTGGTTTTTCTTATATGAAGTTGACCATACAGCCATACAAGAGTCATGGAAGGGTAGAGCAATTGGAAAAATTGCTACAATAACTGCTTTAAATATATTTTTTAATTGTTCTATTAAAGCTTATACATGTTGGTTTATCGTTTTCTACTTTGTACATGAATAAATTAAAAAATGTTTAAATGTTTGTGCAGATGAGAAAAAACAAAGCAGAGTGGCTGGAGTTTAATGACGTTGAAGCATGACTCGGAGGAGGTATGCTGACTCCCATAATAGCTTCTCCAAATCCAATTGCTAAGCGTAAACAAATACAAATAGCCCCTTCCGTCGTCAGTCTCAAGCGCAATTTGGAAGACGATTTCAACAAAGACATGATTTCCAAGAAGTTTAAGAAAATCTTTGACGAGGACAGTAAGCCAACCAATGATCAAAAAATGAAAGGAATTCTGCATGAAGAAAAGAAGTGAAGATGTAGCAATGTGGTCTGTTGTCTGGAACTATTTGCTGGTCTTCTTCTTATGTCAGTATGTAGTCTTCAACCGGTATTGGTTATAAGTTAGTTTCCCAGTCTAAGTGATCTGTCCTACTGTCTATGTTCAGTCCAGTGTCTCCGTTTGGTGTATATGAATGTCTACATCCTTAGTTTCATGCCATTCAATTGTAAGACACCTTCATTATCCAATAAATAAATTTTGTTACTCCATAATTAGGTGTATATTTGTTAAAAAAAAAAAAAGACGAAAATATCTTGGAAAAAGCAAAAATACATATATTTTGTGCCAAACTTTAATAATTAAATTACATGTATTTTTTGACGAAGGGAATATTTTATTAGAGGACAAATAGCTCTCAAAGTCCTGCTTCATTCGCTCTCAAAGTCCTGCTTCATTCATTTGGCAACGTAAAGTCGTTATATAATTGCCATTAAAGATTAATTTGTTATAGTAACTTTGTTATTTATTAAATTTTTCAAATCGAATAATGAGTCAGAAAAGGAAATCAATAAGGCCGAAGGAAGTTTGGGAAACATCAACCACCACCAAATATGTTAGGAATTTGAAATTGTAATTTTACCACTGTGTAAATCTTACTACTACCAAACCTTTTTCTACTACAGCAATAAGTTGATAACTACTCCCTCCGTCCCAAAATAATTGCAATTTAAAGAGTTCGAGGTTGTCCCTATACATTTGAAGTTTCCCTAATACCATGCTATCTTTAACATTGTTTACCAAATACAACATTATTTACGGCCACGTAGTTGTGAGTAAAAAAACATTTAATTTACAAATAATTTACGACAGAAAAAGTAACAAATATGACCGTGCGTAGCACGGGTGGAATACTAGTTCCCTTTAAAGGACCATGTGTTGTGCACATATCTTGTAAATCGTCAAAAAATTAACGATTTGTTAGTTTTTACACCTAATTGCAACAAAATGACAAACTTAAGAATCAAATTGGCACAAAACAAAACATAGCTAACGTATTGCAACTGTGTGTAAAACTCAGGTTACCAAATTACAATTTGCCCTTGATGATCGCCAGAAGGAGGCGAAAAGAGGGATCGAACCCTAGCACTTTTCCCACGTATTCATAACACTAATAAATTTATACTGTAGTCAGGTATATTTACATACTAACTCCGTCTCACAGATGAATGTACATTGTACATATTCATCTGTCAAACTTAATCTACTTTTATAATAGTTTTGTAAAAATTTAAATATTCTTATAAAATTCTAAAAGTTATTATTATTTCACCGTTAAAATTCTATCAATAATAATTTTAAAATATGCATAAAGATAAAATTATGATCAAAGTAAAGTACAATCGTTGTGTTGAACAAAAAAACATTAAATTGTACATGTGCAGTAAGGTGTACAAGATTTCATTAGAATTTAGGAATTGCTTGTGATTGATATCACATTAATTCACCAGCAAAACATTTGATAAACCACCCCTCATACTCACTTCAATAACAATAAGCGAGGTCGAACCTCACAAAAGTCCAAATCTGTCTTAATCTGGACCGTTATATCATTCATTTTTTTTTTTTGGAAGGACCATTATATCATTCATTAAAAAAAGTACAATTGTCTTTTGATTTCACCACTGAAAAATGAAATCTGAACCATTAAACAATCCAACTTCAATAAAACTCAACTCTGCATTATGTTGATTTCCCCGTCTCCTGACCAGTCTTAAGCCATTGAAATGAAACCGAGGCACGCTTTGGTAACAACCTATAAAAAGAAAGCAGCTTAAAGATGTGTTAAGATTTACAAATAGCATACTAGATCTCAATTCTAAAAGGGTCAAATTTATATTCCTTAAAAATGATCATATAAACTTTTTCAATATACAAACACATCAAAGTGTTAATTTTAAGGCTGAGTAACTCGAAAAAATTAGGGGAGAAAAATATTTGAGACTTTTTTGAAATTAATTAATTATTTTAGCGCATTATAAACAATTTTAAATATAATTTAATAGTATAAAATTAGTAAAAATAAATAAAAGAGGCAAACTAAGATTTAAAATTCATCATGGAAGACCAAATTAGTATAAGCGCCAAGTTTAGGGACCAAGCTATCATTAGTTTCAGGGGTATATTCGGTGTTTTGAAAAAACTCACAGAAGGAAGGGGCAAACTAGCAAAAAATAGCCATCATAAGGGACCAAACTAATAAAATTTATTTATGAATGACCAAACTAATAAAAACTGTCAAGTTTAGGGTCTGAATTATTATTTAATCCTAAAAGGATGGACAAATTCGGATTTGGAAGTGATTTGAGTACGAGAACACGTTAAATTCGTCTCAAACCCGTAGACATCCCTCTCACATGAGTCCAAATCCTCTGTGCCACTTCGTGTACCAATTCATGTGTCACAAGTGATCTAATGGCTTACAGTTATTGAGATTGGTATTATTGTAATATTATGAAAACATGTGAAGGGTTCGATTACAAGTGGTACATGGAGTGGCACACAAAAGTGATACAGAAGATCTCAACTCCTCTCACAGAGTCACAGTTACTATCATTATCACTAACATAGCTTTTCTTATTGGGCCTCAATGTATTTCGAGTGGTGAGGGTTAAAGGCCAACCATCATTAAGGGCTTGAGGCCCAGTGTAGGCCCAGAAAAGGAAGACAAAGACTTCTATGCGACCGGGCGCGTGAGACGGTCCCCCCCCCCCCCCGGCCTCCCAAAATCCAATCCACGTGTTTGGTAAAAAAAAAAAAAAAAAAAAAACTCCAATAATTTTAAAATGTTATATCTTGAGATTTTGAAGTCGATTTTTTTTAAAAAAAAAAAATACCGTTGTGTTCGTCTCGACGAGACGAATAAAACTACATAGGTCATGATATGGTTTTTTTTTTTTTTTTTTTTAAATATTTTTTAACATACAAAACAAGTGAGTTGCTCGTCATAATAAAATGTAACACTTTCTTATGAAGAAAGTAACCGTTTGGTCTTAAAAAATAACACTTTTTATTGTAAGATGTAACAGCAGTTTCGCAAATAATATAAATAATTTTTGTGATTAGAAAATGTAACACTTTTTTATGAAGAAAGTAACAGTTTGGTCTTATAAAAGTAACACTTTATTTGTAAGATGTAACATTAATTTCGCAAAATAATATTAATAGTTTTTTTTTTTTGAAAAAAAAAGTGTTACATATGAGAAAAAAATGTTACATTCCCTTTTAAAAAGTGTTACTTCTTGGTATAAAAAGTATTACTTCTGTTGGCGAGTAAAAAATGGCTGGCAAAAAAAAAATGGCGGGAACGGTCTCACAAGGTGAGACCGTCGCATAGCAATCCGGCTCGAAAAGGAATGGGGTTGCAGTAAGGTACTGTTAAGATTAATTTATGTAAAAATCATTCAAAAGTCAAACTAATATCAATCATCAACTCACTCGTTAGACTATGAGCAATGGTTTCATACACCAAAAAAAATTCAACACCCACTTTTAATACTTTATCCTATCCACCTCATCTTTCATACACCCCTTTCATACAACCCCCCTACTAGGGGTGTGAAACCGGGCGGGTAACCCGCGAGTATACCCGGGTTCGACTCGTCTATGGGCTACTCGACTCGGCAGACCGACAGGGACCGAGTCGGACTCGACGTGGATTATGGGTCCGGTTTCGCAATCGAGTCGGGTCGGTCATGTTCGACTGTTCGACGGATCTGCTCGCGGGTTAGCCCGAATCCGATTCGACCCGGCTCGACTCGGATCGACCCGGGTGTTCCTGAAACTAAATCGTTGGTTTTTTTTTCTTTGTCCACTACGCATCACACCGCCTCGACCCGAGTAACCGACTCGCCAAGATGTATTGTTGACGAGTAAACCGACTCGACCCGAGTAACCGACTCGCCAAGATGTACTCGAGCCGGACCCGAGTAACTCGAGTACTCGTCTCTCACAACTCGGGACGAGTTCGGCAGCAACTTCAGTTGTCCGACTCGGCTCGACAAAACTCGACTCGACTTCAGTTCATCAACTAACCGACTCGAGTTCGGACATACCCGACTCGGAATCGACTCGTTTCCAGCTCTACCCCCTACAATGGTTAGTTGGAAAAAAAAATTCATCTCCCTCCCACTCATCATTCTATACCCCACTACTTTATATTATTTTTATTTTTTATATATTCTTTATTTTTATGATTAGTAAAAAATAATAATTATTATTATTATTTATAATTAAAATAATATTTTACACTAAATTAATTCTTTTTGGCAATTAAATAATTAGATAAATGACGATAATTATTATTCAAAATAAGAAAAGTTACAATACACTTAGCTCGCGACATAATTAATGAAAGACAATAAAATTATTAAATCACACATGGTTTCCGAATTTTGCCCATATGTGCTTGACTAGATCCTTCTGCAATTGTTGATGAACTCTTGAATCACGCATTTCCGATCTAGTACGCACATGCTCTGCAAATGCAGGTAGTACCTCAGTCGAGAATGGTTGTTGTGTACTAGACCCACTTGCCTCGGGTTGTTGTGAAGTAGACCCTCTTGCCTCGGGTTGAAAGTCTTTCCAATTTTGAGAATAAGTATGCCGTTCATCCTCAACAATCATATTATGTAATATGATACATGACCTCATGATGATAGCCAAGTCGTCTATCTCCCACATTCGAGCTGGTTCTCGAATGATTTTAAATCGAGCTTGGAGCACTCCGAATGCACGTTCTATATCCTTTCGACATCCCTCTTGAAAATTCGCAAATAGCTTATCTTCCTCACTTTGAGGAAGTCTAACTGATTTGACGAAAGTCGGATAAGAAGGGTATATACCGTCAGCAAGATAATACGCCATATTATATTGACGTTGATTCACATAGAAATTAACCCGTGGAGCTTTTCCTTGTTCAACATCATCGAACAATGGCGATCGATCGAGCACATTTATATCGTTCAATATACCCGGACATCCGAAAAAGGAATGCCAGATCCACAAATCATGAGTGGCAACTGCTTCAAGTATAACACTCGTGGTTCCCTTATCACCTCTAGTAAACTGACCTTCCCAAGCAGTTGGACAATTTTTCCATTCCCAGTGCATGCAATCAACTGCTTCAAGTATAACACTCGGATAGAACGCCACTCATCCATTAAATTAAAAGTAGCACTAAATTTTGTGCCGTCATCCATTTGGTGTTTTTTTTGCGATGCGGGGTAGGATATTCTTCAGGGGGAGTATCTTCCATAGGTGCGCTAATGCTACCCTCACCCAGTTGTGTTGAAAATTCTGGAAATTCTAATGGTTGAGAATTTCCAGAAATTTCATTTCTCATCCTTGGCATTTGAGGATTATTAGGATAATAATGGGGATGAGGTGGTTGAAATTGCATAGGATAAGCATATGGATTCCAATTTTGCACACCTGAAGGCATGAAATTTGGGATAGCTGAAGGCATAAAATTGGGTGGAAAAAAAGGATTTGAAACATTTTGGGGACGGGGTTGGTTGGAAGATTGGTTCTCCAAGTTAAAATCATTAGAATTTTAGTTGAATGGTGAAAAATTTTGGGAATTTTGAGTGTTGAAAGGATTATTATTGGGATCCATTTCACTCAAAAGATGATGAATTTTTTTAAATGTAGGCTAAAATGGAGAAGGAAAATTGAGAAAAGATAGTTTTTTTTTTGGTGTCCAAATCTAATGAAACTTGCATCATTTTATAGGGAAAAAAAATGCTGAATTTTGGCGAAAAAAATAAAATAAATTACTAGGTGATAATTCAGCTCAAATAATTGAGTTAAAAAATTAAATCCGAAAATCCATGGGACCAATGGTGTGCTTACACATGTCGACAAAGGGAAAAACAAAAAAAAAAAAGCCGCCGGCCGGCTCCACACGCGCCCTGTCGGGCCGTGTGGAGCACGCGCCTTTTGCGGTCCAATGAGCCGTCGCCACGTGGACTCTGCGCAGGCCCCTCCCCAAAATTCAACCCGTATGAATTATTTCATACACACATTTCAAACACCAAATTTCATACACCCCCCACAATAGTTTCATACCCCTCCCCCAACTTTCATACACCTATTCATACACCCATTGTGGGTAGTCTTAGCTATCTAGCTATCGATCAAAAATACTTTCCGAGTCAAAAGAATTGTCCTTTTTTTTTTTTTGACTTTTAACTAGTTTTATTTTACATTTAAAAAGAAATAGTTTTATTATTAAACGGACTTTTCACTAGTTTTTTTCTAAAGGAACTTTTCACTAGTTTTAAGAAATAAAAAAACAATCATAATTACTTATTAACAAAAATACCTTTTTTTTTTTTTGGACAAGTTGTAACATATCATTCATTTCAAAGCAATTGTCATAGTTTAGAAATCCCTGTGGAATCTATTACAGATCTATAGCCCTACCTATTACAAGTTCCTATGGAGTTTCACTATTATCGAATTTATTACAACGAATGATACTTGTTAGACAATAAATAAAATGAAAACATTCTAATACAAAGATAAAAATGACATTTGATTCAAAGTGACCGTTATTTGTTTCACAATATTGGCTCAAATGATAAGTGAAATTTTAAAGGGTTAATCTTATTATACTACCCTAAAAGTTTACATGTCATATCACTTGCATGTCATATCACTTGGAGGCTTGTGGTCTCAATTTTTTCACTTTAAAGCTAATATTTTCAATTTTGTATCGATTTCGGGCCTAGTTAATAATTTTGTTTGACTTTTGACAGAAAATTGTAAGTATCATCCAACACCTGTTTTCTTTAGGGATGAGTCTTTTCAAATAGCACTTGTACAGTCTATGGTGAGAAAGTGATTTTTCTTTGTCTTTTTGTTTAAACTTGTTCCGGGGTATGGAATTGGAGGGTAGGTAAAGGGGTGTGCTTTATCAATCTCAATCTCAATCTCAATAAGAAAATAATAACTAGTTAGTTTTGATTAATTAATTAAAGATTTAATTATGCTTCTCGCTGCTTTTAGTGTATCTGTATATTTTGTATGTTGAATAATACTTATATGTGACCATCTCACGCTGTCAGACGGCGCGTGAGACGCCCCCCCCCCCCCATTTTCCCAAAATCCACGTGTTTGTTAAAAAAAAAAAAAAAAGGTCCAATAATTTTAAAATGTTATATCTTGAGATTTTGAAGTCGTTTTTTTTTAAAATACCGTTGTGTTCGTCTCGACGAGACGAATAAAACTACATAATAAAATGTAACACTTTTTATTATAAGATGTAACAGCAGTTTTGCAAATAATATAGTTTTTTTTTAAATACCGTTGTGCTCGTCATAATAAAATGTAACACTTTCTTATGAAGAAAGTAATAGTTTGGTCTTAAAAAAGTAACACTTTTTATTATAAGATGTAACAGCAGTTTTGCAAATAATATAAATAATTTTTGTGATTAGAAAATGTAACACTTTTTTATGAAGAAAGTAACAGTTTGGTCTTAAAAAAGTAACACTTTATTGTAAGATGTAACATCAATTTCGCAAAAAAATATAAATTTTTTTTTTGAAAAAAATTACATATGAGAAAAAAATGTTACATTTCCTTATAAAAAGTGTTACTTTTGCTGGCTAGCAAAAAATAACAGGGAAAAAAATTTAAAAAATAAATAATAAAATGGCAGGAACGGTCTCACAAGGTGAGACCGTCGCATAGTAGTCCAGCAAGTATGTATTGTTGTTTATCCCAGTGAAAAGGAAAAATAGAATCAACAACTAATCTAAGTACTATCTCCGTTCTAAAATGAATGTTCAAAAATCTTAAGCACAACCGAAGACCTTCTGGTCTAGTGGTACCGCACATAGTGCGAAAGTGCTTCCCTTGTGGAGGTACATGGTTCGACTCCCCCATGGGGGAGGTGTGGAGAATCCTTCTCAAGCCAAGTTTGTAATGTTTCCATGGGTGAAACTCCCATAGGAAGTTAGTGCCAGTTTCTGATTTGTAATAGGCTCTCATAGGGAATCTGTAATAGATTAGGGATCTATGTAATAGACTAGGCGGTTGATCAATACGATGGAAATTTCCTTGTCTGGTACCAAACTTTCAAAAAAAAAAAAATCTTAACCACACTGTCTTCAACGAGATGATCACATAAAAAGTCAACAAAAGACCAAAAGCCATAGAGTAAATAGGTGTTGAATGGTACATGCCAATTTTTTGTCAAATATCTAACAGAATGCTTGCTTTGGCCCAAGATCACTGGCGAAGCTAAGGCTAAGCCAAGGGGGTCGGTCGACCCCCTTTAATTTTTAAATGTGTCAATTTTAGTACTTTCAAAATTTTAGAAATTGGCATTTTCCTACTAAAAATAATGAATTTACTCATTTTGACCCCCCTTAATTTTGAGAAAAAAATGCACTCAATTATTATTTTGACCTCCTTGTATACTAAATTTGTAGCCTCAACTATAATACTTATTCCACGAACAACCTTGACCCCCTTCCCGAAAAATCCTGGCTTCGCCACTGCCCAAGATTGATACAAAATTAAAGGTCTATGCCCTAAAGTGAGAAAATTGAAATCACATACCCCTAAATGATGCAACATGTAAACTTTAGGATAGTAAAATGAAATTAACCCAATTTTAAATTACTAACTGCTAATGCTCTTATTAAGGATGCGTTTATATTTACAGATTGCACCTGATTTCATAGTAAAATTTTCGTGAAAAACTTGAATCTCTTAATATAAAATATATTTTACACATTTTTAAGTGTCAAACAGATTTTTCGTAAGACTGATTCGATTTCATGTCTCTAAAAGGATCAAAATTATCATAAAATTGACTTAGCAAATGGATGCATCAACGCATCATTTTTACATTCCAACATTAAAAACAATCGTGGATGACAAGACCTACTCTGACACTGCCAAACTATATTACAGTAATGTTTTTTTTAAAAGTAAAACAAGAACAATAAAAAACAAAAGCAGGGTTAACAAAAAGGCAAATAGCACATTAGTGCCCCAAAGTTTTACATGAGTTGCAATTTAGGTTTTGATGTTCTAATTTTGGCAATTCGATGCCTACTGTTCACCTTTTGTGATGAAATGGGTCTTTTTGGATGGTAATGGTTGGAAGCTAACGAAATTTAACGAAAATTTATCGAGCTTATTTAAAAATTGCATCTCTTACCCAGAAAGGCAAGTTGTCGTTATGAGAGTAAGAGAAAGCATGGGAGAAGAAGAGATGTGAAGGTGGCCGGTGGATGGTGTGTGTGTGTGGGGTGGGGGGAAAGAGACGAAGAAGGTAAAAGTTTAGGTTTGATATTTTATTTTCTCTTTTTAAGCAAATTTAGGTTAAAAGAAGTTTATTAAGGCTAGTATCTAAATTTAGCCATTTACTATTTTTTTAAAACATAATTTTATCCCTTTACATAGGGAATTAGAATTATAAATGAGTGTAAGGTATTTTTACTTTAATAATTTTCACATATATACAAAAAAAAAAAAAATTTAACTGATAAACAATACTCACTCCGTCCCGAACTAAGGTTCTTAGTTTGACTTTCACGAAGACTAAAAAAAAAATGTCGTGAATATGAAAAGTAAAGTAAGAGAGAAAAAGTTTTTTTTTTTGTGAGAATGACAAGTGGGTCCCATTGTCCATTTTAGGCAATAAAGCAATTAAAAACTTTAGTCTGGGACAAACTAAAAATGAAAGTAAGAACCTTTGTCTGGGACAGAGGAGTATTTTACTTTGATATTTATTATGTTTTTTTTGGGTTAAATAAATATATATACATTCTTTTATTAATATATACTCCCTCTGTCCCAGCTCACTTGACACTTATTTTTATTTTGGGCTGTCCCAGCTCACATGATGACACTTCCCAAAATAGCTTACTTTTTATAATTTTATATTCTTTCTACCCCACCACTCATTATCTCTCTTTCTTTTCAACCACTCATTTATTCAACCAACACTACTATTTACTCCACTCATTCTCTCTTTTCATTTTTTACCACACATTTTTCTTATTTTATTCATTTTTCTTAGTTATTGTGCCCATCTCTTGGGTGTCAAGTGAGGTGGGACAGAGTGAGTATATATATATATATATATATATATATATATATATATATATATATATATATATATATATATATATATAGGAGATGTAATTTTTTTTAACAAAATGGGTCAACATAAATAATTATTGAACATTATGGGTAAGAAATGCAAGTTTCAAATAAACTTGTTAGATTTTTCGTTAATTCTGTTAGCTTCCATCCATTATCATCTAAAAAAAACCCATTTCGTCATAAAATGTGAACATTACCCACCAAATTGCTAAAATTGAAACATTAAAACCTAAATTGCAACTCATATAAAATTTTGGGGGCACTAATATGCTATTTGCCCATTCAAATTTTAAAGTCGAAAATACTGACAATAATGTACTTCTCACTGTTTTGAAAGTCAAATCAATTAAATATTGGTCTCTTAAATTATAGAACTCCATCCTTTCAAAAGGCTCATCATGCTGAGTCACATTTTCTATGTACTCCCACAGTTTCAAGTTAAAGTTACTGCAAACTAAAAAAATTGAGCACAAAAATTAAGAAAAAATAAAAGAGATAAATAGTAGAAGAAGGTGTTTGTAAGTATGAAAATTAAATAAAATAAGGAATGAGTGGGAGGAATAATAAATTGGTTAGTGTTGTGAGTGCAAAAGTAAAGTAGGAGGATGAGTGCGAGGAATAGTAAATATTTTTTGCTATTTTGGATAGTTCACACAAACTTAAGACGAACAAAAAAATAAATAAATTCACAATAACTTGAAACGGAGGGAGTAAAATTTTAGGCAAATAAATCCACTAAGCAATTATCAGTTACAAACGCTATAGTTAAGGTTCCCTAAATAAAAAAGTTGTGGACAATTCTTTTTAAAAAAAAAAATGTGGACAAACGGGGCCTTCGATAAAAGGAAATCGAGATTTTTTTTATTTTATTTTTTAATGTGAGACTTTTATTTTGGAACGGAGGGAGCTCACTCCAAATCTTCTGTTTTGTTTCCATACCTTAAAAACTTGGATCTCACAGCCGAATGAATTGGAATACATAAAGTGAAGCACAATTATAATTCAAAAAACCCTCCATCATTCTAAATTAAATATCTCACCTTTTCTTCAATGTGCCATTAACTAAACAGTCACTAAATGGGAAATAAAAAAATAAAATATTTGAGAGCTCGATCATACTCTACAAACTAAAAGATCCTAACCAAATATCACAAATCATCTAATTAAATTTCATTAGGAGCTTTTTTTAGTGAAAATCTGGTGAAAAACTTGTTTTACACTAGCTTTAGTGTAAAACTTGTTTTTCATCTCTTATAAAAAAAATCTGTTTTTCATAAAAAAGAAAAAACAAATTTTACACTAAAATTAGTGTAAAACATGTTTATCAGAAAACTGACTCGGAGCTTTAATACTAACAAAAAAAAAATAAGTATTAAAAAACAAAAATGACCTATCTTAACGAATTATATGTACTATATTCACTAGTTTAGTATAAGTGCATAATAAATATGGGAGACATACCAAATATTTACCCTAAAATGTTACTCCCTCCGTCCCAAAAATAAATGTCTGAATTTTTTTCAGATTTACTCTTAATCAAATCAAGAACAAATTTGAATTTTTTTTTCCCAGACAAAAACAGTACTAACAGGTTACCAACTCTAACACGGTGCCCATTATTATGAGATATGTTTTCAACCACCCAAGCATTTTAGAATGGGTTAATGACAATTTAGACCCTAAAGTCATATACCATCCTCCCAAACGAACCCTAAAGTTTTTTTTCGCCAGATCAGACCTTGAAGTGTAAAAAAGTCGCCAGTTAAGGCCTTTTTGACGGATTTTGTTTGAAAAGTCAGTTAAGTAGCATGTGCCATGCATGTGGTTGACAAAATGGATGAATTTGTAATTGATATTAACTATTAAGAGCTTTAGTGAAATTCTTAAAACTTAAAGGGTTAAGAAAATCAAATGTACAATATTTTTCTGCATATTTAATATACCAATAGATTTTACCAAAAAATAATAAGTACAATTTAAAAATGAATCTCAGATTTGAAATTAATTTAATTAAAAAAAAATCTATAAAACCTTAAGTATTTTTAATATATTAAAATTTAAAAATAAATAAAAATTAATCTTACTAATTATTACATTAACAATAAATCAAGACAAAAAAAATGACAAAAAGAAAGAAACAAAAAAAAAAGATTAATATTATATATTTTTAAATTTTACAATATTAAAAATACTAAATGTTTTATTGAGATTTTTAATTAAATCAATAATCTGAGATTTATATTTAAATTGTACTTATAATTTTTTGGTAATTTTTTTTTGATATATTAAATATGCAGAAAAAAATTGTACATTTGATTTTTTTTTTTTAACTCTTTAAGTTTTAAGAATTTCACTAAAGCCCTTAATAGCTAATATCAATTACAAATCCATCCATTTTGTCAATCACGTGCATGACACATGCTACTTAACTGACTTTTCTAACAAAATTCGTTAAAAAGGCCTTAACTGACGACTTTTTTACACTTCAAGGTCTGATCTTGCGAAAAAAAAACTTCAGTATTCGTTTGGAAGGGTGGTATATAACTTTAGGGTCTAAATTGTCATTAACCTTTTAGAATTCATTATAAAATACTCCAGTTAGTCACACACACACAAGATTTGTAAGATTTAGAGCGAGATTTTGGGTTCCAGTTTTCATAATTTCATTTTTAAATTATATTTTCTGGGATGTCAACAAGATCTTCACTGCTCTTGTATTAGCAGCTTATGCTCTCATGTTTACAGCCTTTTACTGAACTTTGAGGTTAGTAGAAGATATACTTTGAGTGTTTAGTTAGCTATTTGAATAATTATAATTGTCCCAAAATGAATGTCTTTCAGACATTCATTTCGGGACGGATGGAGTATTTTTTTTATTATTATGCTTTACATCTTTGCTCATGCCAATAACTGCTAATTCTAGTTTTCATATGCATGATTCAAGTTTTCATGTAATGTGATTTCCCCTTTTCCAGACACTACTAGTACACAGTAAAAGTAAACCTTGAGCAAATAAGAAAAAAGAAAAAAAAAACGGCCCTGTTGGAGAGAAGATCTGTTGTTGATGTTCTTTTTTTTACCTGATAAGAAAAGAAGTACTCCCTCTATCCCAGAAAGATAGTCCACTTTGGATTTTTGATGGTCAATACATGTGAACATTGACCAAAGATTATTATCAATCTAATCATCCCCATAAAATTTTAGAATGTGTCATTGATAAATCACTTGATGATTAATCAATCACAAGTTTTAGAATTTCACAAGGATGGTTGGATTGACATTTATATTTAGTCAAAGTTCACTTGTATTGACCATCAAAAATCAAAAGTGGACCATCTTTTTAAGACTGAGGGAGTATATTAGATTCAATAGAAGAATATACAAGAGAAGGACAAGTTGTCCATAAAAAAAAATAAAAAATGAAATGTATGAAAAAACAACACCACCACACAATCACAGCAGCCCAATCACGCTTCAAATCCGAGATCGACATTCCTCAAAAAGCCCCATTAGCTGACGCCTAAAGAGGGGCTACAGAAACCACTCGGTCTCTGAAAAAGCAGGGTCAAGGCTTAAGTCATAAAGAAAGTGATATCAAAAGTGTTGTCACTGCAACGATATCACTTCTGGCAACACTTAACACACACGAACAGAAAACAGTTTCTGAAAAAAGTTTGCAGCGGAAAATCAACACAAGAAGTATTTTTCTCAAGATATATAAATTATATATCTTGAGGGATGCCTCAAAAGGCGAGACCTTTACTAAATAATATGAAGTGAAGTACAAGGCCGAGAGTTCCCTAATGCTATTACAATGAAAGCTTTGTGGAACGACTAAGTCTAATACACAGAATCCTAACCTAGCCAAGACACTTATAATACTCGATACAAGAATATAAATGTGTTTGGGAATTTATAAGGAACTAAGGAATGTGTAAGACTTTCTTGTGAGGAGAGTGTGTGTATTTGCTTCAAGGGGGATCTCTTCTGACGGGATCATCAACTCTATTGGAGTCCTCATTATGTTCATTTTCTGCAACTGGACTGACTTCTGGTCCAACACTTATGTCAACACTTGGTCCAACATAAATGTCAAATTCACTTTGAGGTTGTTCCAGCAGTACCAAACGAGGATAAGCACCTGGTTCATCTGCAACACTTGACAGATCATCAAAAACAATATTTACAGATTCTTGAATAGTTCCCAATCTTAAATTATAGACTCGATATGCAAGATTGTCATGAGAATATCCAAAAAAAATGGTTTTATCATTCTTAGAGTAAAATTTAGCTAAGCGATCCCAGTCTTTTAATATATAACATACACACCCAAACACATGGAAGTAATGAACACGTGGTTTCTTCCTATTTAAAATCTCATAGGGTGTCATAGTTAAACCGGGTCTTAGAAAGACTCTATTAGAAATGTGACAAGCCGTGCTCAAAGCTTCAGCCCAAAATCTTTTTGAAATCCTTTTAGAGAACAGCATAACACGTGCCATATCAAACAATGTCCTATTTTCTTTTCAGCCACACCATGTGGTTTAGAGATCGAAAAATCATGGTGTATCCCTTTTTTCTTACAAAAAGTATAAAAGGAAACATTTGTAAATTACTTTCCATGATTGGATCTTATACAGAAAATAGGTGAGCAAAACATGTTTTTGATTTTGAAATGCAAGGGTTTAAATTTATCAAAAGTTTCAGATTTTTCTCTTAGGAAATATACCCAAGAAAACCTAGAGAAATCATCAACTATAACAAAAACATACCTCTTACCTCCCAGGCTTTCTACCTCAATTGGACCCATCAAGTCCATGTGCAAAAGCTGAAAACAATGTGTTGTCCCGAAGTGTTGCTCCTGGTGTTGGGTAACACTGCGGGTAACACGAGTCTCCATACTCTTAAGGCAGTCCCCACACACAATTTTGTTCTTCAGATTCAGTTTGGGGACTCCTTTGACAGCCTCAAACTGGAAAATTTTCTTCAAGTTTCCATAAGGGGCATGTCCCAACTTTTGATGCCACAAAATTGTGTCATCCATATTAACTGAATTGCATACTTGTTTATCTTCAACAAGATAGCAATTGTCACTTGATCTAGTTCCTGACATTACACAAGTGTTAGTGTTATAAAAAACTTTACAAGTATTTTTATTAAATTTTACCTCCAAGTTGTCATCGCACAATTGGCCAATGCTAATTAAATTAGCAACCAATCCATCAAAGTGCAAGACACCCTTTAAGGCAGGGAATCCGGAAACATCAAATGTCCCTTTCCCTATTATATTGCTCTTTCCTCCACCTCCGTATGTCACCGTTTCACCTTGGATAGATTCATAGTCTTTCAAAAACACTTTTGTTCCCGTCATATGATGTGAGCAACCACTATCAAAGTACCATGAACCTGAAACGTTAGTCCTCAAAGAAGCAAATACAACATTGCATTTATGATTGGATTTTAGAAACCAAAATTTCTTTTTAGACTTTTTGATTTTCTGATTACCAGTGTTGTCTTGAGTGTTGGGTAACACTTGAGATAACACATGTGGACTGAAATTTTATTTTTGAGAGTAAAACAATCAAATTTACTTTGTCCAGTTATGTGATAGTATTCACACACACACGATTGATCAGAAATATCACTTGATGAACTACTTTTTACTTTTTCATGTTCTTTTACAAAACATGTTTCATAATTTTCATTCAATAAGGTAGAAGTGATTTTATCAAGAGAGTCTTGAAACCCAATACCTGCTTTGAGAGACTTACTCAAGTCGAGTATTTCATCCAATTTTGAGAACCTCGTGTTGAGCTTTTTGAAGGTGGTCTCGGCTAGCTTCAACTTGGACTTGACTTTAACAAGTTCAACATCCAACTTTGTGAATTGCACCGCCAACCGAGTCAAAGAGTCTTTTAGCTCATGATTTTCTTTGGTTAAGATCGCTACCATATTGTTCTCTTTCTTCCTCTTTAAACAACGCCTTGTAGAGATCTTTTAACCCATCAATGAGCTCATCCTTGCTTAAATCCTCCTCATCTGGACTTCCTGCATCAACATTAATTGAACCATGAAAGCAAAAATCTTCAGAAAATTTAGAAGGATTATACCTGCTGGGTGTTGGGATTGGTGTTATCGCACCCTGGGTAACACCATTGGCAACACTTTCTGAATCTGACTTTAAGTGCTCCAAAGCCATGGTCAACATGGCTGATTGATCACGTTCTTTAATGTTTTCTAGCTCTCTTTCCTCACTATTCCTAAGGGAAGTATGATTCGAGCCAAGAAGAATAGAAAGTCTCTCAAGATATGGATTTGCAGGATCATAAGCCATGACACACTGGACCGAAGTACTTAGTATATCAAGTAACCAGCTCTGATACCAATTGAAAAAGCAGGGTCAAGGCTTAAGTCATAAAGGAAGTGATATCAAAAGTGTTGTCACTGCAACGATATCACTTCTGGCAACACTTAACACACACGAACAGAAAACAGTTTCTGAAAAGAGTTTGCAGCGGAAAATCAACACAAGAATTATTTTTCTCAAGATATATAAATTATATATCTTGAGGGATGCCTCAAAAGGCGAGACCTTTACTAAATAATATGAAGTGAAGTACAAGGCCGAGAGTTCCCTAATGCTATTACAATGAAAGCTTTGTGGAACGACTAAGTCTAATACACAGAATCCTAACCTAGCCAAGACACTTATAATACTCGATACAAGAATATAAATGTGTTTGAGAATTTTAAGGAACTAAGGAATGTGTAAGACTTTCTTGTGAGGAGAGTGTGTGTATTTGCTTCAAGTGTTGTGTCTTCAAACACATCCTCCCTTGCTATTTATAGGCTTGATAATTCTTGGGGAATACTCCAATAATGGCTTGGTGATTGATAAAAACGTGGTAGAGAGGTGGAGTGGAGTGACCGAACTTGGGGAGGTTGTTTTCCACATTTCCTAAAATGTAGGAACTAATTCTTGGTGCCCAGGTCCATGCATACCCGATTTGTACCTTCATGCTATGAACGCCTTGTACCTTTTTGATCAACAACTCAGCCTTTGAATGGGTCAAATCCATGTGTTTGTTGTGAATTAAATCCCCACATGTTTATGGATAAAATCTCTTTTATCCATAAAATCTTCTTTCACCTTCCTTGCATTATTCTAGCATCTCAACCATAGTATATCTGAAAATTGGACCAACAATAAACACTAAACTTGCAACAATATTAGACATTAGTACATCAATTATTTATGAAGCAAATATCCAAATATAATCCCAGCAGTCCGTCGGGTATCACTGGGACAGTGTTGACAGCACTTGTGGTATCACCACGTTCTGCACTTACAGTCTCATAACAAATGATGCAGAAGATGGTAGTTTAGTTTCCAAAGATTTTGTTATTCCTCTCCTCAAACACCAAAAACTACTACCTCCGTCCTAAAATGATCTTCCCATTTTTTTTGCCATTGTTACAAGTGAACTTTGAGCAATAATTTTAGGTTGATTTACTTATATTCATGAAATCTAAAACATGTTATTGATAGTATTGTTGATGGCATATCAATTACAAGTTTTAGATTCCATTAGTATAATTAAATCAACCTAAAATTATTGCTCAAAGTTCATTCGTAATAACGTCAAAAAAAAAATTGTAAGATCATTTTGGGACAGATGGAGTAGCATATACCCCACATTCCCACATTTGGATTACATCCTTGCCCCCTTTCCAAAGCCTCAGAATGAATGTGCAAAAAGGAGTTCACAGATTTGGGCACATCCAATATTCCCCCTACACCTCAAATAACCTCTCCAAAGTTAACGAGCAACGGTACAATGGAGAAATAAATGATCATGCGACTCGACTGTAAGCCTGCAATTCACACACCAATTGTGAGAAATACTCTTAACAGGTCGACGGATCTGAAGCATATCATATATGTTCACTACAATCCACATAAGGCCATTGAAATAGCTGAAAGCCTGAAAAAAGGGGAAAGGGGAGGGGTTGGGGCTGCGAATCGGAACTTTTTAGCACAGATATCAAGAGTAGTTAACCGACCATTACAGCCCAGATTCTAGTATCAAAGATTATGATACAAAACAAACACAGAGATAATGAACCAGAAGATTTAGTTACCATCAACAATTCGCGATCATTAAAATTATGATTTATCACTAACTGCTAATGATCTTATTAAAGTTGCGTTTAGATTTACAAGATTACACCAGATTTTATAAGATCTATATGGATCAAAATATCACACACATGACTTAGCCAATGCATGCATCAACACATCATTTTTATATTCAACACCAAAAACAATCGTGGATGATTAGACCTACTCTGACACTGTCAACAACACAAAGTTTACATAATACAGTGGTAATTTTTTTTAAAGAGAGACCAAACAATTTCTAACCCCGTCTGAAGGATATTCCCTTTACTTTTTTGTTGCCGCTCTAAAGATGCTTTGAGTCATAATTTTAGGTATATTTAATTATCCTAACGAACATCTAAAAATTGTTACTGATAGTATTTATAATGGTGTATAAATAACAAGTTTTAAATTTCATTGGGGTAATTAAATTAACTTAAATTTATTGCTCAAAGTACCTTCGAATAAACAACAAAAAGAGTGGGAAGATCATTTCGGTAGGGAGGGAGTACTAGGAAACAAAAGCAGGCATGGTTTACAAAATTTAAAGTTGAAACATTGACCATGTACTTTTCATAGTTTAGAGAGTCCATATTGGTCTCTAATTTATAGAACTCCATCCTTTTAAAAGGCTCATGCTGAGTCACATTTGATTCTACATAAAATTTTAGGCAAATCAATTCACTAAGCAATTAATTAGATACAAAAGCTGTAGTTAAGGTTCCCTAAAAAAATTGTGGACAATACTAACAAGAAAAAAAAAATTTGGACAAACAAGGCTTTTGTAAAAGGAAAGTGAGACAATTTATTTTTTTAATCTGAGTCTTTTATTTTCGTAACGGAGGGAGCAGCATAGTTGAAGGCAATCTCACTCCAAATCTTCTGTTTTGTTTTCATACGTTAAACTTGGATCTCACAGCCGAATGAATTGGAATACATGAAGCACAATTATAATAAAAAAAACTTACCATCATTCTAAATAAACTATCCCACATCTTCTTCATTGTACCATAACTACACAGTCAAAATGGGAAATAAAAAACTAAAAAAGTTGAGAGCTCAATGATTTACTTTATAAATTTAAGACTCCCTCCGTCCCGAAATAAATGTCCTACTCTCCATTTTAGACTAAAAATAGGATATGAACACTAGTTTACCCCTAAACAAATGTGCGTACATTTAACGCACGGGTGTAACACTAGTTTACCCCTAATGTTTACAGGTTACCAACGCAACAATAATCTGAGAGATGTTTTCAACCATCCCAGCATTTTAGAATTCCTTATAGGCAACTTTCATATGCTCTCAGTAGCCCCTTGAACCCTTGCAAGAATACTCCAGTTAGTCACACACATTTACACAAGATTTGTATTATTAAGAGTGAGATTTTGGGTTCCCATTTTCATACTATCTAAAAGAGAGCTATAACAACATCTCTATTCTTCATTTTAAGTACTCTTTAAGAGTATGAGGACCTCTCCTTTCTAAGCTAATCATCCTGGGATGTCTCTAAGATCTTCACTGCTCTTCTACTAGCTGCTTATGCTCTCATGTTTACGGTTTTGGACTATACTTTGAGGTTAGTATGACATACTTTAAGTGTTTAGCTCTTTGAATAATCATACTCCGTCCGTCCAAAACGATGCCCCCTCTTTTTTTGTCGTTACAACAAATGAAATTTGAGCAATATTTTTAGGATAATTTAATTATCCTAATGAAAATCTAAAACTTGCTCTTGATAGTATTGTTGATGGTGAATCAATAACACGTTTTAGATTTTCATTAGTATAATTAAATTAGCCTACAATTATTGCTCTAAGTTCATTCATAGTAACGGCAAAAAAAGTGGGAACATCATTTTGGTAAGGAGGGAGTAGCAATATGCATAAGATTCCAGTATCTTTCACTGCCCTTCTACTTGCTTTCTACTCGTATGCATATGATTTCAACTTTGTATTTGCATTGTGTATTTTCAAGATCTACTGCTTTAACTCAAACTTACTGCAACATAGTGGAGCTACATTTATTCTACTTGTGTCGGATGAGATTTTGGATTCCTTATTTGTTTTGAGCTTTACTCATCCTAGCTCATCCATCTACTCCCTCCGTCCCACCTCACTTGAGACTTACTTCCATTTTGGTCCATCTCACCTCACTAGAGACTCTTGAAAATAGAATGCTTTTACACTCGCAACAACAATCAAATCACTATTCCTCCCACTCATTCTCTCTCCTACTTTACTTTTTATACTCACAATATTTCTTCTCTCTCATACTTTTTCTTAGTTCTTGTGCCCAACACAAAAGTCTCAAGTGAGGTGGGACGAAGGGAGTATGTTTTTAACTTTTTCTTTAGCGTTTTGAATCTCCAATTGTGTGGTTCTGATTACACTTGCAGCATGTTAAGTTAATTATTGTTCAGTATTACAGTTGCCTCAATATGTAGACTTTATATGATGATCTGCATCATAACTATGGAATATCTTTCTAAGAAGTGTAAGCCAGTTTCCCGTGTTTTGAATTTTCCTTGTTCCGACACTAAAGTAAACTTGAGCATTGAAGTTACCTGTATTGTTCCGGAAAAACTGGCTTGTTGAGGAATCATTTAAGCACTCCACCAAAATTGTCTTTCCATGGTTTGAAATTAAGAACCAAGGCAAGGCATGATGTTCGTTCAGAACTCCAGTCTGGGTGCGGGAGAAGATCTTTGTGACCTGTAAACATAACAAGTCATAGTCCCTCCGTTCCAAAATAAGAGCCTCTTATTCCTGTTTGGGATGTCCACAAAAAAGTGGACCCATCCAAAATATTCCATTTATGAAGGAAACTTGACATATTTCCATTAGTATAAAATGGATGCTCACGTTCATAATGGCCCAACCTTTTTACACGAAGAAATTCACATTACCTTTTAGCTCATACTACTTTTATATAATACAGTCAAATTCGCACCTAAAATTGTGTACCGGGTCAAAAGGACTCTTATTTTAGGACAGAGGGACGACATATCCATATGCAATTCATCGGCAGACAGCAGTATGCCTGATTGCTAATATATAAGCTTACAGATAAAATGAAACAAAAGAAAATTTGTATAACTTTAAGATGTTACCTTCACGGTTCCAATAATGCAACAACTTCTGCAGGAAGTGCTACAAAATGCTTCAGCTCACAATTCAAATAGACATAGACGTTGACGTTGAAATAGAGTGAGATCCAAAACATGCATCTGAAATCAATAAAACAATCAGAAATCCAATACTGGTGCCAAATACCTCAGTACATA
>JAOWBW010002013.1:0-143510 GCA_026119855.1 Campanula takesimana
CTGCTGATGCGACCATGGTATGATTTATGACCTTCTTCCGTCTTTTTGTCATTCTACCATTTCATCTTTTTGTTTATTATTTATCTGAAGATTCTGACATCTCTATTCAACAGGTGCCTATTGCCGAGTATAGAGAGGTCGCTGGACGGCTTGCCCAGTTCATGGCCTATGCCAAGAGGATGAAGAGAGAGACAGTGGGGCTGTCTTGATGGTTGGCTCAGCAGACGCGGAGCTAGCTTTTTACGGGAAGAGGCCTCGGACCGACGGATGTATAGTGTGGCAGTGGCGACATCCTAGATAGGATCCTCCATTCTCCCCTTTTGTTGATGATGTATTTATTGCCTCGGCATAGGCAAAGACATTTTTTCTTTCTTGGCTTGTACCTATGCAACAGTTATTTCTAACTCTAACACACAATACATTTGTTAATTTTAGTTTTATTTCTGACTGTGTAAATATTTGACTCATATCCGGTTGGTCAACCGAGGGGTAATTTTATGAGATGGATTCGCGTTGGCCATTATATGTGATGTATGAACTTTTTCAGGTGAATTCCTGAGGTGATTGAGACATGTTTGGACTCGTCGGGCAACCTGGGATTTTGAGCAGAGTTGTCGCTGTTCTGAACTGGGAGATGCCATCGTACGAGACATCGATGTCTCATACGAGTCATCCTTTCAACTGCGGCTGTTTCTCCTTTTTCCTCGAGGATTTGTATCCAAACTTGTATATAAACACTCTAGTCCATCCTAAGAATACCATGCAGCCTTGAATCAGTTCTGGGAACCTTTTTTTTGGAGTAGAATTCTCAACTTTTGCTCCCAATGGCCCTAAGTAAATCCGTCCCTTCATCAATAATTGTTGATGAGTTTTCCTTGGACTCGAGTTTAGTGGAACGCTACAAGATGACTTTAGCAACGTTCTTTCGTTCGTTCAATAAACCTCGCCAAGAGAGATTTGTGGAGATGTTCGGTTTAAGATTCTTTTCACCTTTAAGAATCTAAAGCTGGATGGGACCTCTTAAGGGAGTTTCACGCTTCTGGGATCCATCGACTCAAGTCTTTAATTTTCACTTAACGAGATGGTCCTACCGTAGAGGAGATTAGCGTTATCTTGGATATGCCGTTGACCGGGGTGATTGCGGTTCCTAATTGTGACAAGGTACCGCGAGTCTCTTAGGGACTTATTGAGTATTGGCCTTCCTGAGGCGCAGAGTTACGTTCATAACCATTATGTCGATCTCCACACTTTGCCTAGGGAGATTTAAAGTCAGGTGACTCGTGGTCACGGTGTGGATTCCCAGTGCTGCCTCTTGGCATTGTGCTTATTTTTGAGCGTGCTTTTCATGAAAAGTGTGGCATGGCGGACACAGAGCTCGTGGACATCGTTCTGCAAGCTAGAGGACGAGCCTTCAACATAATTCCTCTCATCTTGGGGTAGACCCTTCATTGGTCTTGATGAGTTTATACCGAACCGGCTCTATGACTCGGGGAAGTCCATTATTGTTGACCATTTGGCTTAGAGAACACTTCAAATTGTTTTGGACTCTCCGATCGAGTATCACCTTATATCTTTCCATAGGCGGAGACTATTAGTGAGGGTCTCAGCATTGAGGAGTGGGCTCATCTTTTTGCTAAAGCGGAGACCAATGATATTGCTTGGTGCCCATCCTTCTGGAAGGTGAGGGGATAGTGAAGGTTTTTTAGCTATCCCCTTGGTACGACAGGGTCGTCCTTCCGGGTTTGAGGGACTCCTCTTTCTATTTTGCTCGGAGGGTAATGCGGCAATTCGATCAACAGCAGACATTTTCTAGTCAGGGGGACGGCCGTCGAGACATTTCTTTCATGGACTCAGAGTTCTCTACTGCTTGGCTCGGCTTGGGGGCAAGTACCACTATGGATCGTTAGACCAATCTTCGTCATGATTGAGGAGCATATATTTGTCGGATAAATACTTGAATTGGTTTCTCTCATCCTAATGTTTGAGGGTATTGATGAGATCCGCCTCTCTCTTTTCGGGGGACCAATTCGAGCCTAGCTTGGATTTGACGAAGAAGGAAGCTAAGGAGTATCCTTCTAATGTCAGAGTAGATGCCACTCAAGACTTTCTGATAGTGACTTTTACGAGAAAAGCGCGAATGGACTTCCGGGCAAATTCCACTCTGGATAGACCTCATGTATTTGCGAGACTGACTCCCTCTGTGTTCATTCGACTTGATGTTCCTCCCAGTTTCGAGATACATTTGCACAAGAGGAAGAGGGATGACAAGGCGGATCGTGGTCAGCCCCTACTAAGTTAAGGAAGAAATAGGTCCTTAGGAGTATCAAGAGATTGCCATAGATAACAAATGTTTAGACTTTTAGTATTTTATTTATTTTCTTTTGCAAGTGGTATTCATGTTAGAAATTTTCCTTTGCTTTCTTGAAATGCATTCAATTAATAGAAGACAAGATTTTGATTTTATTTATTGAATAGACCAGACCAAAAGGCTGCCAACGTTCTCCTTTTACATCAATTAATAAGGAGCTCAGGTCATCGTAGTTATTGTTTAAGAAAGAGAAAAATATGTCTGCTGATTGACAGTCTCGCATGAGACATAGGTTTCTCGTACGGACTGTCCCCCCCTTTCAGGTTTTCAATCTAGCGGCCTTCTTTTCTCGTGCTCTCTGCTCTAACTTTTGCCTAGGCCGCCCTACGGGTTTTTAACCTAGCGAGATTTCCTCTTTTCTTTTCTTTTGAAGCAGGGGACGGACTTATTCATAGTACTTCTTCAGCTTGTCCATGTTGACGGGCTTCGGCAGTTGATCACCATCTAGGTCTAGCGAGTTGTACCGCTCCTCCGGAGAATACCTTCTTGACTATGTAAGGGCCTATCCATCTTGGTCCCCACTTTCCCCTAGGATTGAATGGTCCAGGACGATGTTCTCGTAGGACAAGGTCCCCTTCTTTGATGTTTTTGGTCTTGACTTTCTTATTAATGCTCGGGCCATTCTCCGTTGATATGCTTGGATATGCTCGCGGCTCGGAGTCGTCGTTCATCTAGCAGGGCTAGTTTTTCATAACGGCTGTCTAACCATGCGACTTCATTCACTTGGTTTTCCAGAAGAACCCTTAGTGATGGTACTTCTAATTCGATTGGTAGCACTGCTTCCATCCATAGGCTAGGGCGTATGGAGTTTCACCGGTGGCAGTACGGATTGAAAGTGCGGTAGCCCCAGAGTGCAAAAGGTAGCTTGTCGGGCCAGTCTCTGCCAGTCTTAGCCATTTTCCTATGATGGTCTCAATGGTCTTGTTAGCGGCTTCGACTGCTCCATTGGTTTGTGGTCGGTACGGTGATGACTGATGTCTCTCTATTTTGTATTCTGCGAGTAGTTGGTCATATTCTTTCTCAAAGTGCGTGCCATTGTCAGATATCATCACATGAGGTACCCCATAACGGCATATGATGTTGGTCTTAATGAACTCAGCCACCTTTCTGGCATTCAGACTTTGTAGGATTGAGCCTCGATCCATTTAGTGAAGTAATCAACGTGACTAATACGAATGAGTGCCGTTTTGACCTGTCGGTGAGACTTTGCCAATGAGTTCTATTCCCATGTAGAAAATGGCCAAGGGGATGTCATAGGGTATAACACGGACGGTGGTGCGTGTTGCAAGTTGGCATGTATCTGGCACTTGTGGCATTTCTTAACCATGTTGGTGCAGTCGGCTTCCATTGTAGCCCAATAGTACCCTAGTCGGATGATTTTCTTTGCTAGCATATTGCCATTCATGTGGGTTCTACAGACTCCTTGATGGACTTGGTCCATGATTTCTACGGCTTCGTGCTCATCGGCACAGAGTAGACACTGCTCGTGGTGTTTCTTGTAGAGGCGTTCACCTATAATAATGAATTAGGTGGCAAACCATTTGAGGCTATCTTCGCTTTAGGTGATGCGTCTGATGGGAATGTTCCATCTAGGAGGAAACTCCATACATCATGATACCAAGGTTTATCGTCCAAGGCATTCACAGAGTTACACTCTTCTTGTAGTCGTGCAGGTCTATGATTGAGTAGTAAGAAGGAGTCACTCGCCTCGTGACTTTGAAGGTCTTGACCTCAGTCCATTCGGGGATCTCCACAAGCGATGCTAGCATGGCTAGCGAGTCTTCTAAGCGGTTTTTATCTTAGGAAGTAGTAGAAAGTGACCTCTTTGAACTGTTTGACCAAGTTTGGAGATGGTCGTTATATCTCTGGAGTGTAGGTCTTGTACCTTCCATTTCTTGAGTGACTGATAGATTATAAGTTGTGAATCTCCGTACACCTCTAGTTCGGTCACATTTCTTTCTAAGGCCGCTTCAAGTCCCGCTATGCAAGCTTCGTACTCGGCAATATTGTTAGTGGCCTCAAAGTCAAGGCAGATTGCGAGTGGGAGTGTAGAAATCTGAGGGATCTACTAGTAACATGCCAATGCCATATCCTCTTTTATTGGCTGCTCCATCAAAAATAATTGCCACTTATTTTCTGCTATTGCCATGATATCCTCATCAGGGAATCGCGGGTTTTCCCCCTTCGCTTCATCACATGGAAATTCGGCTAATTGATCCGCGAAAACTCTTCCTCTCAAGGATTTCTGTGTGATGTAAGTGATATCGTACCCCGCGAGCATGAAGTACCATTTGGCTATCCTAGAGGAGACATGCGATTTTTCGAAGATATATTTCATTGGGTCCATTCGGGCAATCAGTTGTACAGGGAACGCCTCCCATGTACGGCTTTAGTCTCTCAGCTACCCATACCAGTGCAACACACGAATTTTCTAATGCAGAGTAATTCATTCAGCCCCTTTGAAGCGATGGCTGACAAAGTACACTGCGTTCTCTTTCTTCGAATCGGGTTGCTCTTGTGCTAGCATAGCCCCTAATGCAGTGTCATTGACTGTGAGGTACAAGGTCAATGGTTTCTCTTTGTGCAGTGGAACCAACACTGGCGGATTCACTAAGTATTCCTTGATGTTTTCGAAGTCTTCTTGGCACTCTTCTGTCCATTCTAGGGATGCATTCTTCTTGAGGAGCTTAAAAATGGGCTCGCACATTGTCGTGAGTTGATTAATGAAACGACTAATGTATTGAAGGCGACCCATAAATCCCTTGACTTCTCTTTGCGTCTTAGGTGGAGGCATGTCAATGATGGCTTTGATCTTAGCGGGATCCGCTTCTATACACGCTCAGTGACCATGTACCCAAGGACCTTTCCTTTCACTACCCCAAATGTGCACTTGGCCGGATTAAGTCTCATCTTGTGGTGTCTCAACATCTCAAAGAACTTTTTGAGGTCGACAAAGTGCTGCCCATTGGAACCTTTGGAATGTATGATCATATCGTCAACGTACACCTCCATCTCTTTATGTATCATGTCATGGAATAATGCAGTTACAGCTCTCTGATAAGTGGCTCCGGCATTCTTGAGTCCGAACGGCATGACTGTATAACAGAACGTCCCCCAAGGTATGGTGAACGCTATTTTGTGCTGGTCCTCCTCGGCCATGAGGATCTGGTTGTAACCGGCGAATCCATCTACGAATGAACGGACTTCGTATTTCGCGGTATTGTCAACGAGCATGTCTATGTTGGGAAGAGGGAAGTCATCTTTCGGAGATGCTCTGTTGAGATCACGGAAATCAACACAGACTCGGACTTTTCCATTTGCCTTGGAAACTTGCACAGTATTAGCCAACCAGGTTGGATACTCTATCACTTTGATGAACCCAACACTCAGGAGTTTCTCTATCTCTTGCTTGACTTGTACTGACCACTCTGGCTTAATTCTGCGGAGTTTCTGCTTGACTGGCCTTAAATCAGGAAGCAGTGGTATCTTATGCTCAACAATCGAATTGGCTAGCCCCGGCATATCTTTGTAGGACCAAGCGAACACATCTACGAATTCTCGAAGAAGCGCTATGAGGGCTTGTCGGTCTTCCCCCTTGAAGAAACTGCCAATCTTGGTCTCTTTCGGATCATCGTCTGTCCCCACATTAACTGTCTGCATTTCTTCGGCATCAATAGGACCATTTCCGCCACGAAGACCTACTTATTAATTTCTTTTAAGATTTGTTCGTTTTCTTGATTTATCTCGTCATATGACTCATTATTATCTAATTCGTTAGAGTTATTAGTTAATTCATCATTTAGGACGCTAGCAATCTTGGGATACTCAGAAAGATCTATTTTTTCATTAAGAAAGTAAGGGAATACACGTTCCGCGATGGCATCCAAGTCCTCTTGGGTGAGCTCATCGGTAGCGGTATCTGACTCTAAGGTAAGAGTTACAAATTTCCATTCTCTATGGGTCCCCCAGTTGTGTACCAATTCTGGATAGGCTCATCACTCTTCTTGATGAGCTTGGTGTAGTCTTGGTTCGGAGCGTCCCCCTTGTCTATTGCATTGATCTGAGTGTCCTTGTTGGTCCCAAAGGGGCAACAAGGGTATGAAAAATGCTAGAGGGGGGGGGTGAATAGCGTTTTAAAATTCTTTTCAAACCCTTTTGCAAATCGATGGCTTATGCGCATAGTTCTCAAATAAGCTAAGTATAGCGCGCAGTGAGAGTGTGAAATGCACAGCGGAAGTTTAAGCAGCACCTGCGCAGTAAAAAGCTGCGCAAGGATAAAAACGCACGCGCAAATTTTGGCTTAAAGAGTTGGATAAAATGTTCTAAGGCAATAAGCAATAACAAACACAGCAGCAATAATAGCAATCTGATAAGATCAAACAAAGCAGTAATTCAGAAATGATTAGCAGAAAGTAAATAGCGAGATTAAAGAACAAGCTATTTGGAGAGGTTCGATCAATGAAAGATCTACGCCCTCTACCAAGATGGTTAGTCTTGGATTTTCTAAAGGAGATCTTATTATATGAGAGAGTTACAAGATACAACAATGAAACACAACTATCTCAAAGATCTATAATCTATGAAGAACAAATCCTAGACTAAACCGGTGTATCTCAAGAAGAAAGATCTAAATGATCAAAGCTTCAAGAGGTGTGTGTGTGTGTTCAGAAATTCTGGGCTCTATGAATCTATGAGATGAAGAGCACGAAGAATTCTGGTGATTTAAGGCTTAGGATCTGGGCAGGAGTTTGAAGGTATGAAGGTTTGAAGGTTGATCTTGAATCTGTGAATAGTAAGCAGCAATCTTCAGAACTTCAAGGATATTATAAAGCACAAACTCTAGCAACTTGGAAATGAAGATGAGCTGGCTATTTATAGCTGAGAGCTTGAATATAGCCGTTGGAGCTCTGAGCAAGGACGATGAGCTGGCGCGATATGATTGGTACGCAGGTGTCCTTTATAGCCGTTGGGGCTCTAATCAAAGTTGATGACCTGGCACAATATGATTGGTGCGCAGGTATATAGAGCCGTTGGAGACTGAGCATGAAGACCAAATTCAAAAAGCTTCTTCTAGAAGGTTGACAGCTGTCTTCATTTGAAATATATCTCTTGAGCGCGTCTCCACCGTTGGATCTGCTAAGTGTGCTTGTTTTGTCGTTTCTGCACACCTTAACACTCTTAAAAGCGTACATCTTCAAAGCGTTTTCCAAGTTAGGTGATCTGAATGAATTGAACTGAGGAAGAATGCTGCGCAGGATATACCTGCGCAGTGGTGTCCTGCGCAGCGAAGTCCTGCGCAGTAACCACTGACACTTGGATCTTCATTCCTTTTCGCTTCAAGTCCTGTGTTCTAAGCCTATACTATAAAATGGACTAAGCTAAAAATTGAAGTTATAAAACTTCTTACATAGGGTCCTAAAGTCCATAAAATATTAATAGGTGATGGTATCAATCAATTCTAACAAGAATAGGAGGGTTAAGAAGTAAGCATACCCAACAATCTCCCCTAAATGATTGATGCCATTACCTACTATAACAAAGGCAATTCATTGTACTTGATAATAACATGTCCATAAAGATGTGAATAGCAAATCATGCCTCAAGTCAATGCACACACTAGCCAATGTCATAGATTTCTAGTCTATCCAAAAGATTAGCTTACAAAAAGGGAAAGACAGAAATATCATTCAGCGCATACAAATAATATGAGTTTTAGTTTTAAGTATGCGTTTAAACTGAATGTTTAAACATTATGCGATAAAAATATGAACAGTTAAGATTATGCGCATGGGTTGAAATAATGCAGTCAATGTTCCACAAACAAAGAGTTTGAATTGAACAAGGTTTTGGAAACACATGATGCGATTTTTCTCATTAAAACTTGAAATGTAAAGAGTTGCAGATTACAAGTTTGAATAAGAAAAACAAAAAAATGCGCACAAAAAGGAATACTTTGCGCAAAAACAAAAATTACATAGAACCTAGTCTATGTTGATCTGGTGCAATGCTTCACGTAGCTCATTCTGCAGACTGTTGAACTTATTCATAAGTTCAATCTTCAGTTCTTGAAATCTTTCTCTGAACGCTACGGCCTCACCGACATAGGTAGCCATTCCTCTGCGCATATCTGTGTTATCTTCTCACAGCTCTAGGAAGTTGGCTCTATACTGCACTTGATGTCCCGTCATCTGATTAAAATAAGACTGCTCAGCAGCTTCAATAGTGTTGATGACGGTGGCCTGCGTTGCTTCGAGTCTTTGGTCAGTGTGGAGGCGCTGAGTGTTCACGCTGGCTTGAATATCGAACATGGCTTGATCCATCCTAGCGTTGAACCCATCAGCGAAATCAGTCATCGCTTGAGTTATGCACTCCCTGACACTTTCCATATTAAGCGTATTGGCATGCGCAGGACCGGGACCTTGTTCCAATCTCTCCAACATCATCGCTTCCATCCCAGCAAATCCTTCATGCAACCCATCGGCTAAGCTCTTGCGCAGACGCTTAAGCAGTCCTATAAACCCATCATTGATAGCGGTATAGGTGCAGACGTTTTCAAGCATCCCAGCTATTGACTTCAATGAGTCCAGGACCATTTGGTCTAATGCATCAGGAACGCGTTGCGCAGAGGGGCCGGCGGAGGTACTTGCCTTTGATATATTCTCCCCCTTAATGGCAGCAATTTCTAAACGCTGCGCATCAAGTTGCTCTTGGATAGCTGTCTGCGCAGTAATGAACTGAGTCATTTGGGACTGTGCAGCAACCTGGTTGACTTGAATAGTATTGAGAGCCTGGAGAATTTGGCGTAGATCAGCGGAGGAAGATAGAGAGGAAGTAGATACTGTAGGAACGGAAGGAATAGCTTGAGCTAGAGGAGGAGAGACTTTGGGAGGAGAGTGCGTTGGAGAAGGTTGTTTGGGAGAGAGATGAATAGGATCAGCAGCAGGAGACCTATGTGTAGATGAGTGCGTGCTGCTGCTATCTGTATCAGTTGTGCGCACATCTCCTTCCTTTTCACCTTCAGGAGGATTAACATGAGCTTGCTGCGCAGCATCATCGCCCTGCGCAGACTTGGTAACCTCATCCGCATCCTCATCTTCCAAGTCCAAATCATCATGAAAGACAGAGGTGCCAGGTTGAGTATTTCCAATCGGAATATTGAGGCGTTGGAAGGCACTTGATGATGGTTCAGGACAAGGAGGAGCCGCAGCTTTTGGCTGTCCTTTCGCAGTGCTGCGCACAACCTGTTTCTTGCGCGGAGTTCGAGCAGGATCTTTGGCAGGTGCAGCAGCAGCGGTCTTGGCAGGCGTACCGGAGACGGGAAAATCTTCATCCATCCAATCATCACTATCTCCTGTACCCTGAGCAGGAGGGGCGTCAGCAGCCTTTGGATCTTGCTCCCCCTGCGCTGTATCATCCGCAGCATCAGCAGCAGTCTCATCCATTCGAGACTCGATTTCTTCTTCAACCATAGCAGCCGCAGGAGGAAGTCTGGTAAATGCAGGCTTTTTCTTGGTTTTGGCAGGAGAGGGAGCAGGTGCAGGAGGATCTTTGCGCTTCTTTGAAGGTTTGGGAGCAGGTGGCGGTAAATCAGATCCAATTTTAATACCAGCAGTGGATCTGACATTTGGGATTTCCTTCACCTTTTCTGGCGTAGGTTCTGCAATACCTTTGCATTTGCGCTTTGCCTGCGCAGCAGGAGTTTCAGGTTCAGTAGGCGCAGTGGCCTTCGAAGGCTGCGCGGCAGTGTTCTTTGCTTTGGGTTGAGGGGCTTCATCATCATCACTATCAACCCAATCTTCTTTGTCTGGGCTGGTGTCCTTGTTCCAAATCTTGCGATAATCACTGCGACCAATTTCATTTCGCAGAGAGTAGAGGTGAGAGATGGAATAGGTCTTGGTGCAGGGGACTTTGAGATCAGGACGCTTTTGCACGAAGGTGCGCAGCTCAGAGACATTCATCAGAAATTTGGATAAGAGCCTACAGTGAGTTCTGTACTTGGCTACTTTCTTGTCCATGCGCTTTTCATAGCTCTCCGATGCATCCCATAGCTCGTCAAAAAGAACAGAGGACCAGTCTAGAGCATCGCCATTATAGACCGCAGCACAATAAGCCCACTGCTTGGAAATGAACTTGCCCTTATTTCCATTTTTGCAGTTTACGGGGTCGCCAATAATGGTGCAAAGGTGATACATCACCTCACCAAACTCCTTTCGATCATGAACGCTCCACTTCTTAACCAGAGAAGGTTCCTCAACCAGTTTCTGTGCAAGCTTGTTTTGTTTAGCTTCAGAATAGTCTTCTGGCGCATCATCAACTTTAAATCCGCAAAGCTTTTTAAGTGACGCAGGAACAATGCGCACTGAATAATTCCGAATGACTGACCGGATAACATCAATCTTTTCTCGAGTCTGCTTGTGTGTCATGGTGACTCTCTCTGCGTTCTCAAAGAACTCGTCTACAAGAGAGGGGACATAGAAGTCCTGAGCCAGTGTAAAGAGAGGTAAGATGCCGGAAGAATCCATAAGATGAATAATCCTGCGTCCGACAGCATCTTTGTGTAGCGCAGCTAGATCTAGTTCACAGCCTTGTAGGAAGTAGAAAGAATTCTGCGCAAAATAAGAAATAGTTTAGACAAGAATTCCGCATGGAGCGTAGCGCATGCGCAGATACACGTATGCGCAGCATCTCCATAGGAAGCAGATGAAAAAGATATGCGGAAAAACGCAAACACTCAGAGATATAAGGCGACCCAAATCAAGAAAAAAATAAGAACTTGATGAACACGGAATAATAAAAAATATGAACACGAAGAACATCAAGAACACCAAAAATCAAAGTTTGACCAAAAAGGACAAAAAGCATATCGAAATAACCGCATTTCAGAGACGAAAAACAACTAAGAAAACAAGATTTCCAAAAAAAACATTTAGCCCAGAAATCAAGAATAACCGTTCGTCTGCCTATGAGGTTTTCGAACGAAAAAAATTTGCAGAAAACATATGAAAACAGTACTGATCGTGAAATAAAGTACATACAAAGGTAGATCAGGGAGAGACGAACGCAAAACAACAGACGATTTCAAAAATGATTAACAGATAAGAGCAAAATCGAAAAAGGGAGTTTTTAAGATCTCGAGTCATAACAATGGCGGATAAACAGCAAATGAGTTCAAGGTACAGAAATTGTTACCATGTCGTCAATAGTTTTAGCTTCTTGAGGAGGAACCTCTTCAACAGGTTCATGGACCTCACCAACTACTTTAGCTTTCGATTTTCGGGGAGCCATTTTAAAAGAAACTAGGGTTTTTGAAAAGGGAAGAGAGAGAAGAGTTTTGCAGAGATTGAGAGAAAAGTCAAGGAGAGAAGAAAAGGAAATGATTGGGAAATGGAGGGTAGGTTGCAGAGGAGAGAAAGAGGATGAATTTGTGAAAGAGAGAGAAAGAAAGAGTCAAAAAGGATTTATACTAAAAAGGGAAATGGCGCATGACGTCAGCGAGGCGGTTTGGTGAAAGACGGCGAATTTGGTGAAAAACGCAGAGGCGCACGATAGCAAAGCGACGTGGCCGAATAGGGAACGCACGTGCGCAGACCTGACGCGCGAGTGAGTGAGTAGGTCTAGGCAGGTCACAGTCATATCAACTCCCTCATAAATGTTGATCAGGAATTCTAACAGGCGCTATCATTAATGGCCGTTTGCATTTAATGATAATGGGACATGCGTAGGGGCAAGAGCGTAATTTCCCAAGAAATTTCAAAAATAAGGCGAGGGAAAATTTTAATTACACAAGTACCCTTGTGAACTAAGCGTTGACTTTTCAGTCAGGGACCTAAGTGAAATTTCTAATAAATAGAAGACTTACCTGCGATCCACGAAGTGTGCGCATGTTAAAATCATGCGCAGAGCTGTAAATAGCGCAATCAATTCTTAAAATAGATTAACATTAGTGGTATGCGCAAATGAAGTACTGCGCAGGGGTTGCGCAGAAACATGGATCTTGACCTATGATGAATATCTTATCAAGCAAACACAAGATTATTAGTATTAACAAATCATATGGACAGGTTAGCTAAGTTCAAGCATACCCATTTCTCCTCTCAGGAATACAAATCTTTTTGCGTTAAGAGCCTTTGTAAGGATATCAGCAATTTGATTATCTGTGCCCACGTGCTCTAAATGAATGTTTCCTTTTTCCACGTGGTCCTTGAGAAAGTGATATTTGATGTCGATGTGCTTTGTCTTTGAATGCATGACAGGATTGTTGGAGACAGCTATGGTGGACATATTATCGCAGAATATTGGACAGTTTGCTTCATGAATTCCATAGTCCACCAATTGTTGCTTCATCCATAAGATTTGGCAGCAGCAGCTTCCAGCAGCAATGTATTCAGCTTCTGTAGTGGAGATGGACACCGCAGCTTGCTTTTTGCTTGCCCATGCAACAAGTCGATTCCCAAGGAAATGACAAGTTCCACTTGTGCTCTTCCTGTCAATAGTGCATGCTGCGTAGTCTGCGTCTGAATAACCTAGCAAATCGAAATTCGAATCTTTGGTGTACCAAAGTCCAAGGTTAACAGTTCCAGAAAGATAACGAATAATGCGTTTAACAGCAGTTAAGTGCGCTTCTCTAGGGTCCGCTTGATAGCGCGCACAGACACAAACACTAAACATAATTTCTGGCCTACTTGCAGTAAGATAAAGGAGAGAGCCAATCATACCTCGATATAAAGTTTGATCAACTTTCTTACCTTTCAAGTCTTTGTCAAGTTTGTTGCCTGTGGCCATTGGAGTGTCGTATGCTTTAGCATTCTCAAGTCTAAATTTCTTGATTAAGTCCTTTGTGTACTTGGCTTGATTTATGAAGATACCATCATTCAATTGCTTGATTTGAAGCCCGAGGAAGAATGTGAGTTCTCCCATCATGCTCATTTCAAACTTGCTTTTCATGAGCTTCTCAAAGCGCTTACAAAGTAACTCATTAGTAGAACCAAATATAATATCATCGACATAAATTTGAACAAGTAAAGAATGATCATTATACTTAGCAATAAAAAGAGTTGTATCGATTTTACCGCGCTTGAAGCCTTTCTCTAGTAGGAATTTTGATAGCGTATCGTACCATGCTCTTGGAGCTTGCTTAAGTCCATACAAAGCTTTTTGAAGCTTGAAGACATGATTTGGAAATCTGCTATCTTCAAATCCAGGTGGTTGTGCTACGTAGACCGTCTCTTGGAGTTCACCGTTGAGAAATGCGCTCTTCACATCCATTTGATAAAGCTTGAATTTCTTGTGGGAGGCATAAGCTAAGAAAATTCTTATAGCTTCAAGTCTTGCTACAGGTGCAAATGTTTCATCGTAGTCGATTCCTTCCTCTTGCTTATAGCCTTGCGCAACCAACCTTGCTTTGTTTCTTGTGATGCTTCCATTCTCATCCATCTTGTTTCTGAATACCCATTTTGTACCAATAACTCCTTGGTCATGAGGTCTGGGTACTAAGGTCCAAACCTTGCAGCGCTCAAATTGGTTAAGCTCTTCTTGCATAGCAGTAACCCAACTTGAATCTTGGAGCGCTTCGTCAATCTTCTTTGGTTTGATTTGAGAGATAAAGGAGTGATATTCATCATTAAAGTTTGATGCTCTCGTAGTACGAACCCCTACATTGAGATCACCAATAATGTTTGAAGTTGGATGATCTCTAACTTCACGAACCTCGGGAGGTAAGTTAGGTTGAGTGGTAGGAATACGAAGATCTTCAATGGGTACTTCATTTGTTCCAGCATCAAGATCATCAAAAGTGATTTGCTGAAGTGGAGAAACATCATGCGCAGGAGGAAGAGTTTGCGGATCAGGAGTCGTCACTTCTGGCGCAGCATCGGGTGTATGCGCATGCGATGGACTTGCTTGATTCTGGTTTTGATCTTCTTGATTAACATTCTGTGCAGGTATAGTTTGAGGCTGCTTACCTGTCTCAACATTCTCAGCAGAATCATCAGAATCATTTGGAGCCAAATGTGGCTCAAGGAGAGAATGCTCATCAAAAGTAACATGTACAGATTCTACAATTACTAGAGTAGTTCTATTAAAAACACGAAAAGATTTAGAATGTTTGGCATACCCAACGAAAATACCTTCATCTGCTTTGGCGTTGAATTTACCTCTATGATCTTTGCCATTGTAGAGGATATAGCATTTGCAGCCAAAAATCTTGAAGAAAGCAATGTTGGGCGCTCTTCCTCTCCATAGCTCATATGGAGTCTTGTTGTAGGCTTTGTTGATGAGGGATCTATTCTGAGTAAAGCAAGCAGTGTTGACAGCTTCTCCCCAGAAATACTTTGGAAGCTTAGCTTCTGCTATCATTGTTTTTCCAGCCTCAATCAACGTGCGATTCTTTCTTTCCACAACGCCATTTTGTTAAGGAACTCCAGCAGCAGAGAAATTGTGATCAATTCCATGGTCATCGCAGTATTGAGCAACACCGTTATTCTTGAATTCAGTTCCATTGTCTGATCTAACACTCACGATGTCGTCTTGTTTTTGAGTTTGGAGCTTTCGAAATAGCGCAGTCAAGATATCATAGCAGTCATCTTTGGATATCATCATTTCGACCCATGTGTATCTTGAGTAGTCATCCACCACGACTAAAGTATATTTGTTTCCTCCAATGCTCGCAGTGGTGACCAGTCCAAACAAATCCATGTGAAGCAGTTGTAAGCATTTGGAAGTTGAGGAGACAATCTTGCTGGAGAAAGACTGCTTAGGTTGTTTACCGAGCTGGCATGCTGCGCATTTTCTGTCATGAGGGTCAGCTACTTTGGGAAGTCCTTTGACAAGATTTTCCCTTCCTAGCTTAGCCAAATACTTGAAGTTCAAATGACTTAAGCGCTTATGCCATAGCCAGCTGCTTTTACTTACATTCTTTGCTACAAAACAGAGATTAGTGATAGAATCTATAAAAGTAAGATCAATAATGTAAACATTAGTCTTACGAGTCCCTGTGAGCAAAGTTAGTCCGGATATGCCATCTTTGATGTAGCAGTGCGTTACAGTGAAGTGACATTCCAAACCTTAATCGCAGAATTGTGATATGGAGAGCAGGTTATGCTTGAGACCTTCTACGAGCTCAACTTTCTCAATGCACACTTTATCTTTTCTGATTTTTCCATATCCAACTATGTGCCCTTTGTTGTTATCTCCAAAAGTTACAGAGGGACCTCTTCCTTCATGCACATCTTCAAGATCGGTGACATCTCCAGTCATGTGTCTAGAACATCCACTGTCGAGGTACCATATATGCGCTTTAGCTTGTGAAGAGTGCGTAGTGAAGCAGGAGACCTGAAAGATAGACATTAAGATCGCAGGTCCCCTTTATTCTTGGGTCCTAGAGTTAGCAACTTTTGACAACCCACTCCTGTCTGACCTTAGGATTTTTACGTCCCTTGGCATTAGGAGCAAATCGCAAAAGGCATTCTGCAGCCTTGTGACCTAAACCATCACACACAACACAATGATGAAAGCCACTTATAGATTGGGTTTTTACAAACTCTTTACTTTTCTTTGGCGCAGCATTCTTTACTGGAGCAGATGAACTTGCTTTGACAAATATCATTTTCTGAGGTTTGGGTGCGCTTTTCTTAAGAATGCGCATCTGGCGTTGGGGCGCATGGCTTTCATGCGCATGACCCTTTTTCGCAGATTTGACATTTGAAGTTGAAGCTCAACCATAGTCAGAATATGAGTTGTCATGCGCAGGTTCAACTTTAGCCTTACCCTTGGCTTTTCCAGTTTGCTTCTTTGGGTAGACATAATGGAAATTTTGTCTCTGGACTTTCTCCTGTCATTTACCCACTGAAGCAGAATGCTTTGCTTTAGGAATTTCAATAGTTTGCTGTGGTGTAAATTCCTTTTCCTTTTCAGAGAAAACTGCGCATTTAAAGTTATCACTAGTTGAGAATCCCAAGCCTTCCTTGTCTCCACTAGCTTTTTGGGATTCTAGAATTTGGTCCATAGTGACACGAGATTTGGTCCACTCATCAGTGATCTTTGTGAGATCAGCTACTTGAGCAGCCAATTCTTTGTTTCTTACTTTAAATAGCTCATTTTGATCTGTGAGAAAACGGTTCTTTTCAGTAAGAGGAGTCATGCTCTTAATCTGCTCCTTAAGGAGGGTGATCTCAGATTTTAAAAGAGTTTTCTCCGTCTTAAGCTGTAAAATTTCTCCAATTGATAAGTCCACTGCTTCTTTCATAGAGTTAAATTTCTTGATTACCTTTTCAGCTTGCTGAAAAATAGACTCGCGCTCAGTAGCAGAGTCATTCTTTTCTATTACAATTTCAGCAGGAATTTCAAGAGATTCTTTGCGTGAAGGCGCAGCTACAAATTTCTTTGATAGGTCTGCTCTGGCAAACAAGTACTTGCCATTCTGTCTGCTTGGAGTCAGATGTCCCATTTCCACCAGTTCTGTGATAGTGGGACCTTTCTTCTTTGTCCTTGGCGCAGCCTTTGTGTCCGCATCTTGATCATTGTCTGAATCGCTATCAGCATCAGCATTGGCCATCAAGCAGAGCAGTCCATCCTCAGAGTCATCATCATCACTGTCTTCAGTGTCAGTCTCTATCCAAGTCTTCAGTTCCTTTTCTGCGCAGTCTTCTTCAGCAATCATTCCGCGCTGCCTTGATGATCTCTGCGCATTATTCCTCTTCATGTACTCATATTTTGGAGTGGGACATTTTGAAGCAAAATGACCGGGCTTTCTGCAGTTGTAGCAGACTAACTCTTCATCATTCTTTGAGTCTCTGCCACGAGAGAATTTAGCAGTTGGTTTGCTCGAGGATCCAGGTTTAGAGAATTTCCTGAATTTTTGGAATCGCTTAACGAACATGGCGAAATCATCATCATCCATTTCAAGTAGGGAGGAAGTAGAGACTTTGTCTGAGGATTGAGTAGGCGCAGGTTCCTTTTGCGCAATATAGGAAACAAGCTTTCCTTTGCCTTCAGTTTTGTCGATTCGATCAAGCTTTAGCTCATACACTTTTAAGTTAGCGTATAAGCTACGCAGAGGCCAAGTATCTAGAAATCCAGAATCTTCCAGATGACTTGCTTTGTGCACATATCTGGAACCTAGCGCATCTAAGAATTGAGAATTGACTTCTTTATTAGCGAAAGTAGTTCCAAGAGATTTACAAGAGTTTTCAACAGCACAGAAGCGATCGTATGTTTGTCTCAAGGTTTCGCCATCTTTTCTCATGAAGCAGTTGAATTTTCTTTGCACCACAAATCTTTTGTTTTCCTTGCTTACTTTGTCTCCATTCACATATCCTTCAATAGCATCCCATAGTTCCTTTGCAGTTCCACCGCTCACAATTTGATTGTGCGTGGAGAGGTCTAGAGTGCTGAGAATGATGTTCCTTGCTCTTCCATCATAGCCAACCCATTTCTTTTCTTCATCAGTCCATTCCTCCTTGTTCTTCTTGATGGTAGGGTTTTCCTTATTTGTAGCAGCATCAGGATTAGCCTTCATTGGAATGTAGGGTCCTTCAAGAACGATGTCGTGGAGGATCTCGTCGATAGTAGAAAAATGAGTGAGCATGCAGTGCTTCCAGATTTTGAAGTGATCTTCATTCAGCAATGGGACATGTGAATAGTTAGCCATTGCCCAAGATTTTGAAGCCATCTTGAATCGGCACCCAAGCTGTTAAGCTTGAAAAACAAAACAAGTTTTATGAAGGTGTTTGTTCTGATACCACTTGTTGGTCCCAAAGGGGCAACAAGGGTATGAAAAATGCTAGAGGGGGGGGGGTGAATAGCGTTTTAAAATTCTTTTCAAACCCTTTTGCAAATCGATGGCTTATGCGCATAGTTCTCAAATAAGCTAAGTATAGCGCATAGTGAGAGTGTGAAATGCACAGCGGAAGTTTAAGCAGCACCTGCGCAGTAAAAAGCTGCGCAAGGATAAAAACGCACGCGCAAAATTTTGGCTTAAAGAGTTGGATAAAATGTTCTAAGGCAATAAGCAATAACAAACACAGCAGCAATAATAGCAATCTGATAAGATCAAACAAAGCAGTAATTCAGAAATGATTAGCAGAAAGTAAATAGCGAGATTAAAGAACAAGCTATTTGGAGAGGTTCGATCAATGAAAGATCTACGCCCTCTACCAAGATGGTTAGTCTTGGATTTTCTAAAGGAGATCTTATTATATGAGAGAGTTACAAGATACAACAATGAAACACAACTATCTCAAAGATCTATAATCTATGAAGAACAAATCCTAGACTAAACCGGTGTATCTCAAGAAGAAAGATCTAAATGATCAAAGCTTCAAGAGGTGTGTGTGTGTTCAGAAATTCTGGGCTCTATGAATCTATGAGATGAAGAGCACGAAGAATTCTGGTGATTTAAGGCTTAGGATCTGGGCAGGAGTTTGAAGGTATGAAGGTTTGAAGGTTGATCTTGAATCTGTGAATAGTAAGCAGCAATCTTCAGAACTTCAAGGATATTATAAAGCACAAACTCTAGCAACTTGGAAATGAAGATGAGCTGGCTATTTATAGCTGAGAGCTTGAATATAGCCGTTGGAGCTCTGAGCAAGGACGATGAGCTGGCGCGATATGATTGGTACGCAGGTGTCCTTTATAGACGTTGGGGCTCTAATCAAAGTTGATGACCTGGCACAATATGATTGGTGCGCAGGTATATAGAGCCGTTGGAGACTGAGCATGAAGACCAAATTCAAAAAGCTTCTTCTAGAAGGTTGACAGCTGTCTTCATTTGAAATATATCTCTTGAGCGCGTCTCCACCGTTGGATCTGCTAAGTGTGCTTGTTTTGTCGTTTCTGCACACCTTAACACTCTTAAAAGCGTACATCTTCAAAGCGTTTTCCAAGTTAGGTGATCTGAATGAATTGAACTGAGGAAGAATGCTGCGCAGGATATACCTGCGCAGTGGTGTCCTGCGCAGCGAAGTCCTGCGCAGTAACCACTGACACTTGGATCTTCATTCCTTTTCGCTTCAAGTCCTGTGTTCTAAGCCTATACTATAAAATGGACTAAGCTAAAAATTGAAGTTATAAAACTTCTTACATAGGGTCCTAAAGTCCATAAAATATTAATAGGTGATGGTATCAATCAATTCTAACAAGAATAGGAGGGTTAAGAAGTTAGCATACCCAACAGTCCTCTAGCTTGTAAAGGTTGAGAAATTGGCACAGTAGGTCTTCTCCCAACACAATGTCCCACTCACTGAATGCCTCAGCCTTGGTACCCCCTAATTCTCGAGGTAGCCACGAGAACTGCATCAGTTCTGTTTCTGGTGGGTATGGATCACAGTCACTGAAGATTTCATTGCTCTGTTGGCGCTTCCCCCTATGGTCAATCCATGGTTCAAGGAACATGAAGTATGGCAAGTTTTCCCCCTCGCGTACAAAGTTGTTATTTTGTATACTTAGTACTTAATTATGAGACAACATGTAACTGAAAGAAATTTCATTATCAAACTTGGGAGTGCTCTCGCCCACATTTGGGACCAGGCGAGTAGTCTCCCCTTTCTCACTAGATATTTCTATTACATTGATCCCTCCTCCCGCAGTTGGGAGAGGGTTCGTCACTACATTAGGAACCCCTAATTGCTTAGAGTCTATGAGATGTTGAATCATATCTTTGAGGTGGTTGCAAGTATTGGTGTCGTGACCACTGAATTGGTGGAACTTGCAGAGATATGGTGGGCATGATTCGGGGGGAGTTCCCTTGGAGTGGAAGGAGGCTTCCTTGGCGCGACCTTACCGGCTTCTACGAGTATGTCGAAGAGCTCTGCTTGAGTGATGCCTTCCAATTTGTTGTAGACTCTTTCTTTCTTCTTTTCCTTGTTGGGTGGAGGGACGGAGGAATAGTTGCTCCTCCCTTGATTATTGAAAGCAATGGCATTGACAGATGTGTCTTTGCTAGTAGAGCCTTTGCTAGGGTTGCGGTATCCACCATCTCTCTTGGCTTCTTTCCTACTTTTGAAGATGTCATCTAGTCGAAGACCGGCTTTATGAAGTTCAGAGAAGCTTGGGAAGAAAGTACCGGAGAGGCGGTCCTCATACTCATTACGGAGTGATTTCAGGAAGATGTGCATTTGGTCGTCCGTAGTTGGCCTATCAACAATCTCAGTGAGCTTGGCTCTCCACCTTTTGACAAAGTCATCAAATGTCTCATTAGTACCTTGTTGGATTTGTTCAAGGTCTCTTTTAGTGGGACGGTAAGTAGTTTTGTCCTCGAAGTGCCTTTGGAAGACTTCACATGCGGTAGGCCAATCGGTCCTTGTGGATAAGGGCAGAGACATGTACCAATACTTTTCCGGCCCCTCTAGTGTTTGGGGAAAGCTTTGGGCCAAAACGGTGTCATCTACTTTCATCGGAAGCATGGCCCAAGTGTAAGTTTCAACGTGAACACGGGGACAGGTAGTGCCGATGAACTTGGCTATGTCAGGAGTGCGGAACTTTCGTGGTAGATTAGTGATTGACTTGCGAAGTGCAATGGGGTCAAATGGGACGATGGAGCCCTTTGCTAGACCAAGATGTGAAAACCTCTTTTCAAGAAACTCAGGAGTGGCGGAGTTGATGAAGTTGGTGTCATCTCTAGCTTTCTTTTTCTTATCGCTTGCCTTAGTATCCTCGTCATCGGAGGAGGAGGAAGAATCGGATGTATTTGAATCAGAGTCGGAATCATCGTCCCTTTTATTCTTTTTCTTAGCATGGGACTCCCCGTCTTTGGAGGGGGTTTTCAACTTCTTACTACTCTTCTTGAGTTCTTGGAGCTCTTGCAAGACGGTGTCTATGTCTTTGGCGTGACGATCACTTTCAAGGGCGGCAATTTCGGCTTGCTCTCTGACTTGCTACTCAAGTCGTGCGATGATGGCTTTGGCGGTCTCTAACTCAGTACTGGGAGTACCGGCCATTACTGCAACCTTTTCTAGTCTCTTGGTCGCGGGATCACGGATATAAATTACTGAAGCGATCGTGTTGGGAGTATGGAGCTACTTTCCTGATCGGACGGACCTAGAGTGCAGAAACTGTGTCAAATCCAGGCTGGGGTCCCAACAAGTCGGCTTTTATGAAACAGGGTTGACCAACACGGCAGATTCACAGAAAAAGGAGGATGTCTCGTACGAGGCATCCAGCCTAACAGTCAGATTGCAGATTTTAATCCTATTGGTCGGATGGAATTTAATCCATTTTGAGAGGTTACTACTCTAGTTCATCCTGGAACAGTGGATTCTGTCAGCCTAGAATATGAGCCCCTTGTTTTTCACCTGTATTTCACTCTCCCAAACGGAAAATTCGGGCAAGGTCCCATATTCTCATCGGAATCCACCATTAAATTAAGCCACACCTAAGTGATTCCGTAGTTGTTTTGCACTTTGTTAAACAACGCATTAATGCAATCAAACCTTGTGAATTTTAAGGGACAACCGAAAGGGACATGTTTAACGGTGCGGTCGAAACTAAGCCAAAATGGCATCCACAATCCCGCACAAAATAGTAAAAGTAGGAAAACACAAACTCGGATTCCCGTAGAGAGGTTCTCCATTCTTTCAAAATCCTTTGTTCAACATTTAACCGAAGGGAAATTCGTCATATTCACAAGGGAGGATAATAGATTGTAAAGATGCGTTATCTTGGGCAAAGATTAAAACAGCCCAAAGAATCGAACCGACCGGTCTCAAGGAGTGTCTTATTAACTAGTATGTATGCATGAGGTTGATGCAAGGCTTACGGCTAAGCCTCCCCATGAACACAGTCTAGGAGCGTGTCACGGAGTGGGTACACCATCTTTGGAGAGAGCGGCGAGGGCCATTCGTTAGAATGGGGGTGCTGACCGACATCCGTCCTCCGATTGGGACCCGGGTTTATAGGGTATGTAGTGAAATTATTCTACATGTGTGCACGTGTGTGAGAGCCAAGATCTAGGTGACAAGGAGAAAATAGAAAGTTTTTTTTTTTTGAAAGTAAAAGCAAAAACAAGCAATGACCGGGCCAAGTGGCTGCCTAGGTTTCCCTCTTGTGGAGGAACTCAGGCCGTCATAGTTCACACATAAGGCAAACACACGTAAAGCAAGGAATGAAACAATTAGCAAGTACACATGCAAAACAAAGGTTAGCCTTATAATATATGGGGAGTTTCTTAGTCGTTAGGAAGGTCCTAGGACTTCAGAAACAGAGGGGAGAGCAAATCTGAAACCCTGTGTACGTGTTTGAACCGAAGAAAAATCCTTTTTCAAACCTGAGAATCAGATCAGCCGGGCAGAACCAAGATGTCTCATACGAGACAAGGGATCCCTTGTACGAGGCATCTCAGCTGAGGAACAGGTTACAGTACAGAATGCAAAATTTTGAAACAACGATGATTTCTTTCGACGCAAGTCTAACCCACTTACTGTGATCTTGTCCCCAGTAGAGTCGCCACTGTTTACGCGCGAGAAGATTCCCGCTTTACCTTTTTGATTTGAGAGTCGCCACCATGTTATTGTCGGAATACGGACTGAGATTTCTGGATTCGGGGGTTAAGTTATGAATTGGGAAGGTCAAGGAGCACCCAATTCATCCAATCAAGGATTGGTCTTGCTAAGAAATCATCATCATCATTTCAAATTCATGCATTCATGTACCAAAAGAAAAGAAACAAACAAATAAATAATTGCTTATTTATTTGGGATGTCGGATCATGTGCTTCGAGACCATCTCCATGGATTGGAGAGGCTCTAGGCTGATCCTTTAATGGAATCACACTACTTCAAAGCAAAGTAGGAGATGAGAAGAAAGAAGGCAAAGATTTTACCTAAGCGTTTTCTTCAAGAATCCTATGGATGGCCTTGACTAAAGCCCTTGATCTTCCAAATTTCGTGGGTATCAGAGAAGGGCTGATTATGAGAGCTTCTTTGATCAGATTTGGAGTCTAGAGTTGACCGTTAATTCACCATTAGTCATTTTAGCAAAGAACAACTATATTTATAGGGGTTTTTGGACTTAGAGTTTTGGCCAAAAAGGTAAGTTGAGGTGGGAATCCAAGACTTGATTCCCACAGAGGTATATTTGGACTCTAGGATCAGCCATGGGATTTTCCCCGGATTGCATGAGTGTTTGCCAAGAAAAGGGGTTAAGATCAACAAGGAAACTTACCAAAACCCGACTGTCAAGGGGGAATACCTCGTACGAGACATCAATGTCTCGTACGAGACATCCATATGTTGGAATCACATTTTTGCCCTCTGCAGCAGTTTTAATGTTCATATTGGCCCATGACTAACAGAGTCAGTCAGAAACTTAACGAAACATGTCCAACTTAACGAGTTTCGACCCAAATCAAAGGCGAGACACAGAAGTAGTGTGATTATAAAATGAACGTCCAAAATATGGTGTCTACAGACATTGTGACCATGACATAAATCTCATACGGGTCAGTCCAGTATTTGTTCTCCAACAAATACCCATAAGTCTAATTGTATCCCATACACATAATCATCATATGATTATCTATTAAACTTATACTAATAATTAATCATAATTATCAGGGACAGGGATTATTATAATAAACATGCAAAAGAAATAATAATCAAACATTCAATATCTTTATTAAAGCATAAGCAAGTGATAACATTAATCGTTCAAATAACGTGCCTAGAGCATACAACACCAATAATCTCCCACTTGCAATAGGCCTAATTAATGTATCGAACACCCATAGACCTAACATGACCATCATGCTTCGCTTGCGGAAAACCCTTTGTTAATGGGTCAGCAATGTTATCATCAGTTGGTACTCTGCCTATATTCACGTCTCCTCTGTCAACAATCTCTCGAATGATATGAAAACGCCTAAGTATGTGTTTGGATTTCTGATGTGATCTGGATTTCTGATATGATCTAGTTTCCTTTTCTTGAGCAATAGCACCATTATTATCACAATAAAGGTCTATTGAATTAGCAATGCTAGGAACCACCTCTAATTCACCAATGAACTTCTTAATCCAAACAGCCTCTTTAGCAGCAACGGATGCAGCAATATACTCAGCTTCAGTTGTAGAATCTTCTACGGTACTTTGTTTAGAACTCTTCCAGCTAACAGTACCTCCATTAAGCATAAATACAAATCCAGATTGCGATCTAGAATTATCCTTATCGGTTTGGAAGCTTGCATCTGTGTAACCATTTACAACAAGATCATCTTCCATACCTCTCTACACCAAGAACGAATCTTTAGTCCTTCGCAAGTACTTAAGAATCGTCTTGACTGTAATCCAGTGACTCTCACCAGGATCTGATTGGTATCTGCTCGTCATGCTCAAAGCATACGAGACATCGGGTCTAGTACATATAATGGCATACATGATGGATCCAATAGAAGAAGCATATGGGATTCCAATCATTCTCTCATGCTCATCTGTTGTCTTAGGACACTGATTCTTGCTTAGAGTTATGCCATGACCTACTAGCAAATTTTCTCTCTTAGAGTTTTCCATGTGGAATCTCTTAAAACTTTGTCAATATATGTATCTTGACTGAAACCAATCAATTTCTTAGATCTATCACGATAGATCCTTATGCCAAGGATGTAAGCGGCTTCTCCCATATCTTTCATTGAGAAACACTTTCCTAACCAAGTCTTTACAGACTGCAGTGCAGGAATGCCGTTTCCAATGAGCAATATGTCATCAACATATAGTACTAGAAATAATACTACGCTCCCACTAATCTTCTTGTATACACAATGTTCATCTTCGTTCTTAATGAAGCCAAACTCTTTAACTGATTCATCAAATCGAAGATTCCAACTCCTAGAGGCTTGCTTCAATCCATAAATGTATATTTCCAACTTGCATACTTTGTTAGAATTTTTTGGATTTACAAACCCTTCAGGTTGTGTCATATAAACATCCTCAAGTAAGTTCCTGTTAAGGAACGCTGTTTTGACATCCATTTTCCATATCTCATAGTCAAAATATGCGGCTATGGCAAGTAAAATTCTTATAGACTTGATAATTGCTATGGGCGAAAAGGTTTCATCATAGTCAATACCATGAATCTGCCTATAGCCTTTCGCTACAAGTCTAGCTTTATAAGTATGCACCTTTCCATCCATGTCAGTTTTCTTTTTGAAAACCCACTTGCATCCTATGGTTTTTACACCTTCGGGTGCATCTATCAAGTTCCAAACTTGATTATCATACATGGACTTAATTTCAGATTACATGGCTCCAAGCCATTTATCTGAATCAGGAGCGGACATCGCTTCTTGATAGGAAGTAGGTTCGTCATCAACTATGACTTCCACTTCATTGCTATCCGTCATGAGATATCTATATCTCTCAGGTTCGGATCGCACCCTACCAGTTCTGCGAGGAACTTGAGTATTCTGATTAGGTTCCACAACTCCTTGTGAAACTTAATCAGATTCAACCGTCAGTTCCATGTTATTTTCAGGTTCTCGAACCTCTTCGAGATTAATTTTACTCCCACTATTTCCTTTGGAGATAAACTCTTTCTCTAGAAAGGTACCATGACGGGTAACAAACACTTTGTTTTCTGTGCAGTTGTAATAATAATAACCCTTAGTTTCCTTAGGGTAACCTACAAAAATACATTTGTCAGATCTTGGTGCAAGTTTGTCAGAGATAAGTCTCTTAACATAAGCCTCACAACCCTAAATCTTCATGAAAGACAAACTAGGTTTTCTTCCAGTCCACATCTCATATGGAGTATTTGGAACATATTTAGTTGGAACTCTATTTAGTGTAAGAGCAGCAGTTTCTAGTGCATGTCCCCAAAAAGATAAAGGAAGATCAACTTGACTCATCATGGAGCGGACCATATCCAATAAAGTCCTATTTTTCCGCTCAGACACATCATTCCACTGTGGTGTTCCAGGTGGAGTTAATTGTGAAACAATTCCACAATCTTTAAGATGATTGTCAAATTCTTGGCTTAAATATTCTCCACCACGATCAGATCGAAGTGCTTTAATAGTTTTGCCAAGTTGATTCCGTACTTCATTTTGAAATATTCTAAATATCTCAAAAGATTCACTTTTATGTTTCATTAAGTAGACATAGACATATCTACTAAAATCATCAGTGAATGTTATGAAGTATTGATATCCTCCCCTATCAGTATGTATGAGTCCCAATAAGTAACTAGCCCTTTCACTACTCTTAGTAAAAGGTGCCTTAGTCATCTTTCCAAGTAAACAAGACTCACAAGTTTCATATGATTCAAAATCATGTGAATCTAAAAGTCCGTCCCCATGGAGTTTTGAGATGCGTTTCTCATTTATATGACCAAGACGGCAATGCCACATATAAGTGTGATTTACATCATTAGGTTTAGATTTCTTATTTACATTATAGATATCCTCATTATTTCTATTCTCAACATCAAGGACATAAACGCCATTAAATGAACATGCAGTACAATAAAGCTTATCATATAAATAAATAGAAAACTTCTTATTATCAATAAGAAACTTAAAACTTCATTATCCAAACAAGAAATTAAAATAATATTTCTACTCAAATCCAGAACGTAATAACAATTGTTCAAAACAAGAATTAATCCGCTATGTAAAATGACATCATATGTTCCTACGGCTAATGCAGCAACTCTTGCTCCATTCCCCACGCGTAGGTCCACCTCGCTATCTTTGAGTAGCCTCCTATTCCTTAGTGCCTGCACATTTAAACAAATGTGAGATCCACATCCGGTATCTAATACCCAGGAACTAGAAGTAGAAAGGAGAACATCTATAACATAGATACCTGAAGTAGAAACAGTCCCACTGCCCTTCTTCTTCTTCAATTCTTCCTAGTGAACCTTGCAATTTCATTTCCAATGACCAATCTCATTGCAGTGGAAACATATTTCATCCTTTTGGGAATTAGGTTTAGCTACAGTAGAACTGGCAACAGTTGCCTTGCTACTCTTGTGTTTGACAACTTTTGCCTTACCCTTTCCTTTGGCTTTAGAGCCCTTTCCTTCTTTTGACACCACAAGCACAGGAGAAGCTTCTTTAATGATTTTCTTCTCTGCCGTCTTTAGCATCCTATGCAACTCAGACAGAGTCTTATCCATACTATGCATATTAAAGTTCATAACGAACTGATTATAGCTTTTAGGTAATGAATTAAGAATAAAATAAGTGGCCAACTCAACATCGATGGGATGGCCAAGCCTCTCTAGATGCTCAAAGTGAGCCTTCATCTTCAAAACATGAGGGCCCACATCCTGTCCTTCACTCATCTTACATGAGATCAGAGCAGCTATAGTGTCGAACATTTCTTGCGTTGCCTGTTCTTGAAACATACCTTTCAATTCAACACCCAAGTCATATGCCTCCAAGTGTTCAAGAGTCTTCTAAAGCTCAGGACACATGGCAGCAAGCATGAGACAACCCACCTCACGAGAATAACTTTTTTGCTTATTGTAGGCGTTTCTCTCATCCTTAGGGGCAGAGGGTTCAGGTTCATCTTCAAGAACGGGTTCATCAAGAATGTAAAGCTTGTCTTCGTGCTTTAGAACAATTCTAAGGCTTCGGATCCAATCCGTGAAGTTAGTACCATTCTCTTGAACTTTTCCTTCTCAAGGATTGATCGCAATGATAAAAAACTTGTATTTTGTGCCATTATCTACAATTATCCAAACATATAATCACATATAAGTACCGAATTAATTAAAGACATTATAAACATTAGTATTTCATAAATACCCCCACTAAATTATATAACCTTCAAATACATCCAATATATCATATAATTTAAATGGGCTAAGATCCATATTTCACTTAACATTGAGTCGGCTTTGGCACGACTGCTCAAAATCAGTTATTTAGGTAGAAAACTCCTTGTCAATCATATCATATATGACTCTTAGATCTTTTATGAGATTTTAGACATCATATGTCTAACATGTTTTAATCTCATCTGTGCCTTAGGCCCAAAACTATTTTGATAGCCTAATTAAGTCAAACCATTTTAAACGTATAGGAATCACTGTTTTCTCATCTTGCTCATAGATGAATAGAATTAATGCGCCTTGCTTTGGCATAGCCCGCATAAAACTACCCACGTACTTACAAGTGTTTTAATCATGGATTGGCACATAACTTAAATTTTAAAGAAGGTTCACACACATAAAGTTAATCAATTAACCGAATTAATTTTATGTGACTTTAGTTGCGCTAGTTATAGGATTAAAGTCTGAAAATTTTGAGATTATGCCAATCTTAAACTCTTTTAAGATTCTTATCTCAATGTCTGGACTTCTGAACTTAGATCTGTTTTAGGAAACACGGTTTCAAAAAACCAGTCATTTGAAACGGATCAAAATCAGTATTGGCCAAACCATCCGCAGAGCATCTTGAAATTGAGAGCACAAACCGTATGGTCGAAACTAAGCCAAAGTCATCCACATTCCCGTACTAGGATCAAGAAACCAAGCAACTTCTCTATACGGTCGAAACTAAGCTAAAAGGCATCCACATTCCCGTATAGATCGGACACTCGTTTCAAGATCTTTCATTGTCTCTTAATCTCACAGATTACAGCAGTTCTAAACTCTTTAGAGCTCTGATTTCTGCAGTTACTCTGAATTCTTGACAGAAAACTGTTTCAGGAAACACGGTTTTAAAAACCAGCCGTCTGAAACCAGTTTCTGTTTCCAGATTCGAATTTTGTAAACAATTTACAGAACAATCTGGACAACAGAAGACAGAGCAACATTTTGGAAATCGGGCTAGGCGTCATACGCGTACGCTTTCCGTGCCGCCGTACGGAGCATGTTCCCAGATTTCCAGATTATCCAGTTTTTCAGAAATTCGATCAATCCATTATCGTATTTATACATAATCAGATTACAGAAATATGAAAAATACAGAAATACGAAAAATACAGAATACGAATTTTAACCCATCTAATCCATAGAAATAATAACCAATTTATTCCTCATACAAATTAGATCAATATAATCAACAATTATAATCCAATTATAACATGATAATCTAAGCATGCGATCATACATATCAATCGAATTAATATTACAACCACATAATCACCAACTAGCATGCAAATTCTATATCTCATATAAAATTCATCACATAAATTCATCTTTCTCATGATCATACCAATTAAATAATCGCATTAAATAATTATATCATGACTATATTAGAATTATTGATCATCAACGGGGCTCTGATACCACTGTTGGGTTTCGTGCAATCATGCGCAGCGGAAGAAAGACATGAATAAAACCCAATATCCTAGATCCGCTATGAACAATAATTCATAATATGAAGATGAAAGAAACTAACCCTTGTAGATCGTTATGTAAAACTTGGATTAAGCGTTAAGAGAAACGCCATCTACCAGTGATCCACACAACGAACAGATTTCAAGAACGCTTTCTTGAACTTGACTGCTAGGTCTTCGGATTGATAAATGATGTTGACTAACAATTCTTCAAAGCTCCTAATGATTATTGTGACTTGATGATTGGGAATTATCAATCACAGTGATCCTAGTATATTATGTGTATTTTATTTCTCAAAAAAAGAGTTTGGAATTGATCAAATCAATAGTTAGGGAATAATTCCCGTCAGTCCACAATATATACAAGGGGTGTCCAAAATCTTTTAGGACTTAGGTCTTCTTGTCCAACAAGAATTAACTTAAATTAAACTGACTGCCGGGGGGCAGCCGTACGGCGGCAAGCTAGCCGTGTGGCACCTAGCCAGCCGTACGGTTGTCCTGGTCAGTTTCCTCGTTTTTCGCTCCTTTTAATTATCCGTTCTGCGTGTATGACCCAATAGGATTATACTAAGTTGGCAACGAGTCCGAACCATTCAAACCTCATAAGTCATAAGCTAACTCTAGCAAGCCATTATGACTACCCAATTAGTATAACTTTAAAATCCAAAGTTTCCTAAAATAGAACATAACACAATCTCTTTGTTACACGATGTCTATTGAACGTAAGCCATGGTCAATGGTCAACTTACATAGTTCAATGCTTTCTCGATCCCGAATGTATTGATAATACAAATCTTATTTGAGCACGGCTATGCATTTCATCAATACCATTCATCGACTGGCCAAAGCTTGACATCTCTCTTGACGAGGAACAAATCCCATATTGGCTTATTACTCTTCCCTACATGATTCCGATTACGCCAATCATATTCTTTATAACTATCCGGTTAGGGATAACGTTTGAATATGTCAAACGTAATGTTAATCAAGTGGAAGACTGTAATAACCTCAGGTCTAGATATTCCAGTGATATAACTATATGAAACTTAATTATGACATTGTGACCATGACATAAATCTCATAGGGGTCAGTCCAGTATTTTTTCTTCAACAAATACCCATAAGTCTAATTGTATCCCATACACATAATCATCATATGATTATCTATTAAACTTATACTAATAATTAATCATAATTATCAGGGACAAAGATTATTATAATAAACATGCAAAAGATATAATAATCAAACATTCAATATCTTTATTAAAGCATAAGCAAGTGATAACATTAATCGTTCAAATAACGTGCCTAGAGCATACAACACCAACACCTTGTTCACCAACAAGTACCCATAAGTTTAATTGTATCACTTACACATAATCATCACATGATTATCCATTAAAATTATACTAGTTCTTCATAAGTATTAGGGATAGAGATTATTATACTAAACATGCAAAACATATAATAATCAAGGTTGTTATCTCTATAACAAATGAAGAAATGACATAACATAAATGCCTTTCTCAAGAGCCTATGGCATAATCTCCAACTCTAACACCTGCTCTAGTGTTCTTTATCTCCCTCCTCCTCCTCCAATCTCTCAAGTAGCAATGGTTACTAACTCTCCGGCCAAAAAGTCCTCCAAATCTCTTGCTGAGGTCTTTCCAAACCCTATTGTCATATCCCTCCCTAGTGCTCTTGAAAAATGCCATTGGTGTGAAAAAACCCTGGGGATCTAAGGGAAATTGGGGAGCAACACGGGAATGTTAAAATCCATGTTCGCTACTCCAAACGTCAAATTGGGTTGTCTTTTAATATGGAGACATATGCACCAAAATAGAGACCCTTTATATGGGTGAGCCTGGCACGCTTGCATGAGATGATTCGGAATACAATCACTTGTCCTCAAAGGGTAAGAAGCGTAGTAAGTCTTCAACATCTTATTCTCTAAGAAAGAAGGCTAGTCACCTATCCCAACTCCGAATCAAAGGAAATTTTTTTTCAAAAGTCTCGCCACTACATTGCTCTAGTTCAATCAAGTAATTCTGAACGAAACCCAGATAATTTTTGAATTGTTCCTCATCCACCAACTCCAAACAAAAGTTCCTAGCCTCGGTCTTAAACATCTGATGATATCTTTCCTCATGTGGTGGTGACTAGTGAAGAGATTGTTCTTGCAGTCGTATTGGTGGACTCTGAGTTTTCTAAAGAAGTTCCCTCCAAAACCACTCATATTGATGATGAGGATGATATACCTCTTTAAGCCCTAGTTAAGTTACTAAGAATAAAAAACAAAGAGATCAGAGGGAAGGAAACTAACGCTGAAATCACTAAGGAAAAGTTCTCTAAAAAAGCTCTAAGGATGAAATATTTATGGTAGGGCATGAGGAACTTGAGACTGAAAAATAGGATGTAAGAGCTGATGTTGTCACACCAAGCCATACACCAGAGAAGAAGATCAAAATAAAAAGTAGTGCTCCTGCTACCAGCCCAACGCATATGACAGGGCGATCCACTGGTGCCAGACCCTTCAAAAGCACTAAAAGTTCATCAGATTCTATCCCTTTAGTCCATTTTTCTCCGGATAGGTTAGCATTTTTGAAGAAAAAGAGTTTTGTGTGTGAGAGAATAAGGGATTCATTATTTGATGATATTGGGATAACTAGGCTTTTAAGAGAAAAGTCATTGCTCTACACTGTTGATTACCCCACTACCTTCTATCCTAAAATTGTCTGTGAGTTATATGCGAACATGCTACAATCAATTAAGGATTCCAGGAGTGACTGTTTGAGTGTACTATGGTTAGGGGTCAGAAGGTTATGTTTTCCCCCAAGAAAGATAAATGAGTTCCTAAAAACTCCTAATCTTGAGTCCATCCCTCCAATGGCCGCCAAAGATGAAATGTACTATGTCTTCTCTAATGGCTTAGACCCTACTTGGCACAAATAATATCAAGTCACCAAGCTCACCTCTCTTTATAGTTTCATATTCAAAATAGCCACTTACAACTGGAAGCCCTCTTAAAATTTCCCCACAGTAATTGTACCCCATGGTGACATGCTCTATCATATTGTGAATAATGTGGAGTTTAATCTTAGGGAAGTAGTGTTTGGTAGTGTGATTCAATATGCTGAAAAGGAGTTTTGCTATAATCTGGTGTTCCCATGTCTTATCCTACCATGTGTATTGAACAAGAGGGTAAAGTCTCTGAGGTTGATAGAGAATTTGGCAAGATTGATAAATTTAGCATGTGCTGGAGAGTGTTACTCGCACCATTGACTTGCTAGTTAAATTTCCTGATGATCCTCCAGCAGTTGATACTGATGGTGATGATGTGTTTGATGATGTGAACATACATCCGCCATCACCAGTTGATCTAGCTATTATATTGTTGAGTTTCCTCATAACATGAAACCCAAAGCCCATAGATCCATTCATATGATTAAGTCAAATACATGCATAATGAATACTAGAATACTAACCCTTGATGCCTTTGATTTTGCAACCTTGAATCTTGGTGGAGACTGGAAAGCTTGATCACGAACAAAATCAGGAACACGAACTTTGAAAATGGTAAGCTTCACCCTCTATCGGTATCCACACCACGAACGAATATCAAGAACACTTGATCTTGGTTGCTAGACCGAATTGTGAAACACGCTTTCACAATTATAAGAACTATATGGAATTATTATGTGTGTCTGTTCTTGTTCTTCACCCAAGAGATCTTAGAACAAGAAAATAATCCTCTCAAACCCTTGGAGGCACTCACAAAGCTATGGACTGATTAGGGAAACTAGAGGTGAGTTTTATACTTGTTGCACCTATTCCAAATAGGTAACAAGTGACCAAACCCGCAAGAAAACGGAATTAAGAAAGTCCCAGGCTGAAGCCCTAGGTCCGCCCGGGACATATAAGTGGTCCGGTCGGATCATACATAAGGTCCGACCGGGTCCTTATGTAGGTCCGCCCGGACCTCCCTTTTTTCCCAATTTTCTTGTTTTCTCCTCTAAAGTCCTAAAATCCCTCAAAGGTCCTTCGACCCAAAATTCTAATTAAGTCCTTTATGATTCGTTCTATTTGTGTGTGACCCTATAGGATTATACTAAGTTGGCAATGGGTTCAATCATAAACCCATAAGATATGATTAGGTTCTAGCAAACCGTCATACCTATCCAAATAGTGTAACTTTATACAAGTTCGCATTCCTTTATAGAACATGTCGCAATCCCTTTGTCCACGATTTCATTGAACACAAGTCATGGTCAACAAGTCAACTTGTATTGTTCAATACTTTCTCGATACCGAATATGTTGATAATCCAAATGACATTGATCTAATCAATTCACTTGAGTTTGGCCAAACATTTCATCAACATCATTCTACGAGGGGCCCAAGCTTGACATCTCTCTGAAGAGGGACAAATCCAACTTAGCTTATTATTCTTCCCTACGTGAATCCGATTATGCCAATCATACCCTTTATAACTTCCTGGTTATAAGGTAGCGTTTGAATATGTCAAACATAATGTTCATCAAGTGGAAGACTATAATAACTTCATGTCTAAGCATTCAAATGACATAGCTAATATGAGATCTATATATGACATTGACCATGACATAAATCTCATAGAGCGGGTCATGTCCGGTACCTTGTTCCAAACAAGTACCCATAAATCTAACATGATTATCCCATGATCATTTAGCCTTTATACTAGTGCTTCATAAGTACTACGGACGGTGATTATTATAAGCAAACATGAACAACAATAATATTCAAACATCTCTTTATTAATATGAATAAGATGATTACAAACAACGTTTAAATAAACGTGCCTAAGGCACCAACACTAACATATATACGATGAAGAGGTCAGGTTTATTGAGAAAACTATGCTAGAATATACAAGCAAATTTAAAGAGCCTACAAAAAGGAGGAACATGATTATTAGAGCCAAGTACTCTCTTTCTGGACTAAATGGGGGAGCTAATACTAGTCATGTTTTTGAAGATATCAGCCAATTTTTTCATTGGGAGCTGACTGAGAATGACAAAGATGTTTCTCGTGTAGATGTTTAAAAACAATTTTGTAGAGGAGCGATTGTGAAAGGGATTTGGTATTTGAGTTTTGGGTCTGTAAAACTTTGATTTAATCTATTATGTTCTAAATTTTAATTCTTGTATGCAGGGGGAGTTGCTTTATGAATTAAACATGACTTTACTAATGTTTTGTGTTGACCAGAAAGCAATAAATCAGGGAGGAGAGATTGAAAGTGTCAAGTATTTCACATGGTTTTAGTTTAGGAATATACTCCCTCCATCCCACCCGAATTAGAATTTTTTGGTTGGGCACGGAGATTAAGGAAAAAGTATTAGTGGAGTGGTATTGTGAGTATGAAAAGTAAAGTAGGAGAGAGGAAATGTGGTAGAGAATAATGAGTGAAAAGTTGTTGTGAGTGTGAATGTGAGTCCCATTAAATAAAACACTTCCATTTTTTTGTTGTCCTAATTCGAATGGGACACCCAAAATGGAAATTTGTCCTAATTCTAGTGGGACGGAGGAAGTATACTCCCTCCGTCCCACCTCACTTGAGACCTTTGTCTTGGGCACAAGAACTAAGAAAAATTATGAGAGAGAAGAAATGTTGTGAGTGTAAAAGATAAAGTAGGAGAGAGAGAATGAGTGGGATGAATAGTGATTTGATTTGTGTTGTGAGTGTAAAAGCATTCCATTTTGGGGAGTCTCAAGTGAGGTGGGACGAACCAAAATGAAAGTAAGTCTCAAGTGAAGTGGGACGGAGGGAGTATTTTGTAGGATTTGTTACTTTCTTGTTTTATAGAATAGATTGTACATATCTTTTATTCTTAGCTAAATATTATTTTTGTACTAATCCAGTAATTAGTTTCAAAATGTATTTTTATGTATGCTATTTTGTAGGATCTCACGCTAAGGAATGAGTTCTATATTTTAGGAAGAGATGGAGTATATCTTCTTGAAGATTGATTTTCAAGACTTTTTTCGATTCGGGACTTCAAGAAATTCGGATCTTATATAAAAAGTCCGTCTCATTCCCTCGGAAGTTACGCATTCCAGTTATAAGAGAATTTCCTCTAGTTTAGAAGAGTGCTTTTGTGTGAGAGATAGGTTTGGTAACACAAGTCATTCTTGGACTTGTGTTTTTTGAGTGTTTAGTATTTTTGTTCTTCTTTTAGTTTGATCTTTACTTTGTAATTTCAAATCAATGTATAATAAGAGAAGTTTTATTGTCAACAACACATTGTTATTGATAAGTATTCAACAACTTGTGTCTTTTTCGTTTATTCTTTACTTTTATTCCAATGCAAATTAGTTTGTGTAGTCCATTGTGTATTCACACGAGGACTAATACCTTTACTCTGTAGAGTTGTTCGACTGTCCTATCTATCAATTTTTTCATGAAAGATTGATTGGATCACGTTACAAAAAATATACTACCTCCGTCCCAGCTCAATGTGCACACTTGCCTTTTAAGTGGGTGTCGTTGATATGTGCACAATCCAAAAAAGGAAAGTCTTTTATTATTTTTATATTCAACTAACCCCACTATTTAACCCCACTCATTCTCTCTCTTCATTTTCCACCACACAATTTATTCAACTAACACTACTATTTACCCCACTCATTCTCTCTCTTCATTTTCCACCACACAATTTATCCAACTAACACTACTATTTGAATATAAATACTCTCTCCTTAAATCTTGTGCCCAACAGTAAACGTGCGCATTGAGTTGGGACGGAGGTAGGACTACGTAGTGGATACTTTAAAAATGTTGTGGCAATACCCTTTCAAGTTGCATGTAATATACTATCCAATAGCCCAACAATTTTAATTTTTTTGTTGCTGATTATTATGTTGCTTTAGTTCTATATTTTCTCCGTTTACTTTTTAATAATTAATTGAAACGGGAGATCAAAGTAAATTGAGAAAATATGGGAAAAAAACGTGTTTTTCCTTAAGGTTGCGTAAAACGTGTTTTAAGTTTGGCGCGGTGGCATTTTTGTAATTAACGTGAATTTGTTTTGCGCTGATCGGAAGTGCCGGTGGTAGTGTAAAAAAGTGTCAGCACATGTACACTGACACTTATTGACACTAACACTGACAGTTTTTTATAAGTGTCAGTATCAATGCTAAAAAGTGTCAGTGTAATGACTGGCAATTATTAACACTACCACTGGCACTTTTAATAAGTGCCACTATCAATGTTAAAAAGTGTCAGTGTAATCACTGGCAACTTTTAACATTACTACTGGCAATTAAGAAAAGTGTCAGTTTCATGTTTTATAAACGCCAGTATGAAATCACTGGCTTTTTGTAATACTAATACTAACACTGGGCATTTACTATGGTTGTCATTATTTACGAAAATGTCACCCCTTGTTTCGAATAATAATGCCGAGCGTCTTTGAAAAACACGTTTTTCATTTGTTTAAGGAAAAACACGTTTTTCACAAGACTAACTCAAATAAATTAGTTAATGATAAACTAAATAAATAAAAACAAATCAATCAATATACGGCGTAACAAACATAATCCTTCACGTTTATGGTTTCTTTAAATACAAGACCCTCAAATAAATGGAAATGAAATAAAGAAAACAAATATATCATCTTTCTCTAGGATTTGATTTTGTTTTGTTTGGGAAGTTTGAAAAAGAAGTATTGGTAAAATAAATTTGTTTCAACAATTAAACAAATAAAAAGAGTGGATCTTGTAAAATAAATTATACATGAAGTAACAATTGTGCAGTATTCCTAGGATTTGTTTCAAAATTGAATACATACTGTATATGAAAGCTGAAGGTGAATGAGGCTCAATTTGGTTGTGATTTGGAGTTGACAGCATCATTGAACATCATATCAAAGGCATTCTCTATGCAGGCCTTAAACTTGACTGGATCTATTAGCCCTTTCTCTGTTCCCACAGAAATTCTCAAGTTCCTCATATAACTCATCACTGTTATTGTAAGACTCTGCAGGTCCATTAACATTGGGTTAACAATAAATGGTTTCACTTCATGACTACACTTTAATTATTACTCTTTTGTTCCGAAAGTTAGTCTATTTCTTTTTCTTAATCACTAATGAACATAAAGCACAGTCATTTTTATTCTTATGACTTGTTTTGTAGAACGGTGCGTTGAAAATGGATTGAAAAATAATCAGTTGTTTGCTAATTAAGCCTCTCAATAGAGAGTTTTTTTAAGTAATTTTTTAAAAAAATCTTAGTCTTTTTTAGCCGTTCCAAATAGTAGCTTCCAAAAAGAAGTTCCCTTTTGAAAAATCTTTGTTTTTAAAACTGCGCACCAAACAAGCCTCAAGAACATGAAAAGAGCAGATATTTTGAGAGAGAATTTTTTTTTTATTTTATTTTAAATAAGCAATTCTAAATAGTCACAAAACGTTGAACACAACAAAATTATGGACGATTGACATTCTAATAATTTCATAAAATGGCACAGAAACAATATCCAATTAATGTTTAGTAATTTAAAAAATTATGGAAATACTCTCACCATCTCAACACAAGTGAGAAACCATTTGGACACGAAGTTTTAAGAAAAAAAAGAGAGTATAATATTAGTAGTGCATGTGAGTTGAGAGTATGTAAAGTAAAAGCAGGAGTGAGAACGATAGGAATAGTAAGTGGGTTATAGTATGACAATTAGGTCTCATTAAATAAAAATTATTAAAACTTTATCATTTAAGTAATCTCAATTTATTTAACCGAAAAAACAAATAAAAAGTAATCTCAATTTATTTAACCGAAAAAACAAATAAAAAGTAATCTCAATTTGTGGGATGAACGAAGAGTCTTAGCAAAGAAATGAGAATGCAAGAAAGGAAAGATAGTATATGTACAAGAGCAACGCTAGGGGCACAAAATAAGGTCACAAAATCTTGCTCAAAGATGAGGTGGCGATATTTTATTTGTTGCATCGATAATGGACCCGCCACACTCTAATTAAAAACACCAATAACATCATTACACCTAAGATTTTGTGAGCAAGTTTTTGTAACTTTTTTATGCCCCTAGTATTATTCTATGTATAATGTACCTGAGGAACATTAACGACCATGAAGTACAAGCCTTTAATAGGATGGTTAGCCAAAGCCATTTGTTCCAATGGACCAATCATATTTGACACTGTCATGCTTGAGTTCTTCAGTGTGCTATGGATGTATTGAGCTGTTGCCTGTACATTAATAATTATAATTATATACACCAAAATTAACTCTTTTATGCCATTCAGAAATTATTGTTTGGTTAATGAGTGAGTATATTAATCAAATTGCAAAAACCTATTAATAATCATAAGACTAATGCTAGATTTTAGCTGAGTTTCTCTTTTGAAATTTTTGAGGAATTCCTGTTACAATATCCTACATTGTCATTGTGTAAGAAAATAATGGCAGAACACACACACACATATATATATATACTATTCATCTTCTCAGAGTATATGTATATGTTCATTTTTTTAGTCTGTCTCAGAGTATATGTCTACTTTCAAAAATGACAAACAATCTTTGCTATTCCCCTCACTCATTCTCTATCATACTTTATTTTTATACTCACAACATCAATCAACTTATTATTTTTTACTCTACTTTCTGTCTCTTACCTCACTTTTTATATCACAACATTTACATCTCTTCCAACATTTCTTAATCTCCGTGCAAATAGGAGGATGGACATATACTATGGGACGAGACAGATACATACATACATATATATATATATATATATATATATACTCCATCCGTCCCATTTCAAATTGCAAATACTAGGTTGGCAAGGGGATTAAGGGAAAAAGTGAAAAAAGTGATGTGTTGTGAGTGTTGATAGTTGAGTGGGAGAGAGAAAGTGGGGTAGAGAATAGTTAGTGGGTTAGTGGATGTGAGTGTGCAAGTGGGTTAAAACTTGCCATTTTTGTATTTTGCAATTTTAGTTGGGACACCCTTTTTGTATATATACTCCCTCCGTCCCACAATAAGTAGGACGTATTTCCCTTTTAACCACACTCATTCTCTCTCTTCATTTTTTACCACACATACACTACTTTTCTCTTAATTATTGTGCCCACTCCTCTAGTCCTACTTGTGCTCGGACGGAGAGTATATATATATATACTCCCTCCGTCCCAGCTCACTTGACACTTATTTCCATTTTAGTATGTCTCATCTCACTTGACACTTCTAAAAATGGCAAGTTTTTATAATTTTATATTTACTCTACCCCACCACTCATTCTCTCTATTCATTCTCCACCACTCAATTTATTCAATCAACACTACTATTTACCCCATCCATTCTCTCTCTTCATTTTCTACCACACATTTTCCTTATTTTATTCTTTTTCCTTAGTTATTGTGCCCACCTCTTGGGTGTAAAGTGAGGTGGGACGGAGGGAGTATATATGTAGGTAGTTGCTCAAATGAGAATCACAATTGTGTGAGAACCGTGAGAACCAAGTATAACCATTAGATTAGAATCAAAATCAAGGGTCCAGATTATAGATACATTGGATACACTTGGATACAATAGCTAAATTTTGACATTGCACTTGGATACAGTAGCTAAATAAGTATTGTATCCAAGTGTTGCATTTGGATACAGTAGCTTAAATGACTAATGCATCCAAGTGTATTTGAAAATTAGCTATTGTATCCAAGTGTATCCAATGTATCTATAATCTACACCCTTAATTTTGTATTTAATCAAACGGTTATGTTTGGTTCTCACGGTTCTCATTTTAAATGGTTCTCATTAGAGCGCGACCCTATATATATATATATATATATATATATATATGTGTGTGTGTGTGTGTGTGTGTGTGTGTGTGTGTGTGTGTGTGTGTGTGTGTGTGTAGGTAGGTGCTCAAATGAGAACCTAAATATCGTGAGAACCAATCATAACCATTAGATTAGAAAAAAATCAAGGGTCCATATGTTAGATACAATTGATACACTTAGATACATTACAAAAAATTCGATATTACACTTGGATACAATAGGTTAATAAGTATTGTTTCTAAGTGTTGCACTTGGATACACTGTTAAAAACTAATGTATCCAATTATTTTTCAAAAATTATCTAATGTATCCAAGTGTATCCAATGTATCTAATATCTGGACTCTTGATTTTTTTTTCTAATCTAATGGTTATGATTGGTTCTCACGGTTCTCATATAAAATGGTTTTCACAGGAGCGCGACCCTATATATATATATATATATATATATATATATATATATAAAGAATGCATTATGCGGATGAATTTTGTCATTTTCAGCTTTTTAATGGATAACACAGTGCTAGTTAGGGGTGAGCAAAAAAACCGAAAAAACCGGACCGAAAAACCGGTCCAATTAGCTATTGGTTTGGACTGGTTCCTGCAAATTTAAAAACCGAAAATAGTGGTTCGGTTTCGGTTGGTGAGTGTCAAACCGATAGTGGAAACCGAACCGAACCGATAAGCTAAACAACGTCGTACCTCACATAGTATATATACATATTTCCACCCCCTTCTCGTCATTTTTTCAATCCCAGACATAAAACGAGAACCCTAAATCCCTAATCCTTCCGCTCATCTGACTGCCGTCTTCTCCGATTCAACCTCGCCGTCGCCGACAACCATAGATCTCGCCTAAATCAACCTCGCCATCGCCGACAACCCTAAATCCCTAATCCTCTCGTCGTCGACAACCCTAACTCTCTTCATATTCGTCTGCACCGGCAACCATAAATCTCGCCTAAATCAACCTCGCCGTCGCCGCTGCAAGCAAAGAGAGAGACTCAACGGTGCCGAAGGAGATGACTCAACCACAACTTGCTGACTTCCAGTTCTTCACAGCTGGAGATTGATTTCGTATGTCTTTGTTAAATGTAAGTCTACATTTTAAATCTCTCTCTCTCTCTCACTCTAAAATCTACAACCCTTTCTTTGATTTTCAATATGAATTACAATGTTTTCTTTGTTCTTTGTTTCTATCAGTAGGCATGTCTTAATTTGATTTTTTTTAATTCATTTATGTGAGGGAAATGGTTGATGTGTAATGGGTTGATGATTGAGGCATTTTGGGGTTCTTATTTTGCACATTCACAGTGGCACCGAATTGGCACCGAACCAAACCGAAACCGTGGTGAAACCGAATACACCAACCATTAAAAACCGAAAATTAATGGTTCCAAAAACATAAAACCGATAACTATCAGTTTGGTCTCGGTTTTGGCCTAAAACCGAACCAAACCGACCCGTGCACACCCCTAGTGCTAGTAACATCAAAGGGCTGTGGCACAACGGTGCGTCAGCTTAAAAGTAAATGCCAACGTCCTCCTTAAATGGACCACTCGTCATAACCCTATGAATTTACTTGCCAGCCGGTACGTCATAATAAGTCGGTCCATTTGCCCAACAGTAGTAATGTACTCACTCCGTCCCAGTTTATTGTTCTTACTTTCTTTTTTGGTCTGTCCCATATTATTGTTCATAGTTGCTTTATTCCATAAATGGAAAAGAATAAATAGTGTTTTGGAGGAGCTTGCCATCAAAAAGTTCAGTTAATTTCAAAAAAACCTTTACTTACCTAACTTACTTTCACCCACTTACTTCATGAATAGTGTTTTTGGACATTTATATCATTCACTCTCTACTTTTTGTTGACTCATTTCCTTTGTTTTTACCTTGGTTTCTTAATAAGCGTGCATAGTCAAACTAAGAACAATAAACTGGGACGGAGGGAGTATTTATTATAGTACTCCCTCCGTGCCAAAATAATAGTCACGCTTGATTTTTCAAATTTTTTAAGGATATGAACACTTGGTCACTAGACATGGTGTGTTTATGCACATTTAAGCCTAAATTCTAAAACTGAGAAAAACTTTGTGGTACAATGAAAAATGATAAATGAGAAAATTATTTCGGGACAGAGGGAGTATTATCTTTTATTACACGTTAGAAAAATCACCATTTTATTAAATACTTACTCGACTTACCGGTTAGCCAAAAAAATTCTAAAAAACATACATGAAGAATGTGTTTTTTTTTTTTATTTTTTATAAACAGACATGAAGAATGTGTTGGGAAAAAAAAATGGTGTACAAACTGAACACAATGCACTTTACTATACTTCAACTTCAATAGCAATGTCATATTTGTACTTCAATAGTAAAGTCAGATTTTTGAAACTGGTCGAGATTCCTTAGCTACAAAAATAAAATTATACTTATCATTTACGTACTCTCTCCGTTTCATAATAATGTGCACAAAGTGTAGGGTGGACGGGAATTAAAGGGAGAATATTAGTGATCAGTAGTTGTTGTGAGTGCGAAAAATAAAGTAGGAGATATGAAGTTGGATTGGGAAGGAAATATTAATTGATAGTTGTTGTGAGTATGATAAGTGGATCTCACTAAATAAATAAAAATATATAGTGTCACTCGTCAATGAGACGCCCAAAAATCATGATTGTGCACGTTTTTATGGGATGGAGGGAATATGAAATTTAGGCATGCAACTGGTGATATTGATATATTAGTACATTTTTTTGCCATATGGGTTGAAATTGACAAATATAGTATTTTTTTGTGCCTTTTTTTAATTTTAGAAGTACTAAAATGACATTTTTGAATAGTTAAAGGGTGTCAAATTACCCATCTTCTCGTCTTAGGAGAGGTTTGACTTTTTTTATTGACAAATTGACTAATAAACTAAGATAAATAATTAATTAGTATTTTGATAACTGTTTTTTTACTACTTATTTAACAATTTTTAGAAGGGCAATTACAATTCAGGGCCTAATGTCTACTAGACGGTTGCAGTTTAGGGCCTAACGTTTAAAATTTGGCGATTTAGGGCCTGACTTGACATTTTCGTTGTAGAATGGGGCTTTTTAACGGTTTTTGTTAGAAAAGTTAGTTAAGTCATATGTGATTTGCACGTGATGGACGAAATGGGTCAATTTGAAATGAGAAGTAGTGCTTAAGGGGTAAAATATAAATACTTAAATTTAAAGTCGCAAAATATAAGTTTTTAAATTTTAAATTGAAATATTTAAATAAAATATCTAATATATTAAAATTTTGATTTAATTTTTTAAATAAATAATCATTTCCCTTCGAGAATTTTTTTTTTTAGAGAAAATTGATAAGTTTTGTCCATCTAAATTGATGGAGATGGTGGTCAATGGTGTTTTAAGACGAGAGAGATGACGAAAATGGGAGGTTGGAAGCGAAGATCTAAATTTGGAAAAAAAAATATTTTTTCAAAGAAAATTCATAATTTGTTTGTTTTATTTTAAATTTTTATATTAATATTTTATTTAGATCTGGGAAAAAAATTTCAAAAATATTTTTGTCAAAAATAATTTATTTATTTATATTTAAAAATAATTAAAATAATTTTTTTAATATATTAGTTTTTTTTTTCAAAATTTTAATTTAAAACTTGAAAATTCATATTTTGTGACTTTAAGTTTAAGTATTTATATTTAACCCCTTAAGAACTAATTCTCATTTCATATCGATCCATTTCGTCAATTACATGTGACTTAACTGACTTTTCTAATGGAAACCGTTAAAAACCCCTATTTTGCTAACAAAGTGTCAAGTCAGGCCCTATTTCGCTAAATTTTGCACGTCAGGCCCCAAACTGCAACCGCCTCGTAGACATTAGGCCCTAAATTGTAATTTGCCCTTTTTAGAATTTTAAGATGATAATATTTTTATATAAATTATTGATCAAAATTTAGTATTAAAGCTTGCTTGCTTTAAAAAAAAGAAGAAGAAGTTGCCAAAGTAAATATACTATGAATTGAAGAAACGTACCTCAGGTCCTCTATATTTTCTGACAGTTTCAAGCAACTGACCAGTGAGAAAAACAGCAGAAGAGTTTCTTTTCCTTTGGATTATTTTCCGAGCATTATACACGAAATCAACCGGGTTAGAAGATCCGGATCCATTTAACTCGGGTAAGGATACGTGCAAAAACCCGAACTGGTTCCCCCATTGAGTACTAGCTGCTTGGTTTTTAACCATCTCCTTAACAGATTTGTAACCACCAATGTTCCTAGTGTTGAGCAATACTAGTGCGGTCGAGTTTGCGTTTTTCATCTCTTTGTTTGTTGACTCCATGTATAGTCTTGTTCCCAGAAAGATAATTCCCGTTATTACGTCGTTTATTGTCTGTTTCATTTCAGCAGATGTCAGAAAACGTCGTCACAAATGGACATTCAAGTTCTAATAAAAAGAATTGTCTAGTGTATTTATAGGTTTCAATATTCATTAACTGTTCACTAACTATGTTCTAACAAAATTTATGTAAGTTTTTTTTTTCCCCCCCTATAATCCTAGCATTGCTCATATGATATCCATGTGTATCATTTTTAATGTTATCAAACATAAACAACAATTGAACTACTAAAAAAAGGTAAAATTAAGACTAGTACCTAATCTCATTTATTTGTTTATATATATATATATATATGTATATTTTATAATTGCAATTTGGTTCCTAACATTTCTTAAAATTTGCAATGTTGATGCTGTCTTTTCAATTTCGCCAATTGGTATATCCACTTTGTCTTTTTGTTGCAATCTGACTACAAAACTAAACGAGTGTTAGATTTCTAACAGATTTTAAGTCATGTGACTAACACATGGCGTTTTAAGAGACATTTTAAGATGTTTTTAGAGCTACACAAATTCGATTGATAGAATTCTTTTTTTAAATTGAAGCTAATATTTAAATCTACAATATATAATTTTTCTGGAAATTTTTTTTCGTGACTGAATTATTTTATATTAAATTTAAATACTAAATAATAAAAATAGAAAAAATAGAAAAAATGCAAAAAAAATAATCTAAAAAAATATTAACCCCAAATATATTTCATATGAAGTAATTGCTAAATATTGATTATCAGTTCATAAAAATATTTGATATAGAAAAAAGGGAGAGGAAGAGGAGGATGAATTGGGGAAAGGGTGTATGTGAAACGAGTAATGCCGGAAGGTGGCGGAGTGATGGAAGAAAGTAAAGGAAAGGAAAGTAGTATAGCATGGTAGAAAGTTGTAATTTTTCAGATTGATTTCCCGTGTTCTCTAATTTTTTTTGTTATTTTAATTTTTTTTAATTATAAATTAATATAATATAATAATTCAACAAAAAAAAAAAATCTGAAAAAAATATATGTTGTACATTTAAATATTAGCTTCAATTTAAAAAAATAATCATACCATGTGTAGCTCCAAAAACATCTTAAAACGTCATGTACTAGTCACATGACATTAAATCTGTTAGAAAACTAACACACAGTTAGTTTTGTAGTCAGATTGCAACAAAAAGACAAAGTGGATATACCAATTGGCGAAATTGAAAAGACAGCATCAACATTGCAAATTTTTTGAAATGTTAGGAACCAAATTGCAATTAACCCTTTTTTTTAACCCTTGAAAAATCATAATATTCTACAGGACCTACTAAATGTACCATTAATTATTACTCAATTTTTCATAATGAATGTACCACCAATAAATGTACACATTGCCAATATAAATGAGACCAGAGAAATAGTAAATTTTCACGCAATTGTAAAAAAAAAAAAAAAAAAAAAAAAGAAAAAGAAAAAGGAGTTAGAAAACCATACCACTTCTAGACTGGTTTTAATTTGCTTGATCTGATCAAGTGAGAAAGCCATGGTAACCATATCAATCGGCCGGAACTCAACGCCGGCATCACCGGACCTTATCGGCGTCTTCTCATCCTCCACAATGCTACTCTTCAAAAGACTCCAACCGAAATCACAAACCGTATTAACAATCCCACCAAAAACCTCATTCACAACCCTAAAAGGGTTACTTTTGTTCCACCTCCTATCTTCAAGAACATCACCCTTGGGATTTGATTGGAAATTCGGAAAAGTTAAGGGTAAATTAGGGTTATCAGCTCTTTGTAAACAAGAAAGAAGGGCACCCATTAAAGAAAAGCCATCACCAAGTGCATGGTGGAGCTTGAAAATTACATTTCCAGCTGCATTGCTTGTTGGGTACTTAATTATGTGAATTTCCCATAAGGGTTTGGATTGTGGGAGTTGATCAGTTGATATTTTTGAGAGATAAGAGTTTAGGTATTTGTCGTAGAATTCGGGCGATTTTTCTTCTGGGAATTTTGGGACATGGACATGTTCTTGGAGGTTCACTTCAACTCTTTTCCATTGTTGGATTCCATCTTTGTCTTTAACCTGCAGTTCATGAAAATTTGTTAGTAAGTGCTTACAAAAAAATATTGGCAGGTTTTGGAAGAGGGCCGGGGTCTATAATCATTTGCTCATATACACCTTAAGTTGCATTTATCCAATATTAGTCTCACTTTAGAAATCCAGCTTGCTAAGATATTGATATGTCACGATAAAATTTGTAGTCAGCTTGATGTTATTACTAACAATGTTGTCTACAAAGAAGTTTTCCACAATGTGTAAAAATCATTCTCCTGTGAAAACATTATTGTTCTTTTATAATGTATTCCTCAATTATGATTTTTTATTCAACTTATCTAAAAAAAATGTGAAAACATTATTGTTCTTTTATAATGTATTCCTCAATTATGATTTTTTATTCAACTTATCTAAAAAAAATCAAAATGAGTAGAAGTGACAGCCCTTGCATCGAACGGAAGTATCACTAGTTTTAAAGTAATAGAGCATGGTTTGGAGATGGTCTAATGAACATCAAGACTGAAAACACATAATTTATTTTCCTTTTTGGTACAAATATGAGTAGCAACAACTCATATTTATACAAAAAAAAAAAAAAAAAAACTTGCAAATTACTCACCGTCTTATAATAAATGACATGTTTTCATTTTTGATCTATTCAAAAATAAAGACTTGCATTTCTTTAAAAAAAAAAAAGTAATTGAATGCAACTTTATTATTGTACAAATAATGAACGAATAATTGAAAAATATTTTTAAGAATATTGATAAATTATAATTTCCCCGTCTTAAAATGATCTTTACGTTTGACTATTCAATTTTTCTAAGGATATGAATACTTGTTTCACTAGTCATTGTGTTTATGCATATTTAAGCTTAAATTGCAAAAATTAGAAAAACTTAAAAATATTGGTAAATGAAAAGATCAATTCAGGAAAAAGAGGGAGTATATAATTTTTGTTATGGTATGAAATATCACGGCTTCTCTATAATCTATTCTTGCAATTTTTAAAATAAAATATGTAAATTGAAAATTCATTAGAAAAAAAGAACATTAAAAAGGGGACAAAAACTTGCGTGCACACAGCAAGATCCGTCTCATCCATGAGACGGGTCGGTTTTTTACCCACCCGACCGACCCACTGAACCGGCTCCAGGACTCAGGGGTCGACCCTGCCACGTGGCAGCCTCTCACAGGCCCAATTTATTTTTATTTTTATTTTATTTGCTTTTTTTAAAAAAATTTTATATATATTTTTTTTTTGGTTTTTTCGGTTTGTCAAAAGTAATAGTTACTATAACTTAATGTAATGACTGTATTCATATAAAGTAACAGTTTGTATACATAAAAGTAATACATATATACAGAATAGTAACAGTGTTTTTTTCTATGTTTTCTTCGTTTGCCAAAATTAATACTTATTACAATTAAATGTAACGAACGTGTTACTTATATGTAATAATGTTTATACATAATTGTAACACATATGTATAGAAAAAGTAATAATTCAACCATTTACATTTTTAGAGCTAAAAACACTTGATTAGTGTTACATGTAAAAGTATTACATTATCTATAGAAATATGTTATAATTTCTTTTATTAAAATGTTACATTTACTTGTACAAACAATTACATTCATATATGAGTTGTTACTTTTCAAATGTTACTTTCTTTCAAAAAATTAAATCAAAATACACAATATTTTATATTTTTTCAAAAACATTATTACATTTCAGTATAAATGATAATTACATTTAGATATTGTTTGGGTTACATGTAATTATAGTTAGTATTACATTTGAAAAAATAGGTAAAACTTGCTTTTGTTTTTGTAAAACAGGTGTTACGTTTACTTATGAACAATGTTACTTTATATGTATACAGTCATTACATTAAGTTATGGTAACTATTACTTTTGGTGAACGGCTGAAAAGCCGAAAAAATAATATATATATAAAAAAAAAAAAAAACCTCTGGGAGGCTGCCACGTGGCGGGTCATGCCCCATAGATCATGGGTCGACCCGTCTCATGCATGAGACGGATCCCCTTGTTCTCATGGGAGACCACCTCTAAAAAGGGAGTGATGAGTAGCTATTAGGATCGGTCCATGAGTTGTAAATACAGACGCGGTTTCAATAAATTCGTTAACGCACTCTTTCAATCAATTCGCTGACACAAATTACCTTACACTTTTACCACAAGAGGTAGCAGTAGGTAAGGAGAGTAACAACAATTTCCCTTATTAGTTTTGCTATTAAAAAAAAAATAAAAAAAATCTCCATCCATCCAGAAATGCATACTTTTATTTAAATATTCAAGTCAAGATATGATTTTGACTATCATTTCATTAAATATTAACTATTTTCATGAAATTAACAATAGTAGGAGTGCTATTATTGCACCATTAAAATTATTATCCCTTACTATTTTCAAATTTCATGAAGGTAATTTATATTATATACTCCCTCTGTTCCAGAAAGATAGTCTTATTTTGATTTTTTATGTTTAACAAAAATAAAATTTGACCAAACATTAGAGTCAATTTAATGATTACAATGAAATTTCGAAAATTGTTATTGATAAATCACTTAATGATTTATCATTTAGAAATTTTATAACTTCACTAGAATGATTAGATAGTCACCAATAATTGGTTAAAATTTATTTTTGTTGACTATAAAAAATCAAAGTCAAAGTCAAAATGAGACTATCTTTCTAATAATATACCGAGTATTTTTTTTCAAAACACGATCAAGTTGAAAATCAAGTCAAACTATGACACACATTTTAGGAAGAATGGTGCAATAGTAATGACTACTTTTTATTTAAGTACCCATTTATTTTAAGAAATAAATTTTCAGTCAGTAAACATAAATATTTTTACGATCAACCCTATGAGATTGCTATGTCGAAAAAGGAAAAATTCCTCAAGGGCCCCCAGTTCCAGATTTTATTACACATAAAGAGAGGCCGAGATCCAAATTCCCCTCACACCCCTAGCCACCCCTAGCCTTCTTTGACCAGTCAAATATAGTTACTAAATACCCAAAATAACCCCACCCCTCAAACAAAACCCCCCTCCTCCCTCCCTCCACCCATTCTGCGTTCTCTCTCTCTCTACGAAAACACAAACGACGCGCACACACACCAGCGCCGGCGCTTTATCTTCTCCGGAGAACATGACCACCATGTCGGGCCTCGTTGTTCTTCTCCGTCTCCGACGATCTCATCCAGTTTCGCCGACGCCTTCGGTTTTCTTCATTTTCTCCGGTGACTTTTCCTCTTCCGATTCTCTCACTCCGAACTCCTTCTACGGCGTCATCACTTTTTCGATCTCTCTAGATCTGGCCGCCGGAGACCTTACACCTTCGTCCTCACCGCCTCTCTCTCTCTTCATCTTCTCTCTCACCGTCTCTTCTTCTCCGACACCGGCAGCCCTCCCCAACGCCGCCAACTACCTCCAGCATCTTCAAGACTCCGAGCACGACTTCTCCAAGGATCTGAGTACAAATCTACAAATTCGACCGATTTTTTTTCAGATCTGCAGATTTTACTCTTGATTTCTCTCTCTCTCTCTCTCTGTTTGTGTGAGTTCTTTTTTTTTTTTTCAGATCTGCAAACGCCGAGTGCGGCGCCGGGATGTTCGGCAAGTGTGGACTCACCTACGTTTATCAGAAGGCAGAAGGCCGGCGGTGATTGATTTTGCTATAAAGTTTGTTTGTTTTTTTTTTTTTTTTTTTTTTTGGTTAATTCGCACAGTCAGTTTTCAATATGAAGATTCTATTTGAAATGGTTGTGACAGTATTGATCAGTAAAGTTACTCTTATAATATGAAAATTGATTCTTATAAGACTAAAAATCAATTTTTTATCTTATAAGAGTAACTTTTTTCATATTATAAGACCTATAAGACCAATTGGTCTTATATGTCAATTATAGGACTTTGACTGAGTTTGATAAGATAATGTTATTTTTTTTCCTCAAAAATGGAAAAAAAGTGAACATTTTTTCCTCTTATAATATCTTAATTATAAGAGGTGGATATATCTTATGTATTAGTTATCAGAGTTGACTGTTGTTTCACCAAATATGATAGTCAAGAATAATAAAATTTTATTATTTTTAATTTATTTGTGAAAAAAAAAAGTGAAGAAATGACTTTTCTACTTCAGTTATAAGAGAAAATTTGGTCTTATACATTAGTTATAGGAGTTTGATCGAGTTTGACTAACCTTTTCTTTCCTAAAAAAAATGAAAAAAGTGTTTTTTTTTTTTTATTCTTATAATACATATTATTCATCATAAGAGCAAAGTCTTATGAAAAACTTAAAATAAAACTTTAGTCTTGTGAACATGTTCATAAGACTTTCGACTCTTATATGTTAATTATGTGTCAGTTATAAGAGTTTGACTGCTGTTTGACCAAATTTGACAAAAAAAAATTATTATTTTTTTTGTAAAAAAATGAAAAAAGTATTTTTTGTAACTCTTATATGATAATTATGTGTAAGTAATAAGAGTTTGACCAAATTTGATCAAAAAAATTTGTTATTATTATTTTTTTTTTTGGAAAAAAAATGGAAAAAGTGATATTTTTTTACTCTTATGTGTTAGTTATAAGAGTTTGACTGTTGTTTGACCGAGTATGACAAAATTTGACTAAAAAAATTTATTATTTTTTTGTAAAAAATGAAAAAAGTTATTTTCGTAACTCTTATATGATAATTATGTGTTAGTTATAAGAGTTTGACTGCTGTTTGACAAAAAAATTTATTATTTTTTTGTAAAAAAAATGGAAAAAGTGATTTTTTTTTTTTACTCTTATGTGTTAGTTATAAGAGTTTGACTGCTGTTTGACCAAGTTTGACCAAAAAATTAATTATTATTTTTGTAAAAAAATGGAAAAAGTGAATTTTTTTACTCTTATGTGTTAGTTATAAGAGTTTGACTGCTGTTTGACCAAGTTTGACCAAAAAATTAATTATTATTTTTGTAAAAAAATGGAAAAAGTGAAATTTTTGACTCTTATATGTTAGTTATAAGAGTTTGACTGCTGTTTGACCAAGTTTGACCAAATATTATTAATATTTTTTCAAAAAAAATGAAAAAAGTAGTTTTTTTGACTCTTATATGTTAATTATGTGTTAGTTATAAGAGTTTGACTGCGGTTTGACTGAGTTTGACCAAAATAATAAAAAAAAAATCCTAAAAAAATGAAAAAAATATTTTTTTTTACTCTTATATATAATTATGTGTAAGTTATAAGAGCTGACTAGGATTTGACCAAAAAATTAAGGATGAGAGGAGATATGAGGGCATTTTAGTCTTCTTGCATCTTTTTGCTGGTGAGGGGTGGGAGGAGATATGAGGGCATTTTAGTCTTATTGCATCTTTTGTGCTAGTGAGGGGTGTATGGGGAATTAGTGATCTCAGCTTTCCTTAATTGTATTTGTATCTGGACCTAGGGGCCTTAGAGTCCAAAGCCCGTCGAAAAATGCATTTAATTAGTACTCCCTCCGTCCTGATTTTATGCACGTTTATTAAGAAACTAAAGCAAAAACAATTTAAATGAGTCAACTAAAAGTAGAAAGTGAAGGTTATAAATGTCCAAAACACTATTCATAAAGCAAGTGAGTGAAAGTAAGTTAGGTAAGTAATGGTTTTTTTGTAATTAAATGAACTCTTTGAGGGTAAGATTCTCCAAAGCACTCTTTATTCTTTTCCACATATGGAATAAAACAATTAAGAATATAAAACTGGGATAAACCAAAAAGGAAAGTAAGAACCTTAAACTGTGACGGAGGGAGTAGTACCTGTTTGACCCATAAATAGTACTCCCTCTGTCCCTAAATGAGTGTCCATTTTCAAGAAATTTTTGTCCCAAAATGAGTGTCTTTTTTTAGCATAACTTTCTCCCTAAATGTTTTCTTTCGAAATTTTTTTCACCGGTTTCTTTATATGTGCAAAACTAAATGTTTGGAAAGGAGATTACAAGATTATATATGAATATTTGCTACCAAATTGTACAACAAAGTTGAGATTTTCAGTGTCCCTTAAAATGAAATTTGGACGCTCATTTAGGGACAGAGGTAATACTACTTTCGTCCCAAATTCAACTTTTTTAAATTGCTTTTGCAGTACATTAAATAAATAGTATAAAATGAGTAAACAATTACTCCCTCCGTCTTTTTAGTCTGTTTACTTTTGGTCAACGAGAGTAAATTTTAACTAAACATTTAATATTAATCTAATCATCCTAATAAAATTATAAAAATTGTAATTGATAAATAATCATTTAAATTATCAATAATAATTTTTAAAATTTCATTAGGATTGTTAGATTGACATTAAATGTTTGGTCAAAGTTTACTCACGTTGACCAAAAGTAAACAGACTAAAAAGACAGAGGGAGTATGATGGATTGAGTATATAGTTATTCAAAATACTACTCCCTCCGTCTCAAAATAGATGTCGTTTTGGAGTGTTTCACACATTAAGAAATGTCATTAATGCATATGAAAAAGTCTCAAATACCCCTAAAGTAATTCAACTACCTAGGCAATTAAATGGTTAGGTAAGAGATAGTTCACTATCATTATTAAGGGTATAATTGGTATAGAGCAATAAAAAAGCTTTGAAAATAGTGAAACGACAAGTATTTTGAGACAAAATTTAACTCCCAAAACGACATCTATTTTGAGACGGAGGGAGTATTTATTAATCAAATAAATCAAGTGAATGAAAAATATATTAGTAATTAGTTGAAGAGGACTGTTTGCCATTCATGGAATAAATACAGTAATACCTGTTAAAACTTAAACAAGCAACTATCTTACTAAGGGCTTGTGTGGTGCACAATTTTAAAAATTGAGGGGTTTCAAAACGGAGCTTCTTTGTGGATGCTACTATTTTGAGCGGCTAAAACTTGCTAACATTTTTAAAAAGCTCCACTCGAAAACTCTCAATTGAGACGTTTAATTAGCAAAAAACCTAGTTTAAAAAAAAATAAAAAATAAATGAACACACCGATTTACCACACAAGCCCTAACAAACCCTATTTTTGAGACCTGTTGCTTCTGAAAATAAACACTTATAAAAAGGGCATAAGGAGAACATTAATAAACAACTATCATACGAACGGCCATAAGTAAACAATACTCCCTCTGTCCATAATAATGTGCAAAAATTGATTCTTTTAGTCAACTGAATCACATTTTACCATAGTTTTATGAATATCTAGATACCTCTATGCAATTCAAAAAACTGTTTTCATTTCACCGTTAGAATTACTATCAATAATTTTATTAGAATTGCATAGAATGTTTTAGAAATTCATAAAATTATAGTCAAAAGATCGACTCGATTGACTAAGAAAGTAAAACTTGCATATTGTTTTGAGACAGAGAGAGTATAGTACTATACTAAAAGATACTGACATTTATTTAGTGAGAAATTAAGAGCAATGCTAGGGGCACAAAACAAAGTCACAAAATCATCCTCACACAATGAGGTGTCGATATTTTATTGGTTATAGCGATATTGGACCCGCCACACTCTAATTAAAAACACTAATAAAATCACTACACCTAGGATTTTGTGAGTGAGATTTTGTGACTTTTTTGTGCCCCTAGTATTATTCAGAAATTAATTATAAATCAACTTAGACAATTAGTTCAGCATGAACATTAGTGCTACACTTTCTTTAAAAGAAAATAGTGCTACACCATATTGACATTATCATAATATTCTACATGGTGTACCAAATAATAATAAAATATTATAAGAAAAAAATAAATCTTCATAAATTCAATGATTAAAATTTCTCAAAAAAGTCAAATAATTCATTTTATTCATAGAGAAGGTAGTGCAAAAAGGAGTGAAAAACAACTCGAAAAGAGAGAGAGAGAGAGAGAGAGAGAGAAGGTACGTACCATGATAGAGGAGAAACGAGGGTTAATGGGGAGGAAAAGATCTCGGAGAAGAGAGAAAGTGAGGGAATCGTCGATTGGGATCTCAGATTCAAGTACACAAAGAACCGATATACTAAGAACCGAGCTGTTGAAGTATTGCCCCGTAGGACTCACGGGCTCTGACTCTGACACTCCTTCTTCTTCTTCTTCCCTCACCACTCCCTCTTCAGCATCCATTAAATTAATCCCACTGTACGGTACGCTGGGTATGTGTTTTTTTTTGTTAAGCTCACTCACATTTGATATTCAACAATGGCATTCTAAGCCTTCTTTATAACTGCACCAAATGTAATCCCATTCTTATTTAAGTTAGTAGTTGCCTCCCTATTTATTGCACCTCTTCCAATCTCCTTTTGCACCTTTTAAAAGTGACTTTTAGTAACTATAAATTGGAGGATGAGAAGTTATTGGATGTGGGGACCTAGAGGATAATGTTGATTATTGGCAAACAAATATAGATGTCCAAATTATTGGTGGGAAAAACTGTTACTCTTTCTGTTTAAAATAGGTGTCGTTTTATTTTTCACACATATTAAAAAATTGCAATTAATACATAAGAAAAAATTATGTACCCATAAAAGAATTCAGTAACTTATACTCCCTCCGTCTCACCTCACTTGAGACTTATTTCTATTTTGGTCAGTCTCACTTTACTTGAGACTCCCCAAAATAGTAATCTTTTTATAATTTTATATTCAATCTACTCCACCCACTCATTCACTCTCTTCATTTTTCACCACACAATTCATTCAATCAACCTACTATTAACCCCACTCATTATCTCTCTTCATTTTCTACCACACATTTTCCTTATTTTTATTCTTTTTTCTTAGTTATGGCACTACTAGAAAATGTATTTTAGGCGACCAAGTTGAGGTGACGAAATAATTTTTGGTCACCTAATAAGGATTTAGATGACAAACATATTGATTGGTCACAAGAGTTCAATTTTTCGTGACAAATCTTAGGTGACTATATATTTGGTCACCTCAACATGTTCTACGTGACCACGTTTAAATTTGGTCACCTCAACATAAACTCTGGTGACCAAAACTTTGACGACCAGCAAAGTTGTCACTTAACATAAACTTAGGTGCCAAAGCTTGTGATGACTAAATAAATGATCACCTAAGTAATAATACTTAGGTGACTAAGTCTTTAGTGACGAAATAATGGTCATCTTATACACCTTAGGCGACTAGTGAAATTTTGGTCACCTAAGAATTGTGAGGTCAACAAACCCTTTGTTGACCAGTCATATCCTCACTTTAAGAAGGTTTTTATGTGACCAAGAGATAATTTTTGGTCACCTAAGTAATAATACTTAGGTGACTAAGTCTTTAGGGACAAAATAATGGTCACCTAAAGTTTATATTTTTTTCCCGTGTGGTCTTATCTAGCAAAATCAACCTTTTCTTATCCAAATATTCTCTGAAAAAGTTGCTCTCATTAGTTACATCAAAATAGTGTTCAGTCAGTCAATAATTTGTGTTGTCACATCGCCGTTGTGTACAATGAATATGTGTGTTACTTGACATGTTCAGGTTTATAAATAAATTTATAATGTAAAAAATATAAAACTGCTTAAACTGACAAAAAAACTTGTCACCTTAATATTTTAGGTGACAAATGTAAATGTTGGTCACCTTAAATAGCTTTGGTGACAAAGTTATTAGTCACCTAAGATGAGCGGCACATAAATCAAAATGTTCTCTAGAAAAGTAACTGGCAATAGTTACATCAAACATAAAGAAGTTCGTAATGGTTACATCACTGACTTCTCAATTAAGGCTTTGATATATTTTACTTTAGGTGACAAAAATTGGGTCACCTAATTTTTTTTTTTTAATTGTCTATAAATTCTCTCAATACACACGATTCTTGTATCCATACACCCAACCTCCAATACTTGTCTTCTAGAGTTTTGCATCTATGTGTCCTTGTCTTTTTTTCCGTATTATTTCATATCTTCTTTTCCAATAGTCCATTTTTCATATTCTAAATCTACATCATCCTTCTCAATTTTTTTCGTATTAGATTATCACTCCCTCCTATAATGGATAAAAGTTGGATGTATCTTTCTAACAAATTTTCTAAGCAACATATAGATGGGGTAGATAGTTTTCTTGAGTTTGCAATAGCACATAATCGTAATTCCTCCGGCATGATCCCGTGTCCCTGCTCTAACTGCAAAAACATGGTATTTCATAGTATCTCTGAAGTGAAATGCCACTTGTTGCGGAAGGGGATGATGTTTAACTATAGATCATGGACACACCACGGTGAACGCTTAGATTCTGCTTCGACGTCATCGCAATCTCAGCCGCCAAACCACCATTATTTTGATGACAATGACCAAGTGATGGGCATTATAAATGATGTCTATCCATTTGCGTCAATGTATCATAATAATGTAGACGAGGGTGTATATAACATATATAGTCAAGAGATTTTAGACTACGAAGAACTCTTGCAACAAGCCTTGCAAGAGTTATACCCGGGTTGCTCACAATTCTCTTCACTAACTGCCCTTGTGGAGTTACTACATTTCAAAGTTAAATCTCGTACTGCCAATTGTCAGTTTGATGATTTGCTGGAGATGATGCGGCGCATGCTTCCAGAGGGAAATACACTGCCTCTTGACACTCGTAGAGCGTTCAAGGTGTTAAAAAGGTTGGGGTTGGGCTATAAAAAAATTCATGCATGTCCAAATGATTGTGTATTGTATTATAAGGAATATGAGGTTTTGGATATATGCCCTGTGTGTGATCACCCAAGATACAAGCCTAGTTCTGGTAAGAAAAAAGTTCCACATAAGGCAATGTTTTACTTTCCACTAACTCCGAGGTTGAAACGGTTATACATGTCATCACATACTGCAAAAGACATGAGATGGCACAAAGAAGAAAAGGTGGATGACGATGTTTTAAGGCATCCTGCGGATGAAGACGCATGGAAGTCATTTGATATTGACTATCCCGGTTTTGCATTAGAGCCTAGAAACATCAGGTTGGGGCTTGCTACAGACGGATTCAATCCATTTGGAGATATGAATGCAAATCATAGCACCTGGCTCGTTGTTGTGGTTCCTTACAATTTACCGCCTTGGAAGTGTATGCGAAAAGAGTTTGCAATGTTAACTATGCTTATTCCAGGGTATCCAGGAAAGGATATAGATGTTTATTTACGACCATTGATTGATGAGCTCAAAGAGTTGTGGGTCAATAGTGTACAAACTTTTGATAAGTACTCCGACACACAATTTACATTACGGGCCATGCTAATGTGGACAATACATGATTTCCCTGCTTATGGTATCACTTCAGGTTGGAGCACAACTAGTTACAATGCATGTCCGATCTGCAAGGATGAGGTAACCTCTAGATAATTACTTTTTTCCCTTACCTTTTTCTTTTGACAATTCCATGTGATTACTGCAAGGAGACGAAGTCTTTATTTGTTGTTGATGTTATTTTTTTTTTTTTTTTTTTTTGTAGGTAACTTCTAGTTGGGGCACTGGAAAGGTTTGTTTCACATGACATCGTAGATGGTTACCTTCAGATCATCAATTGCGGTATAACACCTCTAAAGACGATTTTGATGGCACCAGAGAGTTCCGTGCACCTCCTTATGAATTGGATGGAGAAGAAATTCTGGAGAAACTAAATGAGTTAGAGTTTCCTCCATTTGAAAAAAATCATTGTCCTAATATTCAAAGGCCACAGGAAAATAGTAATTGGACAAAAAAGAGTATATTTTTTTATCTTCCGTATTGGTCAAAGTTAAAGCTCAGGCATAATCTCGATGTCATGCATATTGAGAAGAATGTATGTGACACTCTTGTTAACACCATTTTTGGCATAGAAGGAAGGTCAAAAGACACAACCAATGTCGTGACCCCGGACCACGCGGGCCCGAGACCGCGAGCTGGACGTCGACTTAAGACCAAGACTTAAGAAATACTGAAGTTAAAAATTCCATTTGATACCAAAAGGTGATGATCCCAAGTTTTACAAATCCAAGTTTGACAAAAACCAAATACAACTATCATAAACTTCCACAAGTTTATGCCCAACAAAATACAAATATACAATTCTTAGTGACGTCATTGATTGGTACAATTACCCCAAAAAGGTTACACATTTATATAATGTAAACCAACCTATAACAACCTTCCCCAAAAGAATGTATCCACACTCGACGTCCTCTTTCTCGTGATCAGCGAGACTAATCCTTAGCACCTGGGGGGGGTTAAGGAAAAACAAAGATAAAAGAAAGGGGTGAGATAAATCTCAATAAGTTACTAATGCAACTACATGACATACTATGATGCAAGAAGCAATAAGCAATAATAAATATCACATAGCACATGGCATTTATCACATAACAGATAGCAGCGGAAATAAACACATAACAAAGGATATAGCCAAGGTTTTCCAAACTGGTACATCCAAATAAAGGATCGCTGCGCAGCTTCAATAATCAACAAATCATCATCTTCATAATAGCATGAAAGCCGAAGAAAAACCCCCGGTACCGGAACCAATAACCAATGAAGTGTCACAAGGGACGGGAGACATGCCACAAAGTCATGCTCCAAGTAAAGCTAAAATGCACACAAAGGAGCTAGCTCTTCTCACATCCAAGGCCAATCTGGAGGAGGGTAATAATGGGGAAAAACAATGGTCAACATCACAATGGACTTGGCCGTGCCATCATAATGTTTCGCATCGCCCAAACACACACAAAATACCAGCTGGACTTTCAAATAACTGCTAAGTAATAAATACTAGCTTAAATAAACAGCTTAAGGTTCCAAAGTAGGGAACCATACCAAGAAATCACCAAGAAAGTGAAATGAACCAACAACACACAATTAAAGTGTTCCAACAATCATAACAATGATAACACAATTCCCATATCACATTTGATCACAAGGATCCAGTTAATTCGAGCACCTAACCAAATTTACTCACTCATATCGAAGAGCTTAAGGAGAGCTTTAAAACGGTAAATTATAAGCCTAAAACGGAGTTCGGACGAACAAGATATGGCCCTCGGAAGATTGGACAAAAGAGAAATAAATTTCACAACAGGGGAGAGGGTGCGCGCGCCTCCTAGATCAGAAGGGAAATCAAGCTTTAGAGGAGGAGAGGGTGCGCGCGCCTCCCATGGGAGGGTGCGCGCGCCTCCAATGGACAGAAGGTTTTTGTTCAAGAGAGGCCTAAGGGTGCGCGCGCCTCCTATGGGAGGGTGCGCGCGCCTCCTTGCCCGGAAAGGCAAATTCCGGCCAAAATTCTGGGTTTCTACCATTTTCAAACCAAAACTCAAACCAACCCAAATCTTTCACCATTTCACAATTACTTGGAACCAAGGCTTACAATGTACACAACTATGAACCAAAACAACTTATAGACTTCTAATGGGGCTAAATAACACATCTAGAACCCAACCCAAGATTCAAATACCAAATTTCCCAAAAATATGAATAAAATGCCAATCACTACCAAATCAACCCAAGATGCAATAAATAGCATCCATAACATCAAATAAACATGGAGTAGCATTTCTAGCATAAAAATAGGGGGAAAAGCAACTTACCCGGATTTCTCAAAGTTGATGGATTTCAAATATTTTTGGCTTCCAACGATCCTATCAACGATCTAAACATGGTTCACGTTTTAAGAAATGAGAAATAACAAGAGGAAGAGGAAGAAAATGAAGAGAGATGAAGAGAGAAATTGCTGACCTTTTGGAGAGAGAGAGAGATTTTTGTGCTGGGAAATGATGAAGAGAGTGAGGGAGGAGGTGAGGGAAGGAGTAGGGAGAAATAATTCAAAAACTTACACCTAGGCCCCCTCTCTCACACTACACACAAATACTTACACTCCCTACTAACAATTAAGACCCAACAATACTACACTAACCCAAACGACTCAATTAAAATGCTAGGCATAAATATTATAACACATAAATTGCACACATAAATATTTAAATAAATAATTAAGCAATTAAATAAATAATTATTATTTATTACTAATAAAATAGAGCCTAGATTTCGGGTCGTGACATTCACTCCCCCTTAAAGAAAATTCGACCCGAATTTTAACGAGACTCACCTTAAACAAAAAGCCAAGGAAATTTCCTCTCGATCTCATCTCGGAGCTCCCACGTCGACTCCTCGATATTATGATTCCTCCAAAGAACTCGAACCAATGAAATACTTTTGCTCCTCAACTCTTGGACTTTGGCATCTAAAATCCGAACCGGTCGTTCCTCATAAGTCATATCGGGCTCAATATCCTCCGGTATCCTCGGTAACACGTGAGATGGATCATGAACATACTTCCGAAGCATAGAAACGTGGAAGACATTATGCAACCGGTCTAAAGATGGCGGCAACGCAAGACGATACGCAAGAAGTCCAACCTTTCCCAAAATCTCAAACGGGCCAATAAACCTCGGAGCCAATTTGCCTTTCTTCCCAAACCTACGAATACCCACCTTTGGAGATACTTTCAAGAACACCAAATCACCGGTCTGAAAACTAAGATCTCGCCTTCGGTTATCTGCATAGCTCTTATGTCGACTCTGGGCTGTCTTCAATCTATCCCTGATAACTTTAACTTTCTCAACCGAATCTCGAAGCAAATCAATACCCAAAACTTTCGCTTCACCAACCTCATCCCAACAAACAGGCGATCTACATTTCCTTCCATACAAGGCCTCAAACGGCGCCATCTCGATACTAGCCTGATAACTGTTGTTGTAAGAGAATTCCACTAACGGTAGGTGCGAATCCCAAGAATCAGAAAAGTCTATTGCACAAGCTCGCAACATATCCTCAAGAATCTGAATAGTCCTCTCGGATTGACCATCGGTCTGAGGATGAAAAGCCGTACTGAATCACAAATCTGTACCCAAAGCTTCCTGAAACGCCTTCCAGAATCTAGAAGTAAACATTGGGTCTCGATCTGACACAATACTAACCGGAACCCCATGCAATCTAACGATCTCATCGATATAAAGGGGTCGCAAGCTTCTCCATCGAATATCTGATGTCAATAGGCAAGAAATGGGCACTCTTGGTCAATCTATCCCCTATTACCCAAACACTGTCATACTTCCTACGGGTACGAGGTAGTCCCGTAACGAAATCCATAGTCACATGCTCCCATTTCCACTCGGGAATCTCTAACGGCTGAAGTAATCCCGTTGGGTCTCTGATGCTCGGCTTTGACCTGCTGACAAGTTAAACACCTCGATACATACTCGGCTATTTCCCTTTTCATATTAATCCACCAAAATTGCTGCTTCAAATCCTGATACATCTTCGTACTACCCGGATGAATAGTATATCTCGATTTGTGACCCTCATCAAGAACTATCTGTTTAATTCCATCAACATCCGGAACACACAATCTCCCACGGAAAGTCAAGACTCCCACCGGGCTAATAGAAAAATCCTCGAAGTTCTTTTCCTTCAATTTACCCATTATCTTCACCAACTCGGGATCTTCTTTCTGAGTTTCCTTTATCCTCTGAATTAGGGTCGGAGACACCCTAATATTCGCAAAAATAGCCCCATGTCTCGATTCACGAGGAGACCAATCTCGAACATCCTCAAGCATTTTCCATTCACGGACCATCATCGAAGCCACATAAGATTTTCTACTAATCGCATCGGCTACCACATTCGCCTTCCCCGGATGATAAGAAATCGTACAATCATAACCCTTCAATAATTCCATCCATCGGCGCTGTCGGTTGTTCAACTCTTTCTGGGAGAAAAGGTACTTCAAACTCTTGTGATCGGTAAAAATCTCAAACTTCGCTCCATAAAGGTAGTGCTTCCACTTGTGCAACGCAAATACTTTCGCGGCCAACTCCATATCATGAGTGGGGTAATTCTGCTCACTAGGGGTCAACTTCCTCGAAGCATACGCAATTACTTTCCCATTCTGCATCAACACACAACCCAAACCCTCTTTCGAAGCATCACTGAAAATCACTAGGCCATCGCTCCCATTAGGCAAAGTCAAGATCGGTGCGGTAGTCAACCTCTTCTTCAATTCCTCGAAACTCTTGTCACATTTCTCGGTCCACACAAACGGAACATTCTTCCGGGTCAACTGAGTCATCGGAGTAGCAATCCTTGAAAATCCCTCAATAAATCTTCGGTAATAACCGGCTAAACCCAGAAAGCTTCTAATCTCTGTCACTGATTCGGGTCTCTTCCAATCCACTATGGCTTCAATCTTCGAAGGATCCACAGAAATCCCATCTTTAGAAATCACATGACCCAGATATGACACCTTATCGAGCCAAAATTCGCATTTACTGAACTTCGCAAATAATTTCTCCCTCTCAAGAACGGATAAAACTGTCCTCAAGTGCTGCTCGTGCTCCTCTCGAGATTTCGAATAAACAAGAATGTCGTCGATGAAGACTACCACGAACGAGTCAAGATACGGATGGAAAATCCGGTTCATCAAATCCATAAACACGGCCGACGCGTTAGTCAACCCAAACGGCATAACCAAGAACTCATAATGACCATAACGAGTGTGAAAGGCAGTCTTCGGAATATCCTCCGATCGAACCTTCAACTGATGGTATCCACTCCTCAAATCAAGTTTAGAGAAAACCACGGACCCTTGAAGCTGATCAAATAAATCATCGATGTGCGGTAGAGGATACTTGTTCTTCACCGTAACCTGATTCAACTTCCGGTAATCTATACACAATCTCAAGGAACCGTCTTTCTTCCGCACAAACAAAACCGGTGCTCCCCACGGGGAAACACTAGGGCGGATAAACCCTCGATCCAGCAACTCTTGCAATTGAACCTTTAATTCCTTCAATTCTGCGGGAGCTAACCTATAAGGTGCTTTCTAAATTGGAGCCGTACCCGGCAAAAGATCTATACAAAACTCAATCTCACGATCGGGAGGCATATCATAATCGGTAGATAAAGCATCGGGAAATTCCCGAACTACCCGAACACTATCAAAACTAGGGGATTCCTTCCTAGTATCAAGAACACTAGCCAAAAATCCCTCACAACCACTATGCAATAATTTTCTCGCTTTCATAAAAGAAATTAAGCGAACCTTTCTACTCAGAGGACTAGCCTCAAACACAAATTTAGGCACATCAGGAATAGAAAAAGTAACAGTTTTCTTACGGCAATCAACGGAAGCATGAAACTTGCTCAACCAATCCATACCCAATATGACATCAAAGTCTTGGATAGGAAGAACCACCAAATCCGCACAAAGGACACGACCACAAATACCCACATCACAAGCACGAAAGACTCGATCATAAATCAAGCATTCTCCTATAGGGGTCGACACCTCTAGCACGTACGGTAAAGACTCGAATGCAACATTTAACATGGAAGCAAATTGCACAGAAATGTATGAATGAGATGATCCTGGATCTACTAATGCTCGGGCGCTCACATTAGACACAGAAACAATACCTCCAATAACGGATGGATCATCGGTAGCTTGTTGTTGATTCATGGCAAATACCCTTCCTTGGACTTTGGGCTTCCCAGCGGCATCCCTTTTCTGACCCTGATTATTACCAACTCCTGACCCGGATGCTTGTCCTCTACCTCTTGGACAATCTTTTACAAAGTGACCCATTTATCCATAATTAGTGCACCTTCCTTGCTTCTTCCAACACCGGTCCTCAGAATGACATTCCTTTTGACAATACGAACAAAGCCTCCTAATTTGGCTCCCTTGGTTCCCGGAAGTGGTACCCGGGTTCCTTGGGATCGGTTGCCCTCGGAACTGAGATTGTCCCCCAAAGTTACCTCGATTTTCAATCCTTGGTTGTGACTTGCTCTGCGCTCCTTGCTTGCTCGGGTTGGCCACCTCGGTCTTTCTCTTATGTTCCCCAATATCTTGCTTTATCAGATAGGCACAGTCTACCGCATCTTGGAAGGTCACAATCCGTTGAGCAATAAGTTGAGTACGGATGGAGGTCTTCAATCCCCGAATGAACCTCATACCTTTTTGTTCCTCGGTCCTCACCAAATAGTCACAATACCGGGCTAATTCTATGAACTTAGCCGAATATTGAGCTATAGACAACAAACCTTGCTCTAGGTTGAGTAGCTCGATCTCCTTTCGGTTTTGATCAACAACCGGAATGAAATGCTCCTTGAATTTGCGCACGAACAACTCCCACGCATAAACCGTGTGAGTATCATCCCAACTAGCTTTAACACCCTTCCACCAATGCTCGGCGGCTCCCACAAGCTTGTAAGCCACGAACCGGACCTTGTCCTCATCCGTGCACCCAAACACATCATAAATCTTCTCCATCGACTCAATCCACAACTCGGCTTTCCGAACATCGGGTTCCCCATTGAATTCAACCGGTTTCAACTTCAGAAATTGCTCCAATCCATATCGGGGTGGTGCTTATTCTACCCTTGGACCTTGATCCTGTATGGCCTTCATGGCCGCCTCGAACATGCCTTGAAACATAGCACGTGCTTCTTCCCTTGTATCATTCTGATTCTGTGCCCCACTAGTACCTCCTCTGTTTCTTCTTCCAGACATTGCGAGTAATTACCTGCATAAGACATCAACCGTTAATCACTCCGCACACTACTACCCACCTAGGTCATACTAATCCACCTAGACTTATACTTAGAGCTAATGCCGTAGCTCTGATACCAACTGTCGCGACCCCGGACCCCGCGAGCCCAAGACCGCGAGCTGGACGTCGACTTAAGACCAAGACTTAAGAAATACTGAAGTTAAAAATTCCATTTGATACCAAAAGGTGATGATCCCAAGTTTTACAAATCCAAGTTTGACAAAAACCAAATACAACTATCATAAATTCCACAAGTTTATGCCCAACAAAATACAAATATACAATTCTTAGTGACGTCATTGATTGGTACAATTACCCCAAAAAGGTTACACATTTATATAATGTAACCCAACCTATAACAACCTTCCCCAAAAGAATGTATCCACACTCGACGTCCTCTTTCTCGTGATCAGCGAGACTAATCCTTAGCACCTGGGTGGGGGGGGGGTTAAGGAAAAACAAAGATAAAAGAAAGGGGGTGAGATAAATCTCAATAAGTTACTAATGCAACTACATGACATACTATGATGCAAGAAGCAATAAGCAATAATAAATATCACATAGCACATGGCATTTATCACATAACAGATAGCAGCGGAAATAAACACATAACAAAGGATATAGCCAAGGTTTTCCAAACTGGTACATCCAAATAAAGGATCGCTGCGCAGCTTCAATAATCAACAAATCATCATCTTCATAATAGCATGAAAGCCGAAGAGAAACCCCGGTACCGGAACCAATAACCAATGAAGTGTCACAAGGGACGGGAGACATGCCACAAAGTCATGCTCCAAGTAAAGCTAAAATGCACACAAAGGAGCTAGCTCTTCTCACATCCAAGGCCAATCTGGAGGAGGGTAATAATGGGGCAAAACAATGGTCAACATCACAATGGACTTGGCCGTGCCATCATAATGTTTCGCATCGCCCAAACACACACAAAATACCAGCTGGACTTTCAAATACCTGCTAAGTAATAAATACTAGCTTAAATAAACAGCTTAAGGTTCCAAAGTAGGGAACCATACCAAGAAATCACCAAGAAAGTGAAATGAACCAACAACACACAATTAAAGTGTTCCAACAATCATAACAATGATAACACAATTCCCATATCACATGACCACAAGGATCCAGTTAATTCGAGCACCTAACCAAATTTACTCACTCATATCGAAGAGCTTAAGGAGAGCTTTAAAACGGTAAATTATACGCCTAAAACGGAGTTCGGACGAACAAGATATGGCCCTCAGAAGATTGGACAAAAGAGAAATAAATTTCACAACAGGGGAGAGGGTGCGCGCGCCTCCTATGGGAGGGTGCGCGCACCTCCTAGATCAGAAGGGAAATCAAGCTTTAGAGGAGGAGAGGGTGCGCGCACCTCCAATGGATAGAAGGTTTTTGTTCAAGAGAGGCCTAAGGGTGCGTGCGCCTCCTATGGGAGGGTGCGCGCGCCTCCTTGCCCGGAAAGGCAAATTCGGGCCAAAATTCTGGGTTTCTACCATTTTCAAACCAAAACTCAAACCAACCTAAATCTTTCACCATTTCACAATTACTTGGAACCAAGGCTTACAATGTACACAAATATGAACCAAAACAACTTATAGACTTGTAATGGGGCTAAATAACACATCTAGAACCCAACCCAAGATTCAAATACCAAATTTCCCAAAAATATGAATAAAATGCCAATCACTACCAAATCAACCCAAGATGCAATAAATAGCATCCATAACATCAAATAAACATGGAGTAGCATTTCTAGCATAAAAATAGGGGGAAAAGCAACTTACCCGGATTTCTCAAAGTTGATGGATTTCAAATATTTTTGGCTTCCAACGATCCTATCAACGATCTAAACATGGTTCACGTTTTAAGAAATGAGAAATAACAAGAGGAAGAGGAAGAAAATGAAGAGAGATGAAGAGAGAAATTGCTTACCTTTTGGAGAGAGAGAGAGATTTTTGTGCTGGGAAATGATGAAGAGAGTGAGGGAGGAGGTGAGGGAAGGAGTAGGGAGAAATAATTCAAAAACTTACACCTAGGCCCCCTCTCTCACACTACACACAAATACTTACACTCCCTACTAACAATTAAGACCCAACAATACTACACTAACCCAAACGACTCAATTAAAATGCTAGGCATAAATATTATAACACATAAATTGCACACATAAATATTTAAATAAATAATAATAAGCAATTAAATAAATAATAATTATTTATTACTAATAAAATAGAGCCTAGATTTCGGGTCGTGACAACCAATGCGAGGAAGGATTGCATGGAGAAGGGCATAAAGAAACGCCTGTGGTTGAAACAAAAACGCCTTAAGTGGTATAAGCCGCATCCTATTTTTACAATTAAACCTGAAGATAAGAAAGAAATTTCTTCTTTTCTTTCTTCTGTTAAATTTCCAGACGGATATGCTTCAAATATATCACGATGCGTAAGGAGAAATGATGGAAAATTATTAGGGCTAAAGAGCCATGATTGTCATGTTCTATTGCAATGTTTGGTCCCGGTTGCTATACGGGGATTCCTACCTCATCTCGTGGTGGAACCAATTACAGAGTTATCGCGATTCTTCCAACAATTATGTGCTAAAACGCTTCGTAAGTCAGACGTGGAGAAGTTACAACATGAGATTGTACTAATCTTGTGCAAGTTTGAGCAGATTTTCCCACCAGCTTTTTTCACAATCATGATCCACCTCACGATTCACTTGGAATCAGAAGCTTTACTTGGTGGGCCAGTCCATTACCATTGGATGTATCCTTTTGAGAGGTAAAGGATTTGTTAATTTAATATTTTTAACTTTTTAATATGTACTGGTTTTCTAACTCTTCCTTGTTTAATTTGCAGATTAATGGGAACCTACAAAGGATATGTTAAAAATAGATTCCGACCATAAGCATCCATAGCCCAAGCATACATTGCAGTTGAATCACTTACCTTTTGTTCCATGTACCTCCGTAATGTTACAACAACCTTTAATCGATCCCAAGGTATGACAATGGTGGTACACGAACAACGTGTATATCTGTCTTCTCACAAATAGCAAGAGCATTTGGTAAAGCAAGAAAATCTACAACTTTTATCTCGAAGGACATGCAGGTTGCACATTGGTTTTGTCTGAACAATTGTGTAGAGGTTGCCCCATTCATGACTGAGCATAGAGATTTAATGAAGAGTATGTATGGTGAGTTGTATGATGATCATCACAGTCAACAATTTACCAAATGGTTTCATAAACGTGTAAGTAAATTATTAAATTCAAACCTTACTTCCATTATGACAAAAAGTAATTTTATAAACTGATTATTATTATTGATATTTAAAATATTATAGATTCAAATGATGAGTGGAACACACTATGAGGAATTGAAAGCATTAGAAAGAGGTCCTCTTGACTATAATCTTTACTCAGGCTGTTACGTGAATGGCGTCAAGTTCGTGGTTGTTGACCGAGATGACAAGTTAAGCACTCAAAATAGTGGAGTATTAGTACCGGAGGATGAGGATTGGGAATTCTATGGAAAGTTCACCACTGTTGTCCAATTGCTCTACAAGAATCGTTTGGAAGTTATCATGTTCAAATGTATGTGGTTTGATACAAACCCAACAAGAAATGGGAGCGTGAAGCGTGAATATGGTCTTGTGTCGGTTAATACTGATACGCTTTGGTTCGAAGATGATCCTTTCATTTTTGCAACTATGGCAAAACAAGTTATATATCTAAATGATCCGAATGCAAATGCTAGTTGGAAAGTAGTTGAAACGATTAATCATAGGAACATTTGGGACATCCCGACATTGTCTAGTGATGAGAATGAAGATGCAAATGATGTTCTTAATGAATCAAAGTAGTCTATGATGAGAGTTTTTGTGGACCTGAAAAGTGTGAGGTTCATAGCTTACTTTCCCATGATATTGGAGCCATTATTAAGGTGCATTGTCCAATGAAGGTGTCATCTTTAAAAAAACTTGATGATTATGAGAAGAGCCTGCTTCGTGATTTCCTCACTGTTAGTATTTGAACTATGCATAATTTTAGGTATAGTTTCATATTCTTATTTTATTACTCCTTGTGATTAAATAGTTATTTTATGTCTTGATTTTTTTATAGGTCAGCTATGACATTACTTTTGATGAGCCAATGACTCAATATATTGATGAGATTTTTGCAACTGCATTTAAAAATTGGAAATATCAGTGTCACATGTATTTTCAAGAGTTTTCTTCTCCCGAGCTAGCTAGAGCTTCCCCTCCTCTTGAGTTCAATGATTCAGATCGATTGGTTCATTGGAAAAAGTTGTGTGATCAGTTTATGGTCCCTAAATTCAAAGTAAGTCAATCTTTCTGCTGGATGATTATAATCAATGGAATGTGAATACTCCCTTCGTCTCAGTAAAAGTCTCACTTTAGAATTTTACCGGGACGGAGGGGGTCTATACTATGAAATTATATAACATTGTATTTTTCCTTTTTGGTTATTTTTTAGACACAATCATTTGCAAACAAAAAGAATCGGCTATGTAAGAGACTAAATCATCATGCTGGATCTCAACCGTGGATATACAGGATTGATAAGCTTCGAAAGGTAGATAATGATGTTCTTTAGGTGACCAAAAAAAAAAGGTCACCTAAGTGTCTTTTTTGTCAGCTTAAATCTAAGGGAATAAAATTTTGTCACAAGAGATTTGTCACCCAAACCTCGTATCCTCAACTTTAAGGTGACAAATATTTTGTATCGGTCACCTAAAACCTCCAAGGTGACAAAACTATAGTGACAATGAATTGGTCACCATGGTTTCTCTTAGGTGATCAATGGAACTTAGTCACCTCAACTATTATGTGACAAACTTAAGGCTTCCAAAAATTTAGTAACCTAAGAATTTCTTTGTTGACCAGTTGTTGGTCACCTAACCAATACCTTAGGTGACTTTATATAGGCTGGTCACCTTAAACTAGATTTATATTTCCATTCCATTGGTCACCTAACCATTACTTTGTTGACCATTCTTTGGTTGGTCACCTACTAAAATTTGAAGTTACCAGAACTATAGGTGACCATACATGACTTGGTCACCTAAACAAAACTTGATGTTTTATTAATTTTATTATTTACAATTCAGTTTTTTAAATAAAATTAAATATATATTTATTTTAAATGCATTTACAATTTTTTAATGGCTCAATAATTATTAAATAATATATATTACATCACTTGTTAAAATAAACAAAACTAGCATAAATTTCAAAACCAAAACAGTAGAATAATATATAACTAAGTCAAGTTTGGAGTAGAATCAAAGTAGCATAAGTTAACCTTCAAAAGCAAAATACTTAGAATGATTTTACATATAACTAAGCCATGTTTTGAGTAGAATCAGAAGGAGAGTTTGGAGAGTCTATGAAATCATCTTCTGAAGTTATGCCCTTGGCATTCAACTTTGCAACAAGGATTTTAATCACGGCTGCTTGAGATTCCACCATACCTTTTAGGTATTTCATTTCTTCAAGTGAATGTCCCAATTCATCTTTTAGCTCTTTAACTTCTTCACGTGAACGAATTGATGCTTGAGATGTTAAAAACGACGATCGGTTTCCAACATCATGTACTGTCCCTCGCCCCATTCCCCTTACTTATTTCCCAACACTTGGTCCAAGTTCTTAAAGAGTCTCAGTCAAAATATTCACCCCAATAATCGAATCAGGAAGTGGAATATCTTCCACTGGAGTGTCGGGATACAGAGATTCAATGTCCTGAATAAACTCACTGACTCGTTCTTGCATTTTCTCCTAAAATTAAAATAAATAAAATTAATTACAGATATCAAACTATACATTTACAAATAAAAATTAAAAATATATTTATGTATAAGTGAGCAGAGACTAACATATAAAGGTGTTGCTTCTGGATTATCTGGAGTGACAGAAACTTCCTTGAAGTTATCAACCGCTGAAAATTTCGAGCCTTTTTTCTATAAATTAAGAATAAGAAAATTGTAACATTTCCAAGAACCACCTCATGAGACAAAGCATGAAAATAAAACTTGTACTCCCTCCGTCTCAAGAACCAGCGATTGAATGGGGTGCAATTTGCAGCTCAAGAACAATAGCAAGGATGAGATTTACAAGTGAAAACAAGAACAAAAAAGTAGAGGGCTTTGGCAGTTAAAAAAACACATCACCATAATCCATTAAATGTTCCAATACAGCCTTTTTCATCTCCGTCTCCAGCAACAAAATTGTTGTTGGCAGTGCACTTAAAATCAGATCTTATCAAACACGTTTCATTTCCTTGTTTTGATTGAAAATTAGAAACAGAAATATCTTTTTTCGAAACAAAAATAATTACCAAACAAGCACTAAACAAATACTTATAAAGAAAATTATTATCTACCTTTCAAAGCTTATCAATCCTGTATACCCACGGTTGAGATCCAGCATGATGATTTAGTTTCTTACATAGCTGATTCTTCTTGTTTGCAGCTGATTGTGCCTATAAGAATAACAAAAAATGGAAAATACATTGTTATATAATTTGATAGTATAGACTCCCTCCGTCCCAGTAAAAGTCTAAAATGAAACTTTTACCTAAACAAAGGGAGTATACACATTCCACTAATTATGATCATCCAACAAACAAACAAACAAATTGACTTACTTTGAATTTAGGGACCATAAAATGATCACACAACTTTTCCCAATGAACCAATTGATATGAATTATTGAATTCAAGAGGAGGGGAAGCTCAAGATAGCTCGGGAGAACAAAAACACTTGAAAATACTTGTGACACTGATATTTCCAATTTTTAAATGCAGTTGTAAAAATCTCATCAATATATTGAGTCATTGGCTTATCAAAAGTAATATCATAGCTGACCTATAAAAAAATCAAGACATAAAATAACTAGTTAATCAGAAGGAGTAATAAATTAAGAACGTGAAACTGTACCTAAAATTATGCATAGTTCAAATACAAACAGTGAGGAAATCACGAAGCAGACTCTTCTCGTCATCATCAAGTTTTTGGAAAGATGGCACCTTCATTGGACAATGCACCTTAACAATGGCACCAATATCATGGGCAAGTAAGCTATGAACATCACACTTTTCAGGTCCACAAAAACTCTTGTCATAGACTACTTTGATTCAATGCCCACTGGTAGTCGCAATCCTTTGGCTCTTAAGCCCTCGACATACACCACACACATTCTTAGGGGGGTTCACTAAAAATAAAATAAATAATATCAATCATATAAGTATAATGAGGAAAATCACTCTGAAAAAAATACTAGTATTCACCCGTAGACACCTCGCCTTGGACCTCTCATGTCCCGATTGCATACACATTCTCTATCTTCCTCTTTTCTGTTAAGTTTTGTTATTTTTCGTTAACTTTCGTTACTTTACGTTAAGTTCTTGACTTATTCCGTTAGTCTTGGATTTGACTAAGTGACAAAGTCAACCTTGAGTCTTTTTTTACTTTGTTTTTGTTGACTTTCGTGGTATTCGTTAAGTTTCTAACTGATTTCGTTAGTTTCGGGGCTTAACTGCATAACGGGACCAACTTTTGGGCTAAAATATGGATTTTCTGAAGATGGGACGAGCACGCCTTTGCCCTCCTTTGTGAGAGACGTGCGCCTCCTATAGGGGGGTGGGATGTGAGCGCTTCCCACCTCCAGGATCACAGATTTTGCCAAATTTCCCTCCTTTTCTGATTTGTAACCTCCGAAACCATTATACCTTGTCTTGATCCGGGGAGAGGCCATCTTTGTGACCACAAACACTCTCCCTACACCTATAAATACCTCTTCATTCCACCATGGAAATAGAGGAAGGATTCTTGACTCAAAAACTCTCTAAAACTCAAAAGTCCATTTTCAAAGAGTGGTTACTATAGACAAATTGGTTCTTCCCCATTCAAGTACAAGGTACAATGCCTACTTTATCCTTCTAAACTCTTTTACTTCTCTTTATCAAAACTCTTTATTTGCTTTCTTCATCTTTCATCTCTTCTAAATGTGTATGCAATCTCCATAAAAAGGAATACAACTAAAAGGCAACTTCACTATTGAAGTTTGGTCAAGGTTACATTCCAACATTTCAAATATTACTTTAATTTCCCCGTTTCATTGTTACATGTAGTCTTTAGCATAAATTAATCAATAAAACAATTCTCTTTTTCATTTTCCCCTTTTCTTTACATTGTAATTGTTAGCACATTTCTCATATTAAAATAAGGACTTTTAGCATATGAACACCGATAGTAGCAAGACCCGCGTAAGCGGGGCGGAGTGGGTATTTAAGTACTTCCCACTCCGTCACCTAACCCCCGAACCCTTCTCTTCCCGAAACTCTGGTTTTGCATATAAAATAGGCTATTTCTTTAGGTTTTTCTTATGTTTTCTCAATAACATAGGTGGCGAATATACAGATTAAAACAAGTTAGACATCCTAGGATAATTCAACGCTCTAGCCAAGTTGTGGGATTTCCCGGGGTATCTACAGTGGCGACTCCGCTGGGGATAATTTAGAGGGTTAAACTTGCGTTTCTGCTTTTGATGTTCTTTTATTCTGTTTTCTGGGCATTCTGGGAAAAAAGGTTGGAAGCGCGCGTGTAAGGATCCCGCCCCGCGCGGAAACGCTACGAGTATGGGGGTGAAATGCCAAACACGGTTAACACGCAAAACATAACGGAGTCGCCACATTTGTTAATTATTTAACCCAAAAAATGGAAAGGTTAGAGATTCTATTAGTTCGGAGGTCAGGTTACGTCTTGGGAAGAGTTTCACGTCACCCAAGCCGCCTCGGACAAAGCCGAGTCTCCCTTGTGTTTGTTGACCAAAATGTGAAAGTGTGTGTGTTTGAAAATGGAAGAAACTGACTTTTAACAGAAATCAGTTAGAAACTTAACAAGGAAGGTTTATTTTGCTATGAGTTTAACTAAAAGGGGTAAAACTGGAAAAAAGTGCTCCCTGCCCAAACTAGCCGTATGACTGGTTTAAACCATCCGAACGACTCGTTTGGCTGTCCCAGGTTTTTTTACAGATTTATCAGAAACAGTCCAGTTCCAAGCAGAAACAGAGCATTCTGCTGAAACTGGACTTAAACAGTTATGATTCCAGTTTTATTTCAACACAACAAAACTTAAACAAAATCATTCCTATGCCTAATGATCATCAATTGAACCCCAAAACGAGTATTTAGGTGTGATCAAAGCAATCATTGGAGAAAATCACACAAAGGTGATGAACATGGCCAAATGAGACAAAATGACCATTTAATGATTAAAGATGGAAACTTTATCATCAAGATGACATTTTTATACATTATTAACCTCTTAGGGACCAAATTATTGCATAGAGATTCAATCTTTATGACCAAAAATGGGATTTCAAACCTAAATCAAAAGGGTAAGATGATAAACACTAAGGTTTTATCATCCCACATGATTATCATTGCCAAATCAAAACAAAATCAACATAAAGATTTGGACTTTCACCACTAGAGTGGAGCCTTAAGCCAAATACAACCTTGGGACAACATTATTTGACATAAAGATTTGATCTTTATGACCCCAAAGGGGATTTTGAAGCTAGATCAATGTTTGGATGATAAAGATTGAAACTTTATCATCCAAATGACTATCCTTGCTACCAATGAACAACATAATCAACCAAAACATGTGCCTTTTTCATTAAAATAGATCATTAATTTGTTATAAGTGAGAATTTCAACAAACCATGATCATCCTTAGGTTAGAACCACTTTCACACAAAGTGTGAAGGGCACCTTGAATCATCCATGGTTTGGACCATAATGTATAACAATATATATATATATATATATATATAGTGCTTAAAGGACAAGACTTGCAATAAGATTAAGATTAAAGTGCTTGAAGGACAAGACTTACAATGAGATTAAGATTAAAGTGCTTGAAGGACAAGACTTGCAATGAAATTAAGTTGCTTGAATGGACAAGACTTACAAGAATTAAGAGATGAACAACAATAATATAAACAAACAAAAGAGATAAGATGAAGAGAAGGATGGGGAAGAAGGTGGCTTCACCTATGTTTAGTTAGGCCAATCTTCCTTTCTCTTTCACTCTCAAAACACTCTCTGGAGCAATTTTAGTAGAGTAACACTAACAATAATCGTTTCTCCCCCTGGAATGATCAGCAAGGGGTTCAATTTATAGGGGCTGATGGTGCCCAAAGTAGCCGTACGGCTAGGGATGGTGCCTTCTGGATTTTTCCAATTTTTAATTCCAGAAAGGTCCTTGTGTTCCAAATTTATCCTAGTGAGGTCCTGGCCTATCAGTTTATCCATGAATGGTGCCAAGAATTCCTCTAATTTGGTCATTTCAGATTGGGGTACTTACAGAGCCCCTCGGCAACGTCGCTTTGGAGAAGCGGGGTTGTCGATACATAAAGCATCCCAATCTGATGGGAGGACGGCTAGGGCCGATTTTTCTTCAGATGGCTGGACCTAGGGGTATAGGATTCCTACGTATCCCGTTCGTGGGGAATCAATCCTAACGTAGTTCGGAAGAGGGGTGAGAGATTTTAAGGCTACTCAAACCTATAGACGACCGTCGAGGTCGGGTGGAGAACTTAGCGTCTCAAGCCTAAGGGCGACCGTAAAAGGTCGGGTGGAAAACTTAGCGTCTCAAGAACTTAGCGTCTCAAGCCTAAGGGCGACCGTAAAAGGTCAGGTGGAGAACTTAGCGTCTCGAGCCTAAGGGCGACCGTAAAAGGTCGGGTGGAGAACTTAGCGTCTCGAGCCTAAGGGCGACCGTAAAAGGTCGGGTGGAGAACTCAGCGTCTTGAGCCTACGGGCGACCGTAAAAAGTCGGGTGGAGAACTTAGCGTCTCAAGGTTTGGTCAACACTAACTACGAGATGGTTGACTAACAAGGATGGTCTTACATCATTTTGGATTGCTGGTTCTTTTCACACAAGTTTGGACTTACGAAGGACTACCGGGGCATGGTTAACTTGACTCTATGGGAGAGGGTTGACTAAATGGCTGGACTTACGAAGGACTGCCGGGACATGGTCAACTTGACTCTATGGGAGAGGGTTGACTAAATGGCTGGACTTACGAAGGACTGCCGGTTCTTTTCACACAAGTTTGGACTTACGAAGGACTGCCGGGGCATGGTCAACTTGACTCTATGGGAGAGGGTTGACTAAATGGATGGACTTACGAAGGACTGCCGGGGCATGGTCAACTTGACTCTATGGGAGAGGGTTGACTAAATGGCTGGACTTACGAAGGACTGCCGGGGTATGTTCAACTTGACTCGATAGGAGAGGGTTGACTAAATGGCTAGACTTACGAAGGACTATCGGGGCATGGTCAACTTGACTCTATGGGAGAGGGTTGACTAAATGGCTGGACTTACGAAGGACTGCCGGGGCATGGTCAACTTGACTCTATGGGAGAGGGTTGACTAAATGGCTGGACTTACGAAGGACTGCCGGGGCATGGTCAACTTGACTCTATGGGAGAGGGTTGACTAAATGGCTGGACTTACGAAGGACTGCCGGTTCAAAACATTCGTGTCAACTCCACCTTTGGGGAGTTTGACAAGGCGAACTGGTCTTACGTCCCACTAAGGACTGCCGGGACAAAACATTCGAGTCAACTCCACCTTTGGGGAGTTTGACAAGGCGAACTGGTCTTACGTCCTACTAAGGACTGCCGGGACAAAATATTCGAGTCAACTCCACCTTTGGGGAGTTTGACAAGGCGACCTGGTCTTCGTCCCACTAAGGACTGCCGGGACAAAACATTCGAGTCAACTCCACCTTTGGGGAGTTTGACAAGGCGAACTGGTCTTAGGTCCCACTAAGGACTGTCGGGACAAAACATTCGAGTCAACTCCACCTTTGGGGAGTTTGACAAGGCGAACTGGTCTTACGTCCCACTAAGGACTGCCGGGACAAAAAATTCGAGTCAACTCCACCTTTGGGGATTTTGACAAGGCGAACTGGTCTTACGTCCCACTAAGGACTGCCGGGACAAAACATTCGAGTAAAATCCACCTTTGGGGAGTTTGACAAGGCGAACTGGTCTTACGTCCCACTAAGGACTGCCGGGACAAAACATTCGAGTCAACTCCACCTTTAGGGAGTTTGACAAGGAGAACTGGTCTTACGTCCCACTAAGGACTGCCGGGACAAAACATTCGAGTCAACTCCAGCTTTGGGGAGTTTGACAAGGCAAACTAGTCTTACGTCCCACTAAGGACTGCCGGGGACAAGGGTCTCAACCTATTATGACTATCCTGAGTCAAGGTTTGACTTGGGTCAACTCTACTCTACGGGACGGTTGACATATTTTCTTGACATTGGAGAAGAGCCTAGGGGTAACCGTTAAGACACATTGTGGACGAATGAGTCCGAAACTTTGGGGAAATCATTTTGAGAGGAGATCAAAAGCATTTTGCTTGAAACATGGTCATTGATAAATGATGCCAAAAGGGCAAATTTCGAAAATGATTATTCCTAAAGGCAAATCTTTTAACAAAGCATTTTAGTCAAATTTTTTATTTTAACTTAACCGTGAGGTTTGTTATGCATAAAGTCCTTTGGAGCTTTGTCCATTTCTTAGGAGCAATCGGGTATAGAGAACCCTTTTGTCATTGATATTGGGGTAGCCCCATGTCCTTCTCGCTGTTGATGTTGGAGGTAGCCCCATGTCCTTATTGGTGTCGGTGGCGGCATAGCCCCATGTCCTCGTTGTCATCGATGTCGGGGTAGCCCCATGTCTTTGTGGAAGTAGCCACATGTCTTTGTGGCGGTAGCCCCATGTCTTTATGGAGGTAGCCCCATGCCCTTGTGGTCGTTGGTGTGGAGGTAGCCCCAATGTCGTCCTTCGACCTTTGATGCTGGCGTAGACCCGATATCATCTTTCGACCTTTGGCGTTGGCGTAGACCCAACATGACCTTTGAAGTGAGGTTAGGAACCCATCCCTTTTTCATGACGCACCCTTTCTTTTTCCTAGCCCGCCTTTGCGGGTTTTCAACCTAGCGGGCTACTTTTTTGCGTCTTTTATGGCACACCCTGTCTTTTGCCTAGGCCTCCCTTATGGGTTTTCAACCTAGCGGGCTACTCTTTTGGTGCCTCTTTTTTTATGAGTGATCCAGCCGACTCGATGGGACGGGGACTTAAGATGTCTTTTGGAGAAAACATGCAGGGGCATTTATTTAGGTGGGAGAGAGTTCCTCAATTGTATCATGAAATAGGAGGAAGCCCCTGCTTGATAGAACATAAGTGTTTAGCTCTTTCCTAGGATGTAGAGAAGAAGGCTTGTCGAGACATTTGAAATTTGTCTTGGTTAAAATTATCAAAATGATTGCTTGGATGGACCATGTTCATTATTAAGTCAAGATTATAACAAGTAATTAGCCTTAACATGTATAAATGTTGTGATCAATTAGGATTAAGATTCGATCAATGGAAAGATCAAAAGGTATTTATGGGGAATTGGTCCTTGTCCGGTAAATTGGTCATTGATGGGACCAAGGGGGAGAGGCTTGGCTACTTTGGGAAAGCCATGGTTTGACCGTTCTTTCTCATGCTGTGACCAGACCCGAAGGTTGCCTACGTTCCCCTCAGTTTGAGGAGCTCAGTTCTCCGTAGTTCGGCCGTGGATTGTCTTTTGTTGAAGTTGGTGTCCTTTTGAAGGATGTTGTTGCTTTGCTGATGGTGAACTTCTCGGGATGTTCTTTGAGGTGGACTTTTGCAGTGAGCTTTTGAGGCAGACTCTTTCTTTGCCAACGTCCATTTACTTTCCTCCTTTCCATTATCCATTTCTTTTCTCTCTTCTCATTACTTTTTTTTTTTTTTGAGAGAGAGAGACGGGGAGGAGAAACATTAGCCCCAACTTGATTTCTTGGCCATTGGTTCATTTGTAGCCTCCTGGTGGAATGTCCGTCACTTCTCACTTTGACTTTTAAGATCCGGGAAGTCCTTTGCTTGGCTGCGCACGTACGTTCACGGTTGAATCTTGGTGGTTGAGCAACAACATCCTTGTCTTTTCATCATCTCGGGATGCCTTTGATGTGCATCAAGAGTTTGTATCGGGTTGTGTATCGGGGATGTGTATAGGGGGTGTGTATAGAGGAAGGTTTGCCATTAATGGTCTCTTCATGCCAATTGATCACAACATTTATTCACATCAAGATTAATTGTTTGCATTTAGCATTTTTCATTTATGTTAGGTCCATTCGTCCTTAATGAGTCGTCATTGACTAGTATGCTTAGAAGTCAATTCATCATTTTAGGGACGTCGCAATCAATTGATAATAACAAGCAAGACAATTTCAAGAGTAAGTGTATATTGTAAATAATGTCTCAAGTCTAGAGAGAAGAGAAGGAAAATGACTCTTTTATTTAGATAACTTTACACATACATGTCCAAGTATGGACCTTTGTAAAAAAAAAAAGACACAGTCCGGGACGGACTTTTGGTGAAAGTCTAGATCCTACGAGCTGGAAGACTCATTTTCATTTTTTTTTTTTTTTTAGGGATGGGATCCCATGAAGCACGATGATCCATTATCTTCCTCAATTTTTGGAGGGGTTGTCGGCGGCATATTCCATGTCTTCTATGGGGAACTCGGGTTCCATGTCGTCGGGAAAGATGTCGCGAGGTCTCCATTTGGCTTGGCGTTGTAATTGCTGGATCCGTCTACTACTCATGAGTTGGGAGTTTGCTCTGGCCATCTCCTTTTGGTGATTTCCTTTCAAGGCGCGCAACCTTTGTGCATGACACTCGACGAGGGTACAAACCTCCATTTGATGTATCCGCCTTTGGGCTTCCGAAGCACGGGCTTCCCATTGTTGTTCACGTGGATGGTTGTCTCGGACGCCAATTCAGGTGTGGGCTCCTTGGTCGATGTTTCCGATGGAAAAAACCGCGAAAGACTTTTAGCATGTTAAACCTCAAGGTGAAATTATAACCATGATTTGAGAAAAAATGCTTCATTATCAGATTAGCCTTTTAGGAAAAACTTGATCTTTTATTTTAAGATTTTTTTTTTTGAAGACATACTAGTGTTTTGAGTGAAAGACTCACACACATTTTTGCAAACTTTTGACAAGGCGATAATAATAATTTCATTAAGAAAACTGACAATGGACTCAGAATGGTCACCACATGGCTTCAACTGCGGAGTCAAGACTTTTACTAAACCTAACAGACATCTTAACCGACTTTTCCTAAAGACTTATCACACATCCTAACAATGGACTTTGACCTTTCCTAAGGGGAGGTTGATGAAAGGGGTTTTGAAATTTCGTCCTCTGTTACGGCAACCACGGCATTATCAATTTCACAACCTGGGGTATTTAGCCCTTCAGACATTTCATGTGCCACTAATCCTTCCCCAATGTTTTCCGTCACCTTTGGCTTTGCTGATGTTAGGAACCACCATCTTGGATACTGAATTTGTCAATCTTCCCGAAACTGTCTTTCCTACTTTGGGATTGGTGACTCGGTCGACCACGGGCTCCTTCTCCTTGGGTCGGATATCACTCCATTCATTGATCCTTGGAGAGGTCACAGGATTGAGTGTGTTGACACTCGGGCTGTTGGCTGCGTCGAAGACATGAGGGGGTTCAAGCTTTCCCTCCTTAATCAAACCCAGAATGATACGCTTCACAATAGGGCACTCGTCGGTATTATGTCCATTGTAATTGTGGAAAGCGCATCTTTTGCTCTCATCAAGATACTTCACAGGGTTCTTGGGTTGAAAGTTGACAAGGGGCTTTGTGAGGCCTTGCTTAACTAATCTCTCAAATACCTTGCTTATGGGCATTCCGAAATCCTCAAATCTTATGAAATGGGGTTTGGGTTGGCGTTTAGTCTTTCCTTTATCTCTGGCTGATATGTGGTGGTGACGAGAATTACCACCGCTCGAGGCAAGGGGTTCCTTATATTTCATTTGCCATCTCTTTCCCGATACGTTACCCGGCTGTGGTGAACCATGAGGACTCCATGGAAGTGCATGGGCGTAGGCATACTCATAACCTCGGTTGCTCATAGGAATGTACAATGAAGGTATGCAATGAACTGGTGGTCCAAAAGGTCCCAGACCGTAGAAATGATACGGGTCTCCGTGGAGTCCAATGCTTGATTGAGTATCCATATATGGTGACTGAGTTCTTGGGATTTGATTAGATATCTCGAACTGAGAGGGAGCATAATTAGGAAGATATCGTGGGAGTGATGGTTGAGGCATGATCGGTGTGATTGGTGAGACATGGGTGTTTTGAGTGTATTGTATTTGGGATTTATGGGGGGTAACCCAAGGGTGATGTTGGATCTGGGGTGAGGCAAGGTGTAGTGAGCCTGAGTGGGAGGTAAGCTTTGGGATAGAGAATGAGGGGATTTGGTGTTTTCGCGAGGTTAAGGGGGTGGAGTTTGGTTGCAATTCGGAGGCTGGGTGACTTCGACCTCTTCCTCGTGGTCAGAAATTTCAATGAAGGATCCATCTGTCTGAAACAAAACATCAACACCCTTCCGTCTCATCGACTCAACAAATCGGTCCCGTGCTTTCTCGTGGTGTAACCTGGTAATCTCTTCCTTAACCTTGGAGGCTTCTAAAGCTTGGAGCAACTCTTCTTTGGTTGGACTGGTCTGATCATCTGCGGTATCACTTCCCCAACTGCTTTCCTCTGAGTTGGTCGTTCCGAGGTACCGGAGTGGAGATGTTGTAGCGACTGAGGAACTGTCAGACTCAATGCTGGACAGGCGGTGACACGGTGCTCTTTTCCATTTTATTCTTGCTGCGGCAGAGAAAGAATGCAACTTAGGCTCGGGTAAACATTTGGCGAATGCTCATGCTACTGATGGGAAATGACCGTTGGGGTGAAAGGTGGACGGGATCAAATGGGATCTTAAATCCATTCGAGATTCAAACGGGGGTCTACTTACAAGGTTGTAACAGACTTCTTGGGTGGCAACGGGGATCCATTCAAAGACTTGACTGGCATTCTGGGAGGATAAAGGGGGATCCTTCCAAGACTTGACTTCCTAGGGGACTATTCCTAGGGGTTTAGCGGGGACCTAGGGGACAGCGCCTAAGTTCTTGACGGGAATCTTAACGGGGTCTCAGAGGATAACGGGGGTCCGTCCAAAGACTTAATGAAATCACATAACGGAGGTCTTGGAGGACAACGGGGGTCCGTCCAAAGACTTAACGAAATCCCATAACGGAGGTCTTGGAGGACAACGGGGTCCGTCCAAAGACTTAACGAAATCACATAGTGGAGGTCTTGGAGGACAACGGGGGTCCGTCCAAAGACTTAACGAAATCCCATAACGGAGGTCTTGGAGGACAACGGGGGTCCGTCCAAAGACTTAACAAAATCACATAACGTCGGTCTTGGAGGACAACGGGGGTCCGTCCAAAGACTTAACGAAATCACATAACGGAGGTCTTGGAGGACAACGGGGGTCCGTCCAAAGACTTAACAAAATCACGTAACGGAGGTCTTGGAGGACAACGGGGGTCCGTCCAAAGACTTAATGAAATCACATAACGGAGGTCTTGGAGGACAACGGGGGTCCGTCCAAAGGCTTAACGAAATCAGATAACGGAGGTCTTGGAGGACAACGGGGGTCCGTCCAAAGACTTAACAAAGTGACATTTATTAACGCAAGAATGTGTTGAAGGCAAGAAACAAAGAACGGAGCAAGCTCATGCCACGTGCAATTATTTATTCGTTCAACTTTACTTAAAACACATTTTTATTCCTAAATGGTTGGAAAAGATTCCTCTTCTTTTTCGTAACTATTCTATATCCTGGATCAGTGGAGGCCATCACTACTCCTATAGACCCCTCGTTTTTCACCTGCCTTGCACACCCCCAAGGATGGACTATCCCGAGCGAGGGTCCTATAGGGAAAGCGGCTTCCACCGGCCGAAATTAACGAACCTAGTGTCTAGTGCATCGCAAGATTCCCAATGCGTGAGCCATTCCAATCATGATTAAGCCCCGGTTAAGGTCGAGATTCGTCTTAGGGACTTAAGGGACTTCCGGCATAACCTCATCTTTTATGAGGGCTCTCAAACCTTATCCTTAGGATTAAGGATGATTAGTATGGACCATTCATTAGGGCTTGACAACACGGTGTCACCCTATCCTTAATACATGACTTAGGTTAATTACGGTCAACATTAACGCGTAAGTCAAGGACCATGTCAAAATTGACCATGGTCACACTTGCTTTCACAAGGAGTCATGACTCGGGCACTAACTTGGCCATGATTAACCTTAGACACGCATTAAGGATGTGGCAACGTGAGCTAGACCAAAAACCAACCGAAGTCACGGTATTTGTGTGTCACGGACAAGTGTGGTTGACTTGGCTCGGAAGGGGAGGTGGAATGGACCCGTGCGCGCTCGAAGGGAACAAGAGCGCCAATCGAGCTGCATCTGGCATCCATCCTGGGATTAAAGGGTATTTGGAATGTGCAAGGTCAAGTGCGCGTTGTGTGAAGTCAATTCTATATTCCCTTTTTGAGTCAAAAATAGATATTTTTATTTTGTTTTTCAACATGATGAGCATGGCATAAGCAAGATATGAACAAGTATGAACAAGCATGGAGTAAACAATTTATACACAATAAGTCAAAGAATACAAACAAAGACCAAAACTTGTATATGTACCAAGTCGTGCACAACCAAGGATTTTGAATCAAACATTTTGCAAAAGAACAATTTTCTCATCGAAACCATTTGTACAAAGCAAGTTGTGCACAACGAGAAGAGTCAAGAAATTTCTACAAAAAAGGGGTTATGCACAATGAGGTTTTGGAAATCATTTTTATTGACAAAAGATCATGCATAACCAAGTTTTGGCCAAAAGAATAAAGGTAATGTGCACAAGTAAGGCTGTAAATTTGGAACCTGGACAAGCAGAAGCAGAAGGGCATTCAGAATGTTGCTGCCCTGCACAAAATTGTTAATTTGCAACATTCTGAGCCCTTACCAAAGTAGCCGTGCGGCTAGACCAAGAGGGTTGAGATTTTTCTCAGTTTCTGCAACTTCTGATCATCATGCTCCAGTTTATTGCATTTCCAGAACGTATTCACTCAAAAAAGTTCAAACAGAAACAGCAAACACACAAAAATATGCACAAAGTCAATTAACGGAAACGAGAGTTTGACCCACACATAAATATCCCCAAAGCTTCTAAAAAGAAGTTTGAGAATATTTAATTCCCCAGCGGAGTCGCCACTGTAAGAATCCCGCCCCGCGCGAAAAAGCAACGAGTATGGGGGCGAAACGCCAAACACGGTTAACACGCAAAACATAACGGAGTTGCCACATTTGTTAATTTAACCCAACAAATGGAAAGGTTAGAGATTCTATTAGTTTGGAGGTCAGGTTACGTCTTGGGAAGAGTTTCACGTCACCCAAGCCGCCTCGGACAAAGCCGAGTCTCCCTTGTGTTTGTTGACCAAAATGTGCAAGTGAGTGTGTGTGTGTGTGTGTTTGAAAATGGGAGAAAATGACTTTTAACATAAATCAGTTAGAAACTTAACAAGGAAGGTTTATTTTGCTATGAGTTTAACTAAAAGGGGTAAAACTGGAAAAAAGTGCTCCCTGCCCAAACTAGCCGTATGGCTGGTTTAAACCATCCGTACGGCTCGTTTGACCGTCCCAGGTTTTTTTACAGATTTATCAGAAACAGTCCAGTTCCACGCAGAAACAGAGCATTCTGCTGAAACTGGACTTAAACAGTTATGATTCCAGTTTTATTTCAACACAACAAATCTTAAACAAAATCATTCCTATGCCTAATGATCATCAATTGAACCCCAAAACGAGTATTTAGGTGTGATCAGAGCAATCATTGGAGAAAATCACACAAAGGTGATGAACATGGCCAAATGAGACAATATGATCATTTGATGATTAAAGATGGAAACTTTATCATCAAGATGACATTTTTATACATTATTAACCTCTTAGGGACCAAATTATTGCATAGAGATTCAATCTTTATGACCCAAAATGGGATTTCAAAGCTAAATCAAAAGGGTAAGATGATAAACACTAAGGTTTTATCATCCCACATGATTATCATTGCCAAATCAAAACAAAATCAACATAAAGATTTAGACTTTCACCACTAGAGTGTATCCTTAAGCCAAATACAACCTTGGGCAACATTATTTGACATAAAAATTTGATCTTTATGACCCCATAGGGGATTTTGAAGCTAGATCAATGTTTGGATGATAAAGATTGAAACTTTATCATCCAAATGACCATCCTTGCTACCAATGAACAACATAATCAACCAAAACATGTGCCTTTTTCATTAAAATAGATCATTAATTTGTTATAAGTGAGAAATTCAACAAACCATGATCATCCCTAGGTTAGATCCACTTTCACACAAAGTGTGAAGGGCACCTTGAATCATCCATGGTTTGGACCATAATGTATAACAATATATATATATATATATATATATATATATATATATATATATATATATATATATAGTGCTTGAAGGACAAGACTTGCAATAAGATTAAGATTAAAGTGCTTGAAGGACAAGACTTGCAATGAGATTAAGATTAAAGTGCTTGAAGGACAAGACTTGCAATAAAATTAAGTTGCTTGAATGGACAAGACTTACAAGAATTAAGAGATGAACAACAATAATATGAACAAACAAAAGAGATAAGATGAAGAGAAGGATAGGGGAGAAGGTGGCTTCACCTATGTTTAGTTAGGCCAATCTTCCTTTCTCTTTCACTCTCAAAACACTCTCTGGAGCAATTTTAGTAGAGTAACACTAACAATAATCGTTTCTCCCCCCCCTGGAATGATCAGCAAGGGGTTCAATTTATAGGGGCTGATGGTGCCCAAAGTAGCCGTACGGCTAGGGATGTTGCCTTCTGGATTTTTCCAATTTTTAATTCCAGAAAGGTCCTTATGTTCCAAATTTATCCTAGTGAGGTCCTGGCCTATCAGTTTGTCCCTGAATGGTGCCAAGAATTCCTCTAATTTGGTCATTTCAGATTGGGGTACTTACAGCGCGCCTCTAGCCTTTTGGCCTAAAGCGCGCGCGTCCGACCCCAATTACCAGAATTGCCCGCCTCTCATCTCGTCCTTCAATTCCATGTTTCTGTGCTAACAAATTCTGCAGGGGAAAGAATTTTTATTTAGGGTCAAGGCAATCCCTTGAACCCACTGATATGCAAGTACTACCCAGAATCGAGCGCCTCGGCCTCTCTCGCTCGGAGGCGCGCGCCTGCCACTCTCACTGCCCAATGCGCGCGCTTCTTGGCAATTTTCCCAGAAACAAAACAGTGCACAAAATAGAATGATTGATAGTGTGTGGGCACCGGGCCTGCACAGAACAATTATTATTTTTCTATTTATTTTATCGGTCAAACGGGTGATTCGAAAGTTGTAATTATGTGCTTATTTGTTTTTCTTTTCTTTCTTTGGAAAAAAAAATACTTTGTCACTTGACTTGACCTCACACTACATGCACATATTTCTATGAATTGCTCACTATCGAGTCGCACAAGTCCATAACCCCAAACCCGTCGAGGCCCATCCTAGAGAGTTTCAAGCTCCACCCGACCTTGACTCTCTCGAAGCGGTAAACCTCAACCCGTGGCGTTGTTCACGACTACATGCCGGGGGTGACCTTAAGCCTCTCATTAGCCAAGCACAAGCCAACACAATTCTAGTTAGGGTCTAACACTCTGTGACCAAGTCGGTTTTCATGTGTCGAGATTTCCCTAAACTAATATCATAAAATCATACATGCCGTTTCCAAAAAAAACAAGTGGTTATTATGGACGAAATAAAACTCCGTCCCCATATGGTTATTATGGATGAAAATAAAAAATTTGTCCCCGCATGTATGCTTTATGACATTAATTTAGTTTAATCCAATCACATGTAGGTATCACAAGCATGGTGGAATCCGATGAGTATATGGGACCGCGAGAAGGTCTATATACTAGTGTGACGATTTCGCTATTTTTCTAGAAACCCCAAAAAGGACTACATCCTTCCGACTTTTGTAAATAAATAAAAAAACAAGTCATTTTTCCTTATGTGGTTGAGTCTTTTCCTGTTTGTGGATTAATTTATTTTATTCAAAAAATGTTTGTGGGGCCATCCTAAGATCAACTGTGCTCTTTCAATAGGTCCAATGGCTTCCAACGGCAACAACAACAATGGTGGGTACATTTTCGTGTCCAACGAAAGGCTTTTCAACATAATAAGAGCCATGGGGGAATAAATGGATAGATTTGTCGAGGATTCCCGCCGTAAGGATGATTTATGGCAAGACCGTTTTGATCTCGAGAGAAAGATTCACGAGGAAGAGGTCTCCGAACTTAGGGCCCGTTTGAAAGAATTCACCGACAACAAGACGAAGGTCAACGGTAAAGCATGCTCAAGTGGCCCGCCACTCAAAAGTCAAAAAGGTGCTACCGACAACCGAATTTTCACTCCTTTCCTAGGAATACCCGATCCGAAGCATTTGAAGCCTTGGTAGCAAAGGGAAAGGTTAAGCCTTTGGAAGGGTACAAGCCGAAGACGATACGTAAAAATCATGCATGTGATGTGTTAGAGCAATAACAAGACTTGATAAGAAAAGCGAGCAATCACAAGAACACAGATTTACGTGGTTTACCAACTTGGTTACGTCCACGGGGAGGGGAGAGAATATTATTATCAATCTGGAGAAACGATTACAAGATCACACTATTACTGCTACACGAATTATTGATCACAATAATTGTTGACTGTGTAACTGTAGAATTACAGACCTTCTCTGAGCACTCTAATAATTTGTCTACGACAATCTGAGGTGTGATTTTAATCTAAACTACTGGCCTCTATTTATACTAGTAAAGTTTATCTCAAAATCTCTTAGGAACTTGGAAACCTAGTCCAAAACTGACTTGGAAACCTTCCTTCTGCGCTCTGTCCCGGAATTACGAAATCTCTCTGTTGTTTAATCCTTTAACTCGGCGTCCCAAATTCAAAGGCATTAACCCAACAATCTCCACCTTGACTTTGAATCTCCATGACAACACACCTTTTCTCCCCACCTCGCCTCTTCTGCTATCTAATAGCTGCGAACAATCTGCAAGTCCAAACAATGTTGGAACTTGCTTCCTGTCACGAGTTTTGTGAACATGTCTGCAGGGTTGTTCGCCGTCCCTACCTTCACCTTTACCCGTTTCTCATCCCTTAGGAAATGATACCTGACATCAATGTGCTTGGTCCTCTCATGATGAACCCCAAGATTGCTGATCAATCCCTTCAACCATATTCTTTCCTTAGCGGACTTTGTCAATGCCATGTATTCTGCCTCCGTTGTAGACAACGTCACTATCGTCTGCAATCAAGCCTTCCAACTGACAACTGACCCACCAAGCGTGAACACATATCTGTTCTTCGATCTTCTTGAGTCAACATCACCCAAATCTAAGAAACCCTTGACTGCACATTCTATCCCATCTCCACAGACGAGTCGGACGTCGCTAGTGAGCACTGTAGTATACATCAAACTACCAACTGCACTAGCATAGGATACTGGAGCCATATACTCTTTCTCCTCAACCGATTTGGGCCCAAACGCGACTGTATGTGCATTCACTGCACTCGGAGTATCTATAGCCTTAGCTGTCGACCCACCAAACCTTTCTGAAACATTCTTGATGTATCTTTTCTGGGATAAGAACAGTTTCCGTTTGGCTCTGTCTTTATAGATCTACATACCCAGAATTTTCTTCGCGTTACCCAAACCCTTCATCTCTGCGACCAATAAGCCTTTTAACTTCTGAATCTCTGACTTCTTGACTGCTGCTATCATATAGCTGTCAAATCTCTTGTACCACTGCCTAGGCGATTGCTTCAATCTACAAACTTGATCTTCCTTACCAGGAACTTGGAATCCTTCCGACTGTATCATGTATATCCCTCCCTCTATTGCTAGCAACACTCTGATCGAAGTGTGTCTGACCACTGGTGAGAAGATCCCATTGTAGTCCACCCCCTCTCTCTGTGTGAAACCCCTTGCAACATCTCGAGCTTTATACTTGACCTCTTCTGCCGGGGACATCCTTTCCCTTTTCTTGAAGATCCACTTGCAAGTCATAATCTTCCTGCCTTCTGGCCTTGTAGTCAACTTCTAAGTCTGATTCCTGTGAAGAGACTCCATCTCATCACCCATAGCCGCATACCACTGAGATGACTCTGAACATGTATCTGCTTTATTGAAAATAGAAGGTTCCGTAAGAACGGGCTCTACTTCCTCAGCAACCTGCAGTGCATAAGACACCAAGTCTTCAAATCCATTCCTGAAATTAGCTCTTCTAGACCCTCCTTGTGCTAACCCATTTTCTTTAGGAACTGAACTTAAACTTTCTAGTGCTTTAGTCTTTGTCTCTGTTGGTGGATCCTGATTAACATCTGACTGTGGGACAACTAACTCTTCAGTATCTTGTTGCTCCACCCGTTTTTCAACATCTGGCTGTAGGACAACTAACTCTTCAGTATCTTGTTGCTCCACCTGTTTATCAACACCGCCAACACTTGAAACAATCGTGGATTTACCAGTCCATACCTCATAGGGAACTTTGAGGCCAATATCGGTATGAAGTCCATGATTAATCAAGTAACATGTTGTATTAAGCACTTCTGCCCAGAAACGTTTGGACAACTCTGCATTGGAGAGCATGCACAACGCTCCCACAAGCCATGTCTAATTCATCCGTTCTGCTACACCATTCTGCTGTGGCGTGCCTCTGCTGGTGAGATGTCTAGAAATCTCCACCTGTCTGCAAAACGAATCGAACTTAGCACTGCAGAACTCCAAACCATTATCTGTCCGGAGCTTCCTGATCTTCTTCTCTGTCTGGTTCTCCACTACCGTCTTCCAATCCTTGAAATTCCTTAGAGTCTCATTCTTGAACTCCATGATAACCACCCAAGTCTTCCTCGAATAATCGTCAACCATAGACAAGAAATATCTGTGCCCCCTTAGAAATTCTTGACATGAAGGTCCCCAACTCTGTGAGTGGATGTAATACAGAATGCCTTTAAGATCCTTGATCTTATGGCCATAAAGAAGATCTCTGCTAGTCAACTCATGCATCTCTCGAGTGCTCATGTGACCGAGCCTGATGTGCCACAGCTTAGACATATCTCCCTCGTTCACCTCTTCTGATGCAGCCATTGTCGACTCTATAAGCGTCTTTCCTTGGAGGAAATACAAGGAGCCCCGCTTAAGGCCTTTTAGCATCACTTCTGAACCGTTACAGACACTAACTACTCCACCTTTACATTTGATACTGAACCCTTTGCTGTCTAACTGACTAAGAGAAATCAGATTCTTCGTCATAAGCAGAATGTGTCGAACCTCGTTTAAAGTGACAACCCTACCATCATGAGTCCTGACCTTGATCGAACCAATACCGACAACCCTGCAGACTCTACTTTTGGCCATGCTTATATCACCGCCAACTATCTGCCTATAACCGGTAAACCATTCTCTCCTAGGACTGATATGGTAAGACGCTCCTGAATCAAGAATCCACGCATTAGATGCGCATGATGATTCTGATGTTACTAGAGCATAAACCTCATTTGAACTGCAATCTCTGGCCGTCATGGCCTTGTTAGGTTATTTCCGCAAGTGCACGGGTTATTGATAGTATAGTAATGTGCAAGTACGGGTCGATCCCACGGAGAAAACGTTACTTTAGAAAATGTTTGCTTTGATGAAAGAATAGTAAAAAGTGTGATTGGGGGGTTAAATTATTTTGTCACTGAACTAGAAATATATTGCACAATACTCTAATTTTGAATTGAAAACTCTTATGAAGAAATACTTCCTGGGATTGGGACTTAAACAATCAAATGTTCATCAACTATCCATGCTCTATTTAGATTAAAATTTCATTTTAAAACAAGGATGGTATGCTTGGCCTACACTACTTCTCAAGATCAAGCAAATAGCGTTTGTATTCTCATACTAATTATGCCCTAACTGTTTGAGAAATCCGTTTATGTTGTCCCCGCCCTGTCACAAACGGGCATTCTGGCTTATCTCTAGCTGACCATAATTAGTAAGAATCCATTAAGTTTTCTTTATGAAAATCGGCATACTTCCACTCAAGGACATCCCTAGGCCATTAATCTACTCTCGTGATTAATAGAAACTCAGTCACTTTGTATGGTTCCGTTAATCGAGATTCACCGCTAGGTCCTTCTCTCGATTAACTGGGATTCATACAAATCATGGACGTCATCATGGTTGTAGGCGTTTTAGTATAATACAAAGAGATTATTTTAAGATGAAGAGAATAGAAATAAGATGAACATGAATTAAAGTGATGAACAAATGATGCTGAGTTTCCAACCCCAAGAAAAAGGGAGGATTACTCACAAGCCATTATAAAACAAGATAAACAAGATTTAAGTAAAGCAATATAAAGATAAGAGAAGAAGAAAACTTAGTCTTGTATTGATGAAAGAAATAAGGGCTGCAAATTATTCTGTAAGAATATGTATTGCCTTTCCTCAAGAACACCTCAAAAAAAGATGTAAAATAATAATATTGTGAGACTAAATTTTACTAGAGTAATGTTACAACAATTTCTGGATCCTTCCCGGATGATAAAATCTGATGTAGAAGTCTTCTTATATAGGCTTTGGGGTAAAGAGAGGTGACTTTTCCCGGATAACTTCTTGAAGAGGTCCCAATTGAAAAGGCACCTTTTTGCTGAACAGGGGGTGCTCGGCCGAGTCAAGGAAGGTGCTCGGCCGAGCAAGCCTTTGAAAATTTTAACTTTGCCTTCTGATGCTCATGCTCGGCCGAGTCAAGGGAGGTGCTCGGCCGAGCACCTGCTGGAACTCTCTTATTCTTCAATTTTCTTTGTCCAGCTATTTTACTTTTTACTTGTTTGTTCTTCCTCCTTCCAAATCATGCCCAAAGCTATCATTATGCTCCACAATCCTGTATTAATCACAAAACTACACCACCAAGCATATTATCCGTGTATTGAAGTAAAATGAGATGAGTTAAGCTATATATTTACTAAATTAAAGTAAAAAGATAATATTTTTGGACCTTAAATGACTATAAAATAGTCATTTATCAGGCCTCTGCTGTGACTGGTGCCTTGCCTTGCTTCCTTCTGGGACAGTCGAACTTCCAATGCCCTTTCTCTTTGCAGAAATTACAGATATCCCCAGGTTTTGGACCCTTCTTGTGTGAAGAATTACCTTGATTGTTCTTCCTCCCACTAGAACCCCTGCTGTTGCTAATGCTAGCAACCAAACCTAATGACTGGGTACCTGCCTCATTCCCACTCGCCTTTCGGCGCAATTTCCTCGTCTTGAGAGAAGTTTTCACTTCCTCTAGAGAGATCCCATCTTTACGATTTATGTACGAATCGACATAATGTTCATAATACATAGGTAAAGATACTAAAAGCTACAAGGCTACATCCTCGTCATCAACAACTACTCCTATATTACGCAGTTCAAGTAATGCAGAAGTAAATATGTGAAGATGATCATTTATGGGCGTACCTTCAGTCATACGACAATCATATAGCTTCTTCTTCAGGTATAACTTGTTGGTCAATGAACGTGTCATGTACATATCTTCCAACTTCAGCAAAGATCGCTTCCAGAGTCTGTTCCTGCAATATTGGTTAGGATCTCATCATCCAACTGTCTGATGATCTTGGCGTGAGCCTTCTGATCTAACTTCTTCAATGCCGCCACCTCCTTCGCTGCTGCTATCTTGTCCTTCTCTGACTGTTCTGCTGTACCTTCTGTGGTGACTGCCTTACCCTTGGGATCCTTACGATCCCTGATTGCAATCTCCAACGGTTCCCATAAATCTTTGTCTACCAACAAAGCCTTCATCTTGATCTGCCAGAGAGAAAAACTATTCTTCCCATTGAACTTATCGATCGAATCTGATCCTTGACCCATCTTCTTGTTCTCTGCAGTGGAATCCCTGAATCTCTAACCATGAACCAAAGCTCTGGTTCCACTAAGAGAAATCGCAACAAGAAACTCCAAACGCATACAATCGAAGACAAAACACCAACAGCTTCTGTCCGGATACAATTTCGGATGCTACGGACATCAAAATCCAATCTCCACCATTCAGATCGAAGATCTATGAGTCCTGAAGCTACTCACCAAAAATCAGCAAGATCCAACGGTGAACGAATGCGCTACGCCTTTTTCTTCACCGCTGCGCTGGATAAACACGGACTAGAAACTGCTACCTTGTTTTTCTTCGATCTTGGATCTCTTCCGTCGATGCTAATTCTCCTTTTCAACCAAGCTCTGATGCCACTAAGAGAATTCGCAACAAGAAACTCCAAACGCATACAATCGAAGACAAAACACCAGCAGCTTCTGTCTGGATATAATTTCGGATGCTACGGACATCAAAATCCAATCTCCACCTTTCAGATCGAAGATCTATGAGTCCCGAAGCTACTCACCGAAAATCAGCACGATCCAACGGTGAACGAATACGTTACGCCTTTTTCTTCACCGCTGCGCTGGATAAAAACGGACCAGAAACTGCTACCTTGTTTTTCTTCAATCTTGGATCTCTTCCGTCGATGCTAATTCTCCTTTTCAACCAAGCTATGATGCCACTTGTTAGAGCAATAACAAGACTTGATAAGAAAAGCGAGCAATCACAAGAACACAGATTTACGTGGTTCACACAACTTGGTTACGTCCACGGGGAGGGGAGAGAATATTATTATCAATCTGGAGAAACGATTACAAGATCACACTATTACTGCTACACGAATTATTGATCACAATAATTCCTGACTGTGTAACTGTAGAATTACAGACCTTCTCTGAGCACTCTAATAATTTGTCTATGACAATCTGAGGTGTGATTTTAATCTAAACTACTGGCCTCTATTTATACTAGTAAAGTTTATCTCAAAATCTCTTAGGAACTTGGAAACCTAGTCCAAAACTGACTTGGAAACCTTCCTTCTGCGCCCTGTCCCAGAATTACAAAATCTCTCTGTTGTTTAATCCTTTAAATCGGCGTCCCAAATTCAAAGGCATTAACCCAACATGATGAATGGTGCAACTACCAACAACATAGTGGCCATCTTACCGAGGAATGCTTTGTCCTCCGTAACATCATCCAAGATTTGATCGATAATGGTGAATTTACTATAGGTGAAGAGCAACCGTTAGAGAGTGACAACATGTAAGAACTCATCAAAGAAGAGGCTTGGTTTTGAAACGGGGCTTCAACAAGAGATCATGCTACAAGGAGACTACAACAGCCAAGACGACGACAACAGTCGCTGTTTCTCTTTCTCTACCTAGTAATAGGAATAAAATAAAATTAAAAAAAAAAAGGATTCAAAGTCCTCTTAAGTGTGCATTAATGTTTTCTCTCGTTCCATGCTAAATTTTGAGTCAAGTATCAAATAAAAGCCGTTCTTGTCCTTATACACTATTCCAAGTTGTTCAATTTAATTCTTGGAAAAATGATGAAAATATGTCTAAACGAGTTTTGGAACGAAGGCCATCTGTAGATACCCCGGGGAACCACGGCTTGGCTAGAGCGGTGAATTATCCTAGGATGTCTAACTTGTTTTAGATGTGTTTAGAGTCGCTACCTATGTTTTTAAAGGAACATAAGAAAACCTAAGAAAATAGCCTTTTTATATTGATCACGAAACTAGAGATTCAAGGAAGAAGGGTTCGGGGGTTAGGTGACGGAGTGGGAAGTAGTTAAACACCCACTTCGCCCGGCTTAAGCCGGTCTTGCTACTTTTGGTGTTCTAATATTTACATGTCCTTCAATTATTTAAATAGAAATGTGCTAACAATTATAATGAAAAGAAAAGGGGAAAAGAATGATTTTATTGATTTAATGCTAAATATTACATGTAATAATTATGCTAGACAATTACATGAAGAGATGAAAATGGTGAATTAAAATGTAGTTTGGAATGTTGGGATGTAACCTTGGTCAAACTTCAATAGTGAAGTGGCCTTTTGATTGTATCCCTTTTTATGGAGATTGCATACTCACTTAGAAGAGATGAGAATATGAAGAAAGGAAATAAGACTTAGAATTTAGAAGAAGAGAATAAACCTTGTACCTTATGCTTGAACGGAGAAGAACCAAATCTTTGTGTTGACCACTTCTTGAAAAATAGACTTTTGTGTGTTTTGAAGTATTTTTGTGTTAAGAAATCATCCTCCCCTTTCATGATGGAATGAAGAGGTTTATATAGGTGTTGGAGAAGTGTTTGTGGTCACAAAGATGGCCATTCCCCGGATCAAGCCAAGGCATAATGGTCTCGGGGGTTACAAATCAGAAAAGGAGGGAAATTTGGCAAAATCTGAGATTCTGGAAGCGGGAAGCGCGCGCTTCCCACCCCCCCTATGGGAGGAGCACGCCTCCCACAAAGGAGGGCAAAGGCGTCCGCATCCCAGCTTCAGGAAATTCATATTTCAGCCCAAAAGTTAACCCTGTTATGCAGTTAAGCCCCAAAACTAACGGAATTAGTCCAAAAACTTAACGAACATCACGAAAGTCAACGAAAATAAATGAAACAAAGACTCAAGGTTGACTTTGTCACTTAGTCAAATCCAAGACTAACGGAGTAAGTCAAGAACTCAACGGAAAGTAACAAAAGTTAACGGAAAGTAACAAAACATAACAGAAGAGAGGAAGATAGAGAATGTGTATGCAATCGGGACATGAGAGGTCCAAGGCGGGGTGTCTATAGAGCCCCTCGGCGACGTGGATTGCGAAGCAAAACGCGTCGACGAAAGAAAGACAACCGCCGATGACATCGACAAGAGAAAACAAAGACTCGATAAAGCAGGAATTTGAAATTACAAAGGATAGAAATGCGCTCCCTGTGTGAGCGACTTTTGCTGATGGAAGAGGTATGGTGATTTGAGCGGTCCACCATGGACCAAAATTGGTGCGCGGTGCGGCATATTCTGATGCGCTGTGCGGCGGTATGGTGATTTGAGCGGTCCACCATGGACCAAAATTGGTGCGCGGTGCGGCATATTCTGATTCGCTGTGCGGCGGTATGGTGATTTGAGCGGTCCACCATGGACCAAAATTGGTGCGCGGTGCGGCATATTCTGATGCGCTGTGCGGCACTTGTTGATTCTGGTGCTTTCTGCGGCACCTGGTGCTCTGTCCGGTACCTGTTATGTGTATGCTTTGCAGATATATGTGCTTGTGTGAGATGTGAAATAGGAATTGCGAGAGATAATTGTGATTGTGGTGTGACATGTGATTTGAAAGCACCTTTGTAATGAGAGAGAAGTAAGAATGTAGAAAGTGATCTTGTGTGCGGTGTGATTTTGAGGAAAGCGTCGGATGTATTCATACCTTCACTTACCATTACCGCTTGAGTGGAGATGGATTCTTGATGTCCGCGGAGGATGCTTTGATGAAGAATGTCCATTCTTTAGATGTTGATGAGAGAATGCCCTTGATGTTGGGTTGGCGAGATGGTACTCTGGATGATGGGTTGGTCGTGCCAAAGGCTGCCTACGTATCCCTTTAAGAGAATCAGACCAGCGTAGTTCAAGGATGATGGAGAACGCTGGAGGAGAAGCTAGGAGCAAAGCAAAGTAAAGCACATAATTTTGCACGTAGAAGGAGAAAAAGAAAGAATTTTTTTTTTTTTTTTTTTTTTTTTTAGTTCGTGGGTGAACCATTTTAGCCATTGTGTGTTTGTAAAGCCAACCCAAGATCAAGTCATGCTCAGTCGAAGTCCGGATTGCCTCGCTTGAATTCTGTTGTCGCTGGTGTGCCCAAAGAAGATTGATGTCTAGCCCCAAGAGATTTGTCGTTTATGGGGCTTCAAAAAGGCTTTTGATGCTGAGATGAGGGGTTGCTGATTGTAAAGTCCCTAGAATGCCTTTGATGCCAAGTTTTGAGGGACTTGCATAGCTCCAAGATAAATCAGCTCTTGGACCATTCGAGTAAATCGCCCTTTGTTGTTGTAGTGAGCAAGCCCCAAGAGGAGATCGTTGATGCCAAGCTTCGAGAGATTTCAAAGCCCCAAGTGTCGTGGGCTTGTAGATGGCGGGATGTGAAGACCTTTCATTGTAAGCCCCAAATTACCTCGTGATTGGCTCGGCATTGAGAACAGATGTACCGTTTGGTAGAATTCTTGATATAGATCTCCTTCTTGCTCTTACTGGAGAGATGAATGGCCTCATTGTGGTCGATACCCAAATGGCTGAGGGCTTATGTCAAAGGATGCAGTAATGTCTTGCGGTGCCGTCGAGGTCGCGGAGGATAGGGTCTTGGCGTGATAAAGTCTCAAATGAGTATGCTTGCTTGACTCTTCTTGAGTTGAACTAATGACGGATCTTCAGATGCAACTAGTGCTGTGGCCCAACTTTATCTGAGCTGCACCCTGTGCTTTTGATCTTGGAGAAGGGGGTGCTGAATTGCAGAAACATTGGGATTGGCCGTGGCATTTCCCGCTATAACCCTGTTTTGATTAGAGTTTAGCATATTGAATCTTTTTCCTTTTCTCTAAGACTTCCTTCAAAATCTCGCTGTGAGTTCTAACAAAAGTCATCAACTTCATTCATAACATCGGAGTCTTCATTTAAAACCAAGAGGCCTTTGAAGTGTTGAGAGACCCTTGAATCTTGATTGTTCTCATGGAGCCATAAGACTACTCCACATTGCAGTTGCTCGAGTATTGTTGCCCAAAAGACTGTCGGTCGCGAAGCCCTAATACTGCCCTTTGCTTGAATTATTGTAATGCCATAGCCCAAAAGATTGTAGATTACGAAGCCCATTGAGACCTTCGGTGCCAAATTGAGGAAGCTTCCAATGTTGCACATGACTTGGCCGGGGATACTGCTGGGGAGTTAATTGCTCTTTGCCGAGGGAGCCTTTAAGACTTGACCGTAGCCCCTAGAGTGCCATCATTGATTGCGAGAAGGGTCCACCCTTGATTGGGGAAACGAGCACGGGCACACGTGACAAGATGGCTTTTTGACATCCCTTTAGAGGGACTTTGAGGATAGTCTCACACATCTTTCTTGAGCATAGCCCCTAGGGTGTATTGATTGTCAAGTGAAGCAAAAGAATTCCTTGTTCTTGAGTCACATAGCCCCTAGGGCGTCACCATTTGTTGAGCAAAGCAAGAGTGACTCATCCTCGTGCGAGGGAACAAACATGAGAGGACATGGCAAGAGCTACTCCATTTCTCGGGAGCCTTTCGGCGTACTTTAGAAGCACATACTTGAAGAAGCTTTGAAAACTGAGACACATGTTGTTGCTATTTGTTGCCCAATCCAATTGACTAGCTAGGGATTATTTGTGCAACCTCGTGCCCTTTTATGATGGGCTCGTTCTCGGATGGGTCTTGGCTACCACGGGCCTTCTTTTCATGAACCCAAAAATGCACACTGCTGGAGAATGATGCCAATAACCCAAAACAACCTTTGATGGTGCCATATCTTGTCGAGCTTTTTGCAATCCCAAAGTTGACTCGGTGGGGAATTGACTTGCTGAGGAGATCCAATGTAGAGCTCGTGTAGTTGTCTTCTTTAGAGTCCAGAGATCTCCATGTCTCTTTCCCTTCTCTCTCTCACTCTCTCATTTTTTTTTATGACGCACCCTGTTTTTTGCCTAGACCGCCCTTTCGGGTTTTCAATCTAGCGGGCATCTCTTTTGCGTCTTCATTTTGACTCGATTAATGAGGGAGTGTGCATTGACTCTAGCTGAGGAGATAAGGCATGTGATTTTGCGGTGGAGACCTCTTGTCACTAAAGGTGAGTGACATTGACTTGATTAGGGAAGTGTCCCTAGTATTGACTTCATGTATTTGACCGTTTTTTGAATGACTCATGAAGGAAAGTAAGTCATTAAGAGAGAAGAGAAGGAAAGCTCCAATTTGATTGCAAGAAATTGGGAGTATGCAGAAAGAATAGAAGTCCCTAGACTCGACAAGGAACGCGAAATGATTCCAAATCTAAGAAAGTTGTTCAATCTTTTTGGTGATTAATTCATTGGCAAATGAATCGTACAAAGATGTCTTGACAAGTTCGAGATGAAGGCCGATCACCATAACGCGCTAGGGCTAAACATATTTTCTTTCTTGCATGAGACCGGACCCGCAGGTTGCCTACGTTCCTCCAGTGTAGAGGCTCAGGTCACCGTAGTTCTTGTGGATTCTCCATTCTTCGTGATGAATTGTTGCTTCGTCCTTCGTTGGTGGATGATGATGATCTTGATGTGAACTTCTTTGATTGAGGGGGATTTTTTTTTTTTTTTTTTTTTTTTTTGTGCTCTAACTTTTGCCTAGGTTGATTTGATGGTTTCAACCTAGCGAGCTCTTTTTTTTTTTTTTTTTTTTTTTAATCCCCCTTTGAAAACTTTGCTTGACTTCTTCATGATTGTTGCTCCACCTTGTTTGTCTTGGCTTCGTCGTTGATGTTGGCGTCGATGTTTAGCCCCTAGGCGTTCAAGTGATGGCCTTGTTCTAAAACTTGTTTAGACATCTTTTCATCATTTTGTCAAGAATTAGATCGAACAACTTGGAAGAGTGTATAAGGACAAGAACGACTTTTATTTGATAAGAAGACTCGACACTTAACATGGGACGAGAGAAAACATTAATGCACACAAAAGAGGACTTTTGACTCTTTTTTTTTTTTTTTTTTTATTCCTACTACTAGGTAGAGAAAGAGAAACGGAGATTGTTGTCGTCGTCCTCTTTGTTGAAGCCCCATTTCAAAACCAAGCCACTTCTTTGATGAGTTGCTCTTCACCCACGGTAAATTCGCCGTTGTCGATCAAATCTTGGATGATGTTTCGGAGAAGGAAGCACCCTTCGGTAGTGTGGCCACTATGCTTGTGGTAGCCGCACCATTCACCATGAGCATGATTTTTCAGTATCGCCTTCGGCTTGTACCCCTCCAAAGGTTTGATCTTCCCTCTTGCCACCAAAATTTCAAATGCCTCGGCTTGGGTTACTCCTTGGAGAGGAGTGAAAACTCGGTTGTTGGTGGTACCTTTGTAGCTTTTGAGGGTCGGGCCACTTGAGCATGCTTTATCATTGAACTTTGCTTTGCTGTCGGTGAGTTCTTGCAAATGGGCTTTGAGTTCGGAAACTTCTTCCTTGTGAATTCTTCTTTCATAATCAAGACGGGCCTTGAGTTCGGAAACCTCTTCTTTGTGAATCCTCTTGTCGATATCGAAACGGGCTTGCCACAAATTGTCTTTACGGCGGGCATCCTCGACAATCCTATCCATTTGTTCCCCCATTGATTTCATTATGTTGAGTAACCCTTCGTTGGACACGAAATCATTTTCACCGTTGTTGTTGTTGCCGTTGGAAGCCATTGGACCTATTGGAAGAGCACGGTTGATCTTAGATTGGCCCCACAAACACCTTTTGGATAAAATAAATTTAACCCACAAACACAAAAAAGACTCAACCATATAAAGAAAATGACTCTTTTTTGTTTTTTTTTTTTTTTATTTACAAAAGTCGGAAGGACGGAGTCCTTTTTGGGGTTTCTAGAAAAAATAGTGGAATCGTCACACTAGTATATAGACCTTCTCGCGGTCCCATATACTCATCGGATTCCACCACGCTTGTGAGCCCTACATGTGTCGGGATTAAACTAAATTAATGTAGTAAATCATACATGCGGGGACGGATTTTTATTTTCATCCAAAATAGCCACTTTTGGGGACGGAGTTTTATTTCGTGCATTGCAATAAATTGGCATGTATGATTTGAAGACATTAGTTTAGGGAAATCTCGGCACATGGAAACCGACTTGAGTCACGAAGTGTTAGACCCTAGACTAGAATTGTGTGGCTTGTGCTCGGCTTGAATATGAGGCTCAAAGGTCACCCCCGGCATGTAGTCATGAACTACGCCACGGGCTGAGGTTTACCGCTTCGAAAGAGCCAAGGTCGAGTGGAGCTTGAAACTTTCTAGGACGGGCCTCGACGGGTTTGGGGTTGGACTTGTGCGACTCGATAGTGAGCAGTTGATAAGAATAATGTGCATGTAGTGTGAGGTCTATCACGTGACAAAAACATTTTTTATTTTTTTTTTTCAAAAGAAAAGAAAGCAAATATGTCAAGTAAAGAGAGGAGGGAGGAGAATTAAGGTCCTAAATTATTACAACTTCCGAGTCAACCAATGACCGGTCAAAGCAAAGAAAGGAGGGCAAAAACTGCACTTTTCTGAGTTTCAGGGACTGATTTGCAACTTCCTGAAGTCTGAGGACCAAACTGTAATTTCCTGAAATCCAGGGACTGTTCTGCACTATTCTGAAACCCAGGGACTGTTCTGCAGTTTCTGAAACCCAAGGACTGTTCTGCAGTTTTCTGAGATCCAGTGACTGTTCTGCAGTTTTAAGGGTCCAGTGACCATTCTGTAATTTCCAGGAACTTCAGTGACCAATCTGTAATTTTCGGATTCAGCCCCTATATTTTTTATTTTATTTATTTATTATTTTTTTTTTATAAAAAGAAAATCAAAAGATTTTGGGGAGAGAAAGGAAAGGAGGAAAATATGTACAAAAAGCTTTGTCCTAAAATAAAAATGTAACTCCCCTTTTTATTTGGAAAAGCTTAAAATATGGAGCAAAGCTAGCTTTCCCAATATCCCCTTTTTTTTTTTTTTTTTTTTTTTTTTTTTTTTTAATGAAGCAAGTAAAAAGAAAAAGGAAAAGGAAAAAACAAAACTCACACACACAGTACACATTCGGCACACACACACACACACACAATGCACACACACACGCAAATGGCAGCCTCTGTTAGTGCCATATTTTTTTTTTGTTTTTATTATTATTATTTTTTTTATTTATTTATTTATTTTATTTTATTTTTGTTGTTGTTTCTTCTTGGTTCTGGGAAAGAACGGGATGCGCGCGCTTTTGAGATACAGAGCGGGAGGCGCGCGCATTTGAGACTGTTGGACAAAGGCGCCCGATTCTGGGCATACCTGCAACCTGACGGGTTCAAGGGATTGCCTTGACCCTAAAAATTGTACTTTTCCCCGACAAGAATTGTTAGCAAAAATAACATGCAATTGAAGGACATAATGCAAAGCGGGCGATTCTGGTGTATTGGGTCGGAGGCGCGCGCCTTAGGCCAAGAAGGCCAAAAGCGCACGCTTCCCACCTTTTACACCAAAATGCCCAGAAAATAAATAAAAGAACACCAAAAGTAAGAAACGCAAGTTTAACCCTCTATGTTAGTCCCCAGCGGAGTCGCCACTGTAGATACCCCGGGGAACCACGGCTTGGCTAGAGCGGTGAATTATCCTAGGATGTCTAACTTGTTTTAGATGTGTTTAGAGTCGCCACCTATGTTTTTAAAGGAACATAAGAAAACCTAAGAAAATAGCCTTTTTATATTGATCACGAAACTAGATATTCAAGGAAGAAGGGTTCGGGGGTTAGGTGACAGAGTGGGAAGTAGTTAAACACCCACTTCGCCCGGCTTAAGCCGGTCTTGCTACTTTTGGTGTTATAATATTTACATGTCCTTCAATTATTTAAATAGAAATGTGCTAACAATTATAATGAAAAGAAAAGGGGAAAAGAATGATTTTATTGATTTAATGCTAAATATTACATGTAATAATTATGCTAGACAATTACATGAAGAGATGAAAATGGTGAATTAAAATGTAGTTTGGAATGTTGGGATGTAACCTTGGTCAAACTTCAATAGTGAAGTGGCCTTTTGATTGTATCCCTTTTTATGGAGATTGCATACTCACTTAGAAGAGATGAGAATATGAAGAAAGGAAATAAGACTTAGAATTTAGAAGAAGAGAATAAACCTTGTATTTTATGCTTGAACGGAGAAGAACCAAATCTTTGTGTTGACCACTTCTTGAAAAATAGACTTTTGTGTGTTTTGAAGTATTTTTGTGTTAAGAAATCATCCTCCCCTTTCATGATGGAATGAAGAGGTTTATATAGGTGTTGGAGAAGTGTTTGTGGTCACAAAGATGGCCATTCCCCGGATCAAGCCAAGGCATAATGGTCTCGGGGGTTACAAATCAGAAAAGGAGGGAAATTTGGCAAAATCTGAGATTCTGGAAGCGGGAAGCGCGCGCTTCCCACCCCCCCCCCTATGGGAGGAGCACGCCTCCCACAAAGGAGGGCAAAGGCATGCGCATCCCAGCTTCAGGAAATTCATATTTCAGCCCAAAAGTTAACCCTGTTATGCAGTTAAGCCCCAAAACTAACGGAATTAGTCCAAAAACTTAACGAACATCACGAAAGTCAACGAAAATAAATGAAACAAAGACTCAAGGTTGACTTTGTCACTTAGTCAAATCCAAGACTAACGGAGTAAGTCAAGAACTCAACGGAAAGTAACAAAAGTTAACGGAAAGTAACAAAACATAACAGAAGAGAGGAAGATAGAGAATGTGTATGCAATCGGGACATGAGAGGTCCAAGTCGGGGTGTCTACACCATCACTTGAACGCCTAGAGGCTAAACATCGTGACAAATGCAACAACATCAACGACAAATCCAAGACATCAAGAGCCAAAGAAAGATGGAGCAACAACCATGGAGAAATCAAGCAATGTTTTCAAAGGGGGATTAAAAAAAAAAAAACTCGCTAGGTTGACTCTTCAAAACAACCTAGGCAAAAGTTAGAGCAAAAAAAAAATATCCCTCAATCAAAGAAGTGCACAAGATCAATATCATTTTCCAATGACAAAGCTACATCGACAACCATCACGACGAAGCAACCATCACGACGAAAGGAGCATCCACAAGAACTACGGCGACCTGAGCCTCTACACTTGAGGAACGTAGGCAACCTGCGGGTCTGGTCTCATGCAAGGAAGAAGATATGTTTAGCCCTAGAGCGTTATGGTGATTGGCCTTCATCTCGAACTTGTCAAGACATATTTGTACGAGGCATTTACCAATGAATTAATCACCTCAAGATTGAACAACTTTCCTAGATTTGAAATCATTTCACGTTCCTTGTCGAGTCTAGGGGCTTCTTATCTTTCAGCGGCACTCCCAGTTTCTTGCAATCAAATTGGGGCTTTCCTTCTCTTCTCTCTTAATGACTTACTCGCCTTCGTGAGTCGTTCAAAAATACATGAAGTCAGTACTAGGGACCACTTCCCTAGTCAAGTCAATGTCACTCATCATTAGTAACAAAAGGTCTCCACCGCAAAATCACATGTCTCTCATCCTCAGCTGGAGTCAATGCTTCTCATTAATCGAGTCAAAATGAAGACGCAAAAGAGATGCCCGCTAGATTGAAAACCCGAGAGGGTGGTCTAGGCAAAAAACAGGGTGCGTCATAAAAAAAAGAGTGGGAGAGAGAAGGGAAAGAGAAATGGAGATCTCCAGCCTCTAAAGAAGACGACCGCACAAGTTCTACATTGAATCTCCTCAGCAAGTCAATTCCCCACCAAGTCAACTTCGGAATTGCAAAAGGCTCGACGAGATACAGCACAATTAAAGGTCATCTTGGGTTGTTGGCATAAGAGAAGAGTGTTCTTGCAATGTGCATTTTTGGGCTCATGTGAAAGAAGGCCCGTCCGAGAATGAGCTCATGATTGATATGGGGTACGAGGTCGCACAAATAGTCCCCAGTGAGTCAATTGGTTTGGGCAGCGAGTAGCAACAACATGTAATTCCGTTTTCAAGCTTCTCCAAGCATGTGCCTCTCAAGTATGTCAAAAGTCTTCCCGAGAATGGAGTAGCTCATTCCATGTCCTCTTATGTTTGTTCCCTCGCACGAGGACAAGTCTCTTGATTTGCTTGACAAATGATGTCGCCCTAGGGGCTATGTGACTCAAGAACGAGAGCTTCCTTTGCTACTCTCGACGTTTAATTAGCCCTAGGGGCTATGCTCAAGAAAGATGTGTGAGACTATCCTCAAAGTCTCACAAAGGGAATGACGAAATGCCTTCTTGTCATGTGTGCCCGTGCCTGTTCCCCCAATCAAGGATAGGCCTTTCTCGTTCTACTTGCAATCAATGGTGGCACTCTAGGTTCTACGCTCGAGTTTGAAAGTCTCCCTTGGAAAGAAGCAATTCACTTCACCTCTCAACAAGGGCCCTAGAAAAGTCATATACAACATTGGAAGTTTCCTCGATTAGTTTGGCACCGAAGGTCTCAAGGGGCTTCGCAACCTACAATCTTTTGGGCTACGGCATTACAGTAATCCGAGCAAAGGGAAATATTGGGGCTTCGCAATTGGCAATCTTTTTGGGGGATGATACCCGAGTAATACAATTTGGGGAATAGTCTTACGGCTCCATGAAAGCGATCAAGCTTCAAGGGTCTCTTAGTACTTCACATCAAAGGTCTTTTGGTTTGAAAGGAGGACTCCGATGTTATGAATGAATTTGATGATTCTTGTTAGAACTTACAACGAGATTATGAAGAAAGTCTTAGAGAAAAGGAAAAAGATTTAATATGCTAAACTCTATCAAAACAGAGTTATAGAGGGAAATGCCATGGCCAATCCCAATGTTTCTGCAATTCAGCACCCCCTTCTCTGAGATCAAAAACACAAGTTACATCCACACAAGTTGCATCCTCATGAGTTTCATCCGAAGATCCGTTATTAGTTCAACACAAGAAGACTCAAGTAAGCATATCCATTTGGGACCTTCTCACACCAAGACCTTACCGTCCGCGATCTCGACGACACCACAAGGCATTACTGCATCTTTTGACATAAGCCCTCCGCCATTTGGGTACCGACCACAATGAGGCCATTCATCTCCCCAGTAAGAGTAAGAAGAAGATCTCTATCATCCGCTCTCAATATAATGCCGAGCCGATTCCAAGATAATCTGGGGCTTTACATCGAAAGGTCTTCACATTCCATCGTCTTGAAGCTCACAAACAACAAGTACATGACATTTGGGGGCTTAGCAATCTCTCGAAGCTTGGGGCTTGCTCACATCGACAAAAGGAAATTTATTCAAATGGGCCAAAATCTGATTTATCTTGGGGCTACGCAAGTCACTCAAAGTTTGGCATCAAAGGCATTCTAGGGGCTTTACAATCAGCAACCCCTTGGTATCTCGACATCAAAAGTCTATTGGAGCCCCACAATCGAAATCTCTTGGGGCTAAACATCAATCTTCGTTGGGCACAACGGCGATAACGACAGAATTCAACAAGACAATCCAGACTACGATCGAACATGACTTGATCTTGGGTTGGCTTAACAAACACACAATGCTTACAATGGTTCACCCACGAACTAAAAAAAAAATGACAAAAGATTTTTTCTTTTTTCTTTTTCTTGCTTGTGTAAAAATCATGTGCTTTACTTTGCTCCTAGCTTCTTCCCCAGCGTTCTCCGTCATCCTTGAACTACGCTGATCTGATTCTCTTTAAGGGATACGTAGGCAGCCTCTTGGCACGACCAACCCATCATCCAGAATGTCATCTCACCGACACTCCATCAAAGTACAAGCAACTCATCTTCATCAAAAGTGTCAACATCCTTCATCAAAGCCACGGCATCAGAAATCCATCCCAAATCAAGCGGCCATGGTAAGTGAAAGTATGAACATCATTCACGCTTTCTATAAATCACTTCACAACACAAAAATAATTTCTCCATCCTTTTAAAATCTCTCTCATGCAAATCTGCTTTTCAAATCACAAAGCACCATAAGCACAATTTTCTCTCATCTCACACAAGCACATGCATTTGCAAAGCATACGCATAACAGGTACAGGCACACAGCTCTACGGTGAACCAATAAAATCACCACCTCAGCAAAGTCTACTCAACAAATTCACATTCATCTCTAGTCCCCTATACGAACTCTAAATCAGCAGGCAGACTTTCGAGTCCCTCTACATCGGCAGGCAGACTTTCGAGTCCCTCTACATCAGCAGGCAGACTTTCGAGTCCCTCTAAATCGGCAGGTAGACTTTCGAGTCCCTCTACATCGGCAGGCAGACTTTCGAGTCCCTCTACATCAGCAGGAAGACTTTCAAGTCCCTCTACATCAGCAGGCAGACTTTTGAGTCTCTTTATATTGGCAGGCAGACTTTCGAGTCCCTCTACATCAGCAGGCAGACTTTCGAGTCGCTCTACATCGGCAGGCAGACTTTTGAGTCCCTCTACAGCAGCAGGCAGACTTTCGAGTCCCTCCAAATCAGCAGGTAGACTCTCGAGTCCCTCTAAATCAGCAAGAAGACTCTCGAGTCCCTCCAAATCAGCAGGCAGACTCTCGAGTCCTTCTACATCAGCAGGCAGACTCTCGAGTCCCTCCAGTCCCCTATACGGACTCTAAATAGTGGCCACGGTGGGCCGATTTCTATCACCGCACCCCTTCTATCAGTAAAAGTCGCTCACACAGGGAGCGCATTCCTATTCCTTGTAATTTCAATAATTCCTGCTTTTTTATTTAGTCTTTATTTTCCCTTGTCAATGTCCTCGGCGGATGTTTTGTTCTTTCGTCGACGTGTTTTGCTTTGCAATCCACGTCGCCGAGGGGCTCTGTAGACACCCTGCCTTGGACCTCTCATGTCCCGATTGAATACACATTCTCTATCTTCCTCTTTTCTGTTAAGTTTTGTTACTTTTTATTAACTTTCGTTACTTTACGTTAAGTTCTTGACTTATTCCGTTAGTCTTGGATTTGATTAAGTGACAAAGTCAACCTTGAGTCTTTGTTTACTTTGTTTTTGTTGACTTTCGTGGTGTTCGTTAAGTTTTTGACTGATTTCGTTAGTTTCGGGGCTTAACTGCATAACGGGACCAACTTTTGGGCTAAAATATGGATTTTCTGAAGATGGGACGAGCACCCTTTTCCCTCCTTTGTGAGAGGCGTGCGCCTCCTATAGGGGGTGGGATGTGCGCGCTTCCCACCTCCAGGATCCCAGATTTTGCCAAATTTCCCTCCTTTTCTGATTTGTAACCTCCAAAACCATTATACCTTGGCTTGATCCGGGGAGAGGCCATCTTTGTGACCACAAACACTCTCCCTACACCTATAAATACCTCTTCATTCCACCATAGAAAGAAAGGAAGGATTCTTGACTCAAAAACTCTCTAAAACTCAAAAGTCCATTTTCAAAGAGTGGTTACTATAGACAAATTGGTTCTTCCCCATTCAAGTACAAGGTACAATGCCTACTTTCTCCTTCTAAACTCTTTTACTTCTCTTTATCAAAACTCTTTATTTGCTTTTTTCATCTTTCATATCTTCTAAATGTGTATGCAATCTCCATAAAAAGGAATACAACCAAAAGGCAACTTCACTATTGAAGTTTGGTCAAGGTTACATTCCAATATTTCAAATATTACTTTAATTTCCCCATTTCATATTAATGTAATTGTTACATGTAATCTTTAGCATAAATTAATAAATAAAACAATTCTCTTTTTATTTCCCTTTCATTTTCCCCTTTTCTTTACAATGTAATTGTTAGCACATTTCTCATATTAAAATAAGGACTTTTAGCATAAGAACACCGATAATAGCAAGACCCGCATAAGCGGGGCGGAGTGGGTGTTTAAGTACTTCCCACTCCGTCACCTAACCCCCGAACCCTTCTCTTCCCGAATCTCTGGTTTTGCATATAAAATAGGATTTTTCTTTAGGTTTTTCTTATGTTTCCTCAATAACATAGGTGGCGACTCTACAAATTAAAACAAGTTAGACATCCTAGGATAATTCACCGCTCTAGCCAAGTTGTGGGCTTTCCCGGGTTATCTACATCACCTTATAATTCTTTCTCACTATGAATTTCTTTAATTATTATTTGTAAATGAACTTAAAAGTATTGCTCAAAGTACCTTCAAAATGATAAAAAACAACAATAACTCACTCATAACTTAGTTGATAATGGCTCCTCATTAGACATATTTCCATCAGCAATTGAACGATTCACTACTTCACTATGTTTACGACAAATTGATTTTGGAGATGGATTAACAGGAGGTTGGACAGTGGGTTGGACAGGCTGAGATGAAGTAACAGAAGTTGAGCCAGTCGGAAGTGAAGCAATTGAAGGTGAGCCAGTCGAAGGTAAAGCAATTGAAGGTGTTGCAGTCTGAGGTGAACCAATTGGAGGTAAGGGGCTATATACCGAGATCAAGCGACGAGACACCATCTGAATGTGTAACAAACAAATAAGCATATGCATTGTAGGATGGTCTATCCCAAAATAAATGTCAAATTTTAAATTAAAAAACAGTACAAGTAAAACAACATTGATCAAAAAGTATTTGAGTAAAACATGTTATTATACAAAATGACATTACTATACTATCAGTTAATGCAAGCTAAAATCCTAGTGGGTCTGAAATAACTTTAACATAAGATTGTACATACCATCAAAAATAGTTACACCTTACCAACAAAATAAAAAGAAAAACGAGATCAGTGAACAAAGATGAATGAAATCATACCGTAAAACCGTTTAAATGAGAAATATGATAAAAACATCACAATAATCACCTTCATATTACAAATAGTTAGAGAATACCTGGGTTTTTTTTTTTTTTAATAGCTTCGATTTTTCACCGAATGACTCAGATTTTACCCTTGAATGTAAAGGGTTGTTTTGATTTTAGGAGAAATTAGGGTTGTGGGGTTTGGATGAATGAGTTAATTAAGATTTGGGTCCATGGAAAGGGGGAAGGGGTTAAGATTTTGGAATGGGGCTATGGAAGGAGGGAAAGATTTTAGGGTCAGGGGATGGGGAAAAAGGGGTGGGGAAGGTAATGGATTATGACTAGGGATGGCAATTCTACCGAACCCGATCCGTATTCGAGATAATCTGGCCCGGGATGAGTGGGTTTGATAACAACTTTCCTAAACCCAGCGGGTTCGGATACGGGTTCGGTAGCTTCATGAGATCCGTCCGTATCCGACCCGTATTCAACCCGAATAGTATTTATATTAGGCTATTTACTATTTTACCCTTACTTTCAATCATTATTACTCCCCTAACCTTGAACATATTATTTATGAACTGTGGAAATAAAGGGTTGGGCTAAAACCCAAAGGCAATAAAAGAGATGGGTCAGGCCCAAAAAAAAAAAAAAACTAGGCAGCCAAGCGGATACGGTCGGATTCGGATTTGCCCATCGTCGGATACGGACGGGTTTGGTAGCCTCGGGTCGGATACGGGTTTTGCAATATTCGGACCGTATTCGACCCGTTGCCATCCCTAATTATGACTGACCTTTGGAAAATGTAAAAGTTAGAAAGTCAAAAAGATAGACATGCTTAAAGATAGGGGGAGGAAACGCTGATTTCTACTTTAAAAATTTCACTTTTTGTGGTGGAGAAAAATAAGGGGAACCGAAAATTAAATGGAGGGAACTTTTGGTGGAATTTTTTTAAAGGCGTACTCATTTCAGGGGTGAATATTTTGAAGAAATTGGTCTAGTTTACTTAAAGATCATTTTTAAATATGGATTTCATATACTCCCTCCGTCCCATTTGAAGAGTTAAAATTTCTTAAAAGGGCGTCCCATTTTAAGAGTCAAAATCCTAAAATGGAAAGTGGGTCATACATATCATACTCACAACAATTATCCACTAACTCTTCTCTACCCCATTTTTTCTCTCTTACCCAACTATCAACACTCACAACACATCACATTTTCCTTAATTCTTGAACCCACCCATTTTTTGACTCTTATAATGGGACGGAGGGAGTAGAAATTAATGATAATTACTCCGTCCACCTTTCTTGAAACTAGTGTTCAACTTATTACATTTCAATCAATGATTTAAGTAAAAAATAATCATTTAAATGAAAATTTAATATTATTATCAAAAGTATTATCAATCATAATATAAAAATAATTTTTAAATCTTCATTATCATTATTTTTTATTTCATTTTTTTGTCAAATTATAAATAAGTTAACCATTAGTCTCAAGTAAAGTAAGACGGAGGGAGTACATATTTTTCAAAGTATTATTTTGAAACAGATAACTTCATGTCATTTAACAAAATGACAATTAAGAAAGAAAAAATGCAATATAGAAACATAATTCATTTAACATCAAAATAAACAACATTCAAAGTACAACCATTGATACAAGTTCATTTAGTTTCTCCAGAATTTCTTCTCCATCCAATTCATAAGGAGGTGCACGGAACTCTCTGGTGCCATCAAAATCGTCTTTATAGGTGTTATACCGCAATTGATGATCTGAAGGCAACCATCTACGATGTCCCGTGAAACAAACCTTTCCAGCGCCCTAACTAGAAGTTACCTACAAAAATAAATAATAATAAAAATAACATCAACAACAAATAAAGACTTTGTCTCCTTATAGTAATCACATGGAATTGTCAATAGAAAAAGGTAAGGGAAAAAAGTAATTATCTAGAGGTTACCTCATCCTTGCAGATCGGACATGCATTATAACCAGCTGTACTCCAACCTGAAGTGATACCATAAGCAGGGAAATCATGTATTGTCTACATTAGCATGGCCCGTAATGTAAATTGTGTGTCGAAGTACTTATCAAAAGTTTGTACACCATTGACCCACAACTCTTTGAGCTCATCAATGAATGGTCACAAATAAACATCTATCTCCTTTCCTGGATACCCTGGAATAAGCATAGTTAACATTGCAAACTCTTTTCACATACCCTTCCAAGGCGGTAAATTGTAAAGAACCAAAACAACGGGCCAGGTTCAATGAGTTGCATTCATATCTCCAAATGGATTTAATCCGTCGGTAGCAAGCCCCAACCTGATGTTTCGAGGCTCTGATGCAAAACCAGGATAGTCAATATCAAATGACTTCCATGCGTCTCCATCCGCAGGATGCCTTAAAACATCGTCATCCACCCTTTCTTCTTTGTACCATATCATGTCTTTTGCAGTATGTGATGACATGTATAACCGTTTCAACCTCGGAGTTAATGGAAAGTAAAACATTGCCTTATGTGAAACTTTTGTCTTACCAGAACTAGGCTTGTATCTTGGGTGATCACACACAAGGTATATATCCAAAACCTCATATTCCTTATAATACAATACACAATCATTTGGACATGCATGAATTTTTTTATAGCCCAACCCCAACTTTTTTAACACCTTGAACGCTCTACGAGTGTCAAGAGGCAGTGTATTTCCCTCTAGAAGCATGAGCCACATCATCTCCAGCAAATCATCAAACTGACAATTGGCGGTACAAGATTTAACTTTGAAATGTAGTAACTCTACAAAGGCAGTTAGTTAAGAGAATTGTGAGCAACCGGGTATAACTCTTGCAAGGCTTGTTGCAGGAGTTCTTCATAGTCTAAAATATCTTGACTATGCATGTCATATACACCCTCGTCTACATTATTATGATGCATTGACACAAATGGATAGACATCATTTATAATGCCCATAACTTGGTCATTGTCATCAAAATAATGGTGGTTTGGTGGCTGAGATTGCGATGATGTCGAAGCAGAATCTAAGCGTTCACCGTGGTGTGTCCATGATGTATAGTTAAACATCATCCCCTTCCGCAACAAGTGGCATTTCACTTCAGAGATACTATGAAATACCATGTTGTTGCAGTTAGAGCATGGACACGGGATCATGCCGGAGGAATTATGATTATGTGCTATTGCAAACTCAAGAAAACTATCAACCCCATCTATATGTTGCTTAGAAAATTTTTTAGAAAGATACATCCAACTTTTATCCATTATTGGAGGGAGTGATAATCTAATAAGAAAACAAATGAAATGGATGATGTTGATTTAGAATGGAAAATGGACTATTGGAAAAGAAGATATGAAATAATACGGAAAAAAAGACAAGGACACATAGATGCAAAACTCTAGAAGACAAGTATTGGAGATTGGGTGTATGGATACAAGAATCGTGTGTATTGAGAGAATTTATAGACAATAAAAAAAATTTAGGTGACCAAATTTTTGTCACCTAAAGTAAAATATTATCAAAGCCTTATTTGAGAAGTCAGTGATGTAACCATTACGAACTGCTTTTATGTTTGATGTAACTATTGCCAGTTACTTTTTCAGAGAACATTTTGATTTATGTGCCGCTAATCTTAGGTGACAAATAAATTTGTCACCAAAGCTATTTAAGGTGACCAACATTTACATTTGTCACCTAAAATATTTAAGGCGACAAGTTTTTTTGTCAGTTTATGCAATTTTATATTTTATACATTATAAATTTATTTATAAACCTGAACATGCAAAGTAACACACATATTCGTTGTACACAATGGCATGTGACTAGGGATGGAAATTTGACCGAACCTGATCCGAACCGAAGGCAATTCGATCCGAAATATTCGGGTTTGGTTTGGTATATTTAAAACTCAATCGGGTTCGGATCGGTTTCGGTAACACCCCTGATCCGATCCGATCCGACCCGATCTCATTTAACTTACACAATTTTATTACTGCCCCCTCATGTTTTGAAATATACACATCACCCACCCTAGGTATATAAGAAAAATCTAGGGTTTTAGAAGCTTAATTTTCTTTCAGTCATTCTCTACGCCGACTCATATCTCTCCCGTCATTCTCCTCTCCTCTCTCTATTCGATCGATCGTTGCCCGTCTGTTGCCCGTCTGTGAGGCCGTGACGCGACTCCTCTATCGGATCTCCTTCTCAACTTCTCAACGTCGTCCGAATCTTACTCAAATCTGACAAACCCAGATCTCAATTTCCATCGAGTTCAACTGAATTTCTAACAAATTCATCTCTATTGAGGTAATGTAAACAATTCATTGACATTGGATTTCTGTTTATGATCGCTAGGTGTGAGTAGGCAATTTCTTGGATTTCTGTATGGCACTTCATTTTTTTTTGTTTTTTTTTTCCAATGAAGCTGCACACTCTTTTGCATTTTTGATGCATCCATTGTGAAATCTTGAGGTTAAATTCATTTTTAGGGAAAAATCCAAACATTTTTTTTTCTTCAAAAAACAGGCTGCAATGCTGAGTCTTTAAAAAAAACATGAAAGCATCGGATCGGATCGGGGCACGGATCAGAGCGCGGATCAAGAAACTTCAGATTGGATCGGATTCGGTAAATGGTTTCTAGTGTTCGGATCGGATTCGGATCTGGCCTGATTCGATCCGAACCCGACCCGTTGCCATCCCTAAATGTGAAACACAAATTATTGATTGACTGAACACTATTTTGATATAACTAATAAGAGCAACTTTTTCAGAGAATATTTGGATAAGAAAAAGTTGATTTTGCTAGATGAAACCACACGGAAAAAAGCATAAACTTTAGGTGACCATTATTTCATCACTAAAGACTTAGTCACTTAAGTATTATTACTTAGGTGACCAAAAATTATCTCTTGGTAACATAAAAACCTTCTTAAGGTGAGGATATGACTGGTCAACAAAGGGTTTGTCACCTCATAATTCTTAGGTGACCAAAATTTTACTAGTCGCCTAAGTTGTATAAGATGACCACCAACTCGTTGGCACTTACTATTTTTCTTAGGCGACAAAATGTTTTGTTTGTCATTTAATCTTCAGGAAGGTGACCATTTATTTAGTCATCAAAAGCTTTGGCACCTAAGTTTATGTAAAATGAAAACTTTTTTGGTCGTCAAAGTTTTGGTCACCAAAGTTTATGTTTAGGTGACCAAATTTAAACTTGGTCACGTAGAACACGTTGAGGTGACCAAATATTTAGTCACCTAAGATTTGTCATGAAAAATTGAACTCTTGTGACCAATAAATATGTTTGTCACCTAAATCCTTATTAGGTGACCAAAAATTATTTCGTCACCACAACTTGGTCGCCTAAAATACATTTTCTAGTAGTGTGTAAAGATTACAACTTTAGTAAATGCGCTCACATTGATCTAGCTTGGCTTCTCTGCAATAATAATCTCTCACTTATACATTATTATCTCCCCTCCCCAAGAACATATAAATATAGTCATGGTTGGGTTGTAGGATCGCCCCCATGGCTCTCCTAGGCCCCCGGCCCCCTCCTATACACTATTTTGTATCTCTCTCTCGATATCCTAACTTTCTCCTACACAAAGTAAAGTAGCAAATATTATGGTGGTAGTCACAATATATTTATAGGGATAAAAAACATAATCCTGATCAAAACCTAATTACTCGGAGTCCTAGAGACTGAAGGAGTATAATACTTTTTCTCCAAGTATTATTCACATAAGATGGGAATTAGGAATCTAATTCCTGTAAGGAATTTGATTCCTTTTCCACTCCAACTTTCCATCCACGCGTCAGCCTACTCCACGCCATGCCTCCTCTAGAATATTGTTCCCCAATGGTACTGAAGGTGCCCTATTGATCAAGAAGGCCGTCGTGTCAACTGCATATGCCCAAAACATCTTCGGAAGTCCACACTTCAACCTCATACTTCTAGCCCGCTCGTTCAATGTCATGTTCATCCTTTCTGCAACCCCGTTGTGTTGAGGTGTCCCTTTAGGTGTTTTTACCATATAAATCCCATTCACATCACAATATTCCTTGAATTCCCCGAGCTCATACTCCCCACCATTATCAAACCTTAATCTTTAAACCTTGAATCTCGTCTGTATCTCTACCAAGGACTTCCATTCTTAAACACCTCGAATGCCTCATCTTTGTGTTTTAAGAAATAAACCCAGACCTTCCTTGTAGAATCATCAATAAAGGTCATATAATATGACACACCTCCTAGAGAATATACTGGAGCCAGTCCCCACAAATTTGTGTGAACCAATTCTAACTTTGCTTCCCTTAAAGCCCTACCTGTCCTCGAGAAATTACTCCTCTCTTGTTTGCCAAACACACAGTCTTCGTAAATCCCCACATCGACTATCTTCAAACCCGGTAGTCTTCCATTTGAGCAAAGGATCCGCATCCCCTTCTCACCCATGTGGCCCTATCGATAGTGCCACATATCCGTATCACCCGTAGCTGACTCTACCGCGAGACTATCCTTGGTGTTGTTCGCCAAATACAATGTACCCTCCTTATTACCTCGAGCGATCTCATAATATCCCTTGGTAATAACCTAGTTCATGCAGCCAAAAGTTACCGAGTAAACTTTTTCATCCAACTGCCCAACTGATAACAAGTTCTTTTTCAAACCCGGAATGTGTCTGACCCCGTGTAGATGTAGAACCTTACCGTCTGATGCTCCTATTCTGACATCCCCCTTCCTCCTCTTGATTTCTAAGGCTCTCCATCCACCAGATAGACCTTCCAAAATCACTGGAAGTATAATTTTCCATCTTCTCTACATGTCCGTATAAGTGGAATGTGTTGGTGTATATGCCCTAGGCATGTTATTAGCACGTTGTTTAACAATGTTTGTTATCACTTTTTTCATTTATATAAAGAGATATTTTAGATTATTAGTTGTTACATGTTTTGTTATAATAATCTCCGCCTCTAGTACTTATGAAGAACTAGTATTAGTTTAATTCGATGATCATGTGATGATCATGTGTATGGGATACAAGTTAAACTTATGGGTATGTGTTGGGAACACATACTGGACATGACCCAACTATGAGGTTTATGTCATGGTCATGATGTCATAATTAAACCTCTAATTGAATCCTAAGACCAGAGATTATTACGATTTTCCACATAGTGCAGATCATGTTTGACATATTCAAACATTACTCTTAACCAAGTAATTATAAAGGATATGATTGGCATGATCGAAGCTATGTAGGGAAGTGTAATAAGTCAAATAGAATTTGTCCCTCTTCGTGAGAGATGTCAAGCTTGAGCCCCTCGATGAATAGTATTGATGAAATGCATGGCCGTGCTCAAATGGATTGATATGATCAATGCCATTTGTATTATCAACTATTTGGAATCGAGAAAAGCTTTGGGCATTGTAAGTTGACCATTGACCATGGATTACGCTCAATGACATCGTGGACAAAAAGATTGTGATATGTTCTATAAAGAATAAGTGAACTTTGACAAAGTTGTTTCAATTGAGTAATCATAATGGCCTACTAGGGTCTGCTCATGATTTATGAGAACAAATGTGTTTGGACTCATTGCCAACTTGATATAATCATATGGGGTCACACACAATAGAAGGAATTGTTAAAAGGCAAAAAGGCAGAATTTTGGTCTAGCACGACCGTGCCAGTTTATGAGTACGACCGCGCCAGTTAACAAGCTCGATCGTGCCAATAATCATCTGAGGGAAGTGTAAGTACCCCAATCCGAAATTGACCAACTTAGAGGAACTCTTAGCACCATTCAGGGATAAACTGATAGGCTGGGACCTCACTAAGATAAACCTAAAATTCCAGGACTACTCTGGAATTAAAATTGAAAAAATCCAGAAGCTCGCCAGGCTGAGCCGTACGGATAATTTGGGTACTAGAGGGGCCAATCCGTACGGATGGTTTGGGCGCCCTCAGTCCCTATAAATGCAGGCCCTTGCTGATCATTTTAGGGGGGGAGAAAATTGTTTAGAAAGCAGAAGCTCTGCAGAAAATATAACAGAATAGAGTGATCAACACACTTGAGAGAAAAGAGAAAAGAAGATAGGCTAGAATCAATATTGGTGAGGCCTCCTTCTCTCCCATCTTCTCTTCATCTCTTCTTATTTTTTTGTCTATTTACTTATTTTATGCCATTATAAATAATATTGTGAAATGGAACCAAGCCTTAGAGTGATCAATGGTGCCCTTCATGCCTAGTGTGTGATTTGTGGGTTATAAACCATGATGATCAAGGCTTGTTATGTTTAAATGCACCTTTATTTTATTGTCATTTACATTAATGCACTTTACATTCAAGTCTTTACTTTTGTTGTCTTTAAATTAATGCAATTCACCTCCAAGTCTTTACATTTATGTTGGTTTATTTGAGTTTGATTAACTTTGGATGGTAAAGTCTCAATCTTTACCATCCAAGTTCTTGATCAACTCATAATAATGTCCCTTTTGATGGTAAAGATTCAATCTTTATCCATCTAAAGGTTGATTTCTTGTTTCCCCAAGGTTTTCCTTGAGTGAATCATTCATTTGGATGTTAAAGTTGCAATCTTTAACCATCCAAATGATGATCTTGGCTCAAAAGACATAATTTATCAACTTTCTTCATATTTCCCCAATGATTGCCTTGATCACACCCAAGAATCTTTGTTTTGGTGTTTAGCTAATGATCAATGGCATAGGGATGATCTTATTCATGTTTTGTAACTAGCAAATAGGCTGAACAAACCCAAATCAGTCCAGTTTTAGCAGAATCCCCTGTTTCTGCCTGAGACTGGACTGATTCCTGAGTATCTGTCAAAACCTCCTGGACAGCCCCATAAAGTCGTACGGCTGGTTTGTCTAGGGGAGCATTTTTTCCAGTTTTGCCACTTTCTGCTAGATAATTTGCAAAGTAAACCTTTTCTATTAAAAGTCACCTTCGCCCGTTTTTTCAAGAAAACATACACACACTTGCACAATTTTTAACAAATTTTAGGGAGACTCGGTATTTTTGAGGCACTTTGGGTGAACTACCGGTTGAGTTCTTCCCAAAGCGTAACCTGACCTCCGAATCCTTAATCTCTAACCATTTTTTGTTAAGTTTGGGTTTAAAATTAAACTAACGTGGCGACTCCGTTAAACATTTGAAAGTGCCGTGTTTGGCATTCTCGAGGGAAACACCTTTCCATTTTCCCGCGGGGATCCTTACAGTGGCGACTCCCCTGGGGAAGAAAGTGTTTGCAAACTTCTTTTTAAAAGCTTTTGGGACACTTTTGTGTGGGTCAAACTCCCGTTCCCGTTCGTTGACTTTGTGCATGTTTTCTGTGTATTTTATGTTTCTGTTTTGATTTCTGGATGTGAAACTGTTCTGGAAATTCAATGAACTGGGGCTTGATGATCAGAAGTTGAAAATGGCAAAAAATAATGGAGCTACTTCTCTAGCCGTACGGCTAGTTTGGCTGGGCCCACAGAATGCTTCAAGCTAACAATTTTGTGCAGGGCAGAAGCATTCTGATGGTCCCCTTGCATTTCTTCTTGTCCAGGTTCCATTTACAGCCTCTACTTGTGCACATTCACCTTCTTTTTTGTTAGCCAAAAATGGATTTTCAAGGCTTGGTAATGCACAAACCTTTTGGACATAAAATTGGGTTTTTCAAAGCCTCATTGTGCATTACCTCTTTCAAAAGAAGTTTTGGTTTCTCAAATTCTTTTGTTGTGTACAACCTTTTTGTACAAATGATTTTCAAAAGGTTGTTGTTCTTGTTGTAAAATTTTGGTTTCAAAAACCTTTGGTTGTGCACAACCTTTCCATGTACAAAATTTTGATTCTTGCTTGTTCATGGCTTTGCTTGATTACTTGTGCAAAATACTTGTTTGAATTATTTGTTCATATCTTGTATATATTGGTCATACATTGTTCATGATATTAAGACAAATTGAAATTTCCTATTTTAACTCAAAAAGGAACATAGAAGGCTTCACACAACGCGCACTTGACCTTATGCACGTTCCAAAAATCCTCTAAACCAGGGATGGATGCCACGATGCAGCTTGATTGGTGCCCCTGTGCCCTTCTCGCGCGCACGGGTCCATTCCACCTCCCCTTCCGAGCCGAGTCAACAACACTTGTCGGTGACACACAAATACCGTGACATTGGTTGGTTTTTGGTCTAGCTCAAGTCATCACGTCCCTAATACGTGCCCGAAATTAATTATGGCCAAGTTAACGCTCGAGTCATTACTCCTTGTGAAAGCAAGTGTGACCAAGGTCATCTTTGACCCGGTCCTTGACTTATGCGTTAATTCCAACCATAATTAACCAAAGTCATGTATTAAGGATAGGGTGACGCCGTGTCGTTAAGCCCTAATGTTTGATTCATCCTAATCATCTTTAAGCCCAAGGCTAAGTCCGAGATCCCTCATTTAAAATGAGGTCATGTCGGAATTTTGTTGGAGTGTTAAGTCAATCTTGACCTTAACTGGGGCTTAACTATGATAAGAATGGCCCATCCATTGGAACTTTGCGACACACTAGATCCTAGAAATGGTTCTTTTGGTCGGTGGAAGCCACGTGCCCTATAGAACCCTCACCCGGGATAGTCCGTCTTTGGGGGTGTGCAATACAGGTGAAATACTAGGGGTCTATAGGCATAGTGATGGCCTCCACTGATCCAGGGTTTAGAGTAGTTGCGAAAAAGAAGAGAAATCTTTTCCAACGAATTAAGAATAAAATGCGTTTTGAAGTAAACATGAACAAAGAAAAATGAATAAGGAAAATAAGTTTTCATGTTGCATGATCCTAAGCCTTTTCCCAAACACTAGCCCAAATTGATACCCGAGTCTGAAACGAATATCCCTCTCCTCCGCAGCTCGCAAGAAGTGGGTCAGGGTTCCGGGTCGTCGTCTGGTTAGTGCCGAGTCTGACAGTTCATCAGCAGCTTCACTCAGACTTCTCCGAATGACTAGTCCGGTAAGAAATAGTAGTGGGGGTAACAACGCAGTTAATCCTAATGGGCTCACTAGGGAAGAGTTAGTACAAGCTCTAGAGGCCGCCAGGGCCAGGGAAGAGAGCATCAGAAAACATCAGGAAGATATGCAGAATAGGGTTGTGGAAGCCATGAGACAGAGAGGGGTAGCCGTCGTGTTCGAGAACGATAGAGGTTTTGTGGAAATCATTGATGAAGAGGAGGTTGAAAATGTGCAACCCCGGGGTTATAATCGAGTCCCTCCTCCCCAAACTTACCCAAATGTGGTGACTTCACGTCCCGCATTCCAAACCACCATTCACTAAAGTGTGCCCACTACCCAAGTTCCTTTTATTCCGCCAGGAGGTTTCCTCACATATCCGCCCGGATTCAACCCGTATGGTCCTATCCCAACGAGCCGAGCACCCTTAGCTCCGGCCACCGCCGAGTTACCACCGCTAGCTTTACTAACCACATCCCAAGGGGTACCATACCCGTTCCACCACCTAGGGGCACAAACCTCTGAGGTCGCTCCGTTGTACATCCCAGCAAGTAATCAGGGATATGGGTATGTCTACACCCATGCACCACCTCAAAGCCTTCCCCCGGTGATACCATCCACCACCGTGCCTCTAACCATAATGCCGGTGACAACCCAAACCATGGGATCCATTAGCTCTAGCCCACACATGGACCCTCAAATGGGATGGTTGGTAGAGAAGTTGAAAAAAATGGAAGAAAGGTTTGAGGGGATGAACGAGAAGAAGTCCGCCTTGGGAATCACCGATCCCGATAAAATTGTTCCCCTTCCTCACAGATTCAAAATGCCAGAGATTGATAAGTTTGATGGAACCACTTGCCCCCAGACTCACCTCAATGCCTACACCTTAGCAATGAGGGCAAAGGGTTGTACCGTGCAACAAATGGCCGATCACTTCCAACTATCTTTGAGAGCAAATGCACTCAAATGGTTCTTTAACTTAAAAGACGAGTCTCGAATCACATGGGACCGGATCAAAGAAGCTTTCCTCACCAAATACCGATCTAAATTGGAATGGGAGACCAATCGCACTGACTTGCAAAGCACCTTGTAAAGGAACGATGAACCAGTTGGTAAATTCTACAAGAGGTGGAATTACAAACTTGGAGAAATTTCCAATCTGCCTACTGAGGATGAGCAACTAGATATTTTTCAGTTATGTCTGAAACCTCAACTGCGGGCTTTGATCAGTCACCATTTCTACCCTAATCTCCGGGCTATGGTAACCGTTGGGTCCAAGTTTGAGAAGGCTCTCAGCGAGAAATCCTCTGCCCAAGGTAGTGGTAGATATCTCCCTCAAACCACTGGCAAAGGGAAGGAAACCTTAGGGATAGTCAACAATATCCAAGGGGAAAACCCGATGCAAGCCCCACAAAGGTTAGAAATTCGGAGAGACGTCCATATGTGAGGTTTGAAGATTTTGGGATGCCTATAAGCAAGGTGTTTGAAGGGCTAGTCAAGCAAGGCCTCACAAAGCCTTTAGTTAACTACCAACCCAAGAATCCTGTAAATACCTCGACAAGAGTAAGAGATGCGCCTTTCACAATTACCACGGACACAACACCGATGAATGATCCGTAGTAAAATGCATCATCCGTGACCTAATAGACAAGGGAAATCTTGAGCACCCTCGTGGTCCAAATATAGTCAATAATCCCTTCCCCGACAACAGCGCCATCAACCTGATTGAGTTCGAACAAGATAGTGTGAACATGATCGAGCTTGGAGAAACAGCACCAGTAACCTTCTTGGAATTTAACACCCCGCTGATGGAAATCGGGGAAAAATGGAAGGACATCCTATGGGCATGTGTACAAGAGGGAAAGATGAAGTGCCCCCCCTGATTGTATGATAGCCAACATATTGAGTGCAAGAGTCCTACACCGAAATGCCAACGAGTTGATTGTGATTAAGCTCACTGAGCACAACCTAACGTACGATGAGTGCATGGAAGAAATGAAAAAGGCCATTAAGAACGAGGTGGAAGGCCGAAGCCACGGTTCAAATGAGTGTTGCCCTCCTCACAACGATTATTTCCATGTCACAGAACCGTGTAGTTCGTCAACCGGCAATAGGTTGATTAGAAGGGTGTGTTTCCACAATGAAGGGAATGTGTCCGAGGAGGCAAGAAACCCGGGGATCTCTAATTATGAAGGGCACCTCACCTAAATGAGAGGGGAAATTCGCTCCATGCCTCGTGAAGAGCTCTGGCTTCTCTGTAAAACTGATGATGATAAGGTATCTTCCTATATGCCTCCCCGTATCCCATCCCCAAGGGAAGAGGAAGGCTTTCCAACTTTGGATGACTTCTTGTCCTTGCCACCACTTTCGCCACCACCTCAGTTTGATAGTGATGGGTCGATGTTTCCTGACCACTTCTGTTGCATGTTGACTTTGGAAAAACTCCGAGAGACCGTAGGAGTCCAGGAAGGACAAAACACCTGCCCTATTTCCCTCAAAGAAATTTGTGAGTCTGCTTACGCCTCAAAAGGGATGGTCACAGTAAATGAATTAAGGAAGGAAGCATGGCCTTACTCCACCAAAGATCTGCCAGCACCCGCAGAAGAATTGGGGGAAGTTTATAACTCTGCAGAAATAAGTGTGTTGACCCACTCTGGGCAAGTACACATGGAGAACCCCAAGAAACCTCCACCATAGGAACACCTCTCACCACCCTCTTTTGCCAAAGAGGCGGGAGACACGGATCTCAAAAAGGAGGACCCCGTCCTTACTCAATTAAAAAGGACCCAATCCAACATATCCCTATGGTCCCTCCTCACATCGTCTTACCCACATAAGCTCAAGTTGGAGGAATGCCTAGCTCAAACCATGGTGCCTACCATGGCTACCCCCGAGGAAGCCTTGCAGATGATTGGAAGTGTCCAGTATGGAAACTGTTGGGTATGCCCACACATATCTCAGTTTTAATGTAATAGGATTTATTAGATTTGATTGATCCATCACCTAAGTTTTATTTTATGGACTTTAGACCCACATGTAAGAAGTATTTATACTTCATTTTTTAAGTTGTCCATTGTTATAGAATAGGCTTAGAAATAGGGCAAGAAGATCAAGTTTCAAGAAAAATCACTCAGTGAGTTTGAGCCGCGCGTATGCGCCTCCTGCGCCACGCGCCACGCGCCTTCTACATTCGCGCCATGTGTTATATAGAGCGCGCGCATAAGGATTTCTTTATAAGCTATGTTACGCGCTATGCGCCCCATTTGCCTTAGCGCGCGCAGTCTCTATGCGCCTCTTGGCTCAATGCGCCTCAAAGTGTTCATTCAACACTCAGTGATTTATTAAAGACTCAAAGACTTGAAGAGAATTCAAATTACGCCAATGATCCAACGGTGGTTAAAAGATGCATATGCGCTTAATCTGTTGACACGTGTCCATAACGGTCACATTTATGTTGAGTGTCAAAATGGCCATAATATATGCATGCTCCAATCAACGAACGACAGCTCATCTTATCCACAAGGATTTCCAACGGCTAGTTTTTTGAAGTTCACTATAAATACCCCATAACTTCAACATTTTGAAGTTGCTGAGTTTTGCTAAGAATTTCAAGAATTTCTCTCTCAAAGCATTTGTTGAAGATTTGAAGATTGCCTTCGTTTTTCCAGAATTTCTCAAGAACATCTTCATACCTTCATCCTTAGCCCAGATCTTCAAGCTATAACACTTTAGTTTCATTGTGCTCTAAATCATAAAGATCTAAAGAGCCTTGATACTAAAATCACACACGCACCTCTTTAAGTTTGATCATTTAGATCCATCTTTTAGAGATACACCGGTTATTGTTTTGGATTTGTTCATTCATATAAAATTAGATCTTGAGTTAGTGTAGAAACTCAAAAGTTGTAATTTGTAACACTCACTCATTATATAAGATCTCCATTAGAAATTCAAGACTAACCATCTTGGTAGAGGACGTAGATCTTTCATTGATCGAACCTCTCCAAATAGCTTGTGTTATTATCTTGTCATTTCTTTCAAGTTATTATTTTCACTCACTATTTGCTTGTTTACTCATTGTAGATTGATTGAACTGAATTGTGTGGTGTTGTTATTTCATTTGCCTTAGTTCCTTATTTCAACCACTTTGAGCCAAAATACTTAGAGTGTGTGTGCGCCCCTTTATCACACTTTGCGCCTATTTTCATTACTAAATTCCGCTGTGCATTTCACTCACTCACTTAGGCGCATTTCATAACGCTTACTTGATAAAGTGCGCATTTGCAATTGAGTTTTTCAAGGGTACGAAAAGAATTTTAAAACAGCTATTCACCCCCCCCTCTAGCTATTTTTCATACCCTTGTTGCCCTTTGGGACCAACAAGTGGTATCAGAGCAAACACCTTTATAAAACATCTTTTCGTTTTTCAAGCTTAACAGCTTGGGTGCCGATTCTAAATGGCAAACTCAAAACCTATGGCAACTGCAAACTGCACTCACGTTCCGGTCTTTGATGAAGATCATTTTGACGTGTGGAAATTCAGCATATTGACTCATCTCAACTCAATCGATGAAAGGCTCCATGACACCGTCGTTTATGGACCTTATATTCCGATGAAGGCGAATCCAAATCCACGCACCAACGCTGCCCAACCTACAGTTCTCAAACCAAGGGAAGAATGGACCGAGGAAGAAATTAGAAGAGTTGCAAATGATGGCAAAGCAAGAAACATTCTTCTAAGCACTCTAAGCACGGCTATGAAACAACAAGTCATGCATTGTGATACTGCAAATGAGCTATGGGATGCTATTGAAGAGCATATTGAAGGAGACACCGTCTACAAGGAGAACAAGAAATACGAAGTACAAAAGAGATTCAACAATTTCTCTCAACTCCCCGGTGAAAACTTGAGGCAAACTTATGAACGCTACTATGAAATTATCAATCTATGTATTTCACTTGGCATGAAGTTTACTAACAAAGATTTGAATGTAAATTTTCTACAAGCTTTTGGATCAAGATACCTACATAAATCTAGCGCTCTTGAAGACGCTGGAACTTTAGATGTATGGACATTAAGGAACCTTTATGCAAATCTCAAAGTTTACGAACTCAAACTTCAGCGAATCAGCGAAACTGAAGGAAAATCAAAATCTATGGCTATGGTGGCGCACAGAGAAACTGCGCCTGCAGCTGCGCCTGTTCCTGCGCCTGTACAAGATGAGAGAAGTTCCGATCCCAGAATTTCCACTTCTGAGCTATTAGACATGGATGATGAAGACTTCGCTTTATTTGTGAAGAAATTTCAAAAGTTCAGAAAATTCTCAAGACCCGGCTCAACCAACAAATTTCAAGGATCTACCAGCAAAGCTCCTCAAAAGTTTTCAAGGAGCAGTGATTCAAAAAGGAAAGAAGATCTTGTTTGTTTTAATTGCAGGAAACCCAGACATTTTGCATCAAGCTGCCCGATCCCCAAATTTGAATATATGCAGAAGAAGAGCAGCCATACTCCCAAATTCACTCCCAAGTTAACTCGTCACAAGGGAATGGTTGCTGAAGAAGAAGCACCAGCAAATGAGCACAACACTTGGATTGAAACAGACTCCGATGAGAGCGATGAAGACTCCGATGATGGACTCGTTTGTTTGATGGCAAATGATGATGAAGTTGATGCTTATGATTCTGATAATGACTTCTCCAAGGATGTTCCCGATATGAATGCCTTGAATAAACCTATCAAGAAATCTGCAGGTTTTCAAGAATTGAAAAAGAAGAAAGGACCAACCATCAGCGAGCTCGTTGAACAAGGATTTCTCACTCCGGCTCAAAACGATGGTGGATTGTTATTCTCACGATGTGATCTTGGAGCAAGGAACAAATTGAGAAAAGGAGCATACATTAGACCACAGGTTGAACCAACTGCTCTAATCTCCAAAATCAATGATGATGAAGTGATTGCTGAACAAGAAAAATTGTTCAAGAAGGCTGAAAAGGTAATCACTAGATTTGATAGTATGAAGGAAGCTTTAGCACTATCATGTGATGAAATTTCCCAGCTTAAGACCGAGAAATCTCTACTTAAATCTGAACTCACCCTCCTTAAGGAGCAGATAAAGAGCATGACTCCTCTTACTGTTAAAAACACTTTTCTAACAGAACAGAACTCACTTCTTAAAGTTCAAAACGATGAATTAGTTGCTCAAATTACTGATCTTAAAAGATTACAAATGAGTGGTCCAATTCTCGTGTCACTATGGAGAATATATTTGAGTCCCAAAAAGTCAGTGGTGATAAAAGTGGCTTGGGATTCTCATCAACTAGTGACAACTTTAAATGTGATGTCTGTGCTGAAATAAATAGTGAATTTACCAACCAACAAACTTTTGAAATTCCCAAGGAAAAACATTCTAATTCAATGGGTAAAGGACAGGAAAAAGTCAAGAGACAAACATTCCATTATGTCTACCCAACGAAGCAATTTGGGAAAGCTAATGGGAAAGATATAGCTACAGATGAACCATCTCCTAGCAAAATCATTCTTGAAAATAGGTGCGCTCCTTCTCCGAGTGCTCATTATGCGCCTAAGAGCCACGCGCCTCATCGCCGTGCGCCTCCTAGCCCTATGCGCCCTCCGAGAAAAAGCGCTCCAAAATTTCAAAAGAAAGATTTTGATAAGGCTAGTTCATTTGACCCAAAGAAGAATGCCATCCCCAAGAAAATTAAAGAGTTTGTGAAAACTCATGTGATTGGTGGCTTTCATCATTGTTCCATTTGTGATTGTTCAGGACACAAGGCCGTGGAATGCCTTTTGCGATTCACTCCAAATGCCAAAGGACGTAAAAATCCTAAGGTCAAGCAAGAGTGGGTTGTCAAAAGTTGCTAACCCTAGGACCCAAAAGGAATAAAGGGGACCTGCTTAAATGTCTATATTTCAGGTTCTTTGTTTCATGGCTGGATCTTCAAAAGCTAGAAATTATGAATGGATTCTCGATAGTGGGTGTTCAAGACACATGACTGGAGATGAATCCTTATTGGAAGATGTCCATGAAGAAAGAGGTCCCTCCGTAACATTTGGCGATAATAACAAAGGTCAAGTTGTAGCGTATGGAAAGCTCAAGAAAGACAAAGTGTGCATTGAAAGAGTCTCACTCGTCGAAGGACTCAAGCACAACTTATTATCCATATCTCAATTCTGCGACAAAGGATTAGAATGCCATTTCACTTCAACGAAATGTCTTATCAAAAATGGCAAAACTGGAGCTATCTTACTCACGGGATATCGTAAGACAAATATTTATATTATTGATTTCCATAGTATGAACTCTAGTACTAATCTTTGTTTTGTAGCAAAAAGTGTGAACGAAAATAGTTGGCTGTGGCACAAGCGCTTAAGTCACTTGAACTTCAAGTATCTATCTAAACTCAGCAGGAATAATCTTGTCAAAGGACTTCCCAAGGTTGCTGATCATCATGACAAAAAGTGCGCCGCGTGTCAACTTGGCAAACAACCGAAGCAGTCATTTTCAAGCAAGTCAAATCGTTCAACTACAAGATGTTTGCAACTGCTTCACATTGATCTATTTGGACCAGTTTCCACCGCAAGTATTAGAAGAAACAAGTATACTCTAGTTGTGGTGGATGATTATTCAAGATATACATGGGTGGAGATGATGATTACAAAAGATGATTGTTATGATATTCTCACTACCTTATTTCGACTGCTCCAAACCCAAAAAGAAGATGACATCGTTAGTGTTCGATCGGACAATGGAACAGAATTCAAAAACAACGGTGTTGCTCGATATTGTGAATATCATGGGATAGATCACAACTTTTCAACCGCCGGAGTCCCTCAACAAAATGGCGTTGTTGAACGAAAGAATATAACGTTGATTGAAGCGGGAAAGACGATATAGCTGAAGCAAAATTGCCTAAGTACTTTTGGGAAGAAGCTATCAACACTGCATGTTTTACTCAAAATCGTTCCCTCATCAACAAACTTCACAACAAGACTCCGTATGAACTTTGGCGTGGTAGAACTCCCAACATTGCATTCTTCAAGATCTTTGGTTGCAAATGTTATATCCTCTACAACGGAAACGAACATAGAGGTAAATTCGATGCCAAAGCCGACGAAGGTATTTTTGTTGGGTATGCCAAACACTCTAAAGCTTTTCGTGTTTTTAATAGAACTACATTAGTGATAGTTGAATCTGTACATGTTACTTTTGATGAACATTCTCTCCTTGAGCCACATTTGGCTCCAAATGTTGCTGATGATTCTGTTGAGCTAAATGATACAGGTGCTCCTATTTATGTTGCGCCCACTCAAGATCAGAATCTATCAACACAAGAAAATCCATCTACATCAAATGCGCCTAATTCAATGTATAATGCGCCTGGTGAATCCTCTATTGCGCCTCACTCAAATGATGCACCTCATGATTCCTCTCACGCGCCTATTTCTACTGCTGCATCTGGTGTAAACCCAAATTTCATTCTGAGCCAGTTCAACCCCCAAATTTCAATGATTTTGAATCCGATGAAGATGTACCAATTGAAGACCTTCAAGTTTCTACGACTCAACCTAACTTACCTCCTGAAATTAGTGAAGTTAGAGGTCACCCAATTGCTAATATCATCGGTGATCTACAAGTTGGTGTTCGTACAAGGAGAGCTACAAACTTTGATGCTTACACTGCTTTTATCTCTCAAATTGAACCGAAGAAGGTTGATGAAGCGCTCCAAGATCCTAATTGGGTTGTTGTAATGCAAGAAGAACTCAATCAATTTGAACGATGCAAAGTTTGGACTCTAGTTCCAAGACCAAATAATCATGGAGTGATTGGTACGAAATGGGTGTTCAGGAACAAGATGGATGAGAATGGAACCATCACGAGAAACAAAGCAAGATTGGTTGCACAAGGCTATAGGCAAGAAGAAGGAATTGACTACGATGAAACTTTTACGCCCGTAGCAAGACTTGAAGCTATCAGATTATTTCTAGCTTACGCCGCTCACAAGAACTTCAAGTTATATCAAATGGATGTGAAGAGCGCGTTTCTAAATGGTGAACTCCAAGAACAAGTCTATGTTGCTCAACCACCTGGGTTTGAAGATTCACAATTTCCAAATCATGTGTACAAACTCCAGAAAGCTTTGTATGGACTCAAACAAGCACCAAGAGCATGGTATGATACACTATCAAAGTTTCTCATCGAAAAAGGCTTCACTCGCGGTAAAATTGATACAACTCTTTTCATTACCAAACATAATGGTCATAAATTACTTGTTCAAATTTATGTTGATGATATTATATTTGGTTCTACTAATGAATTGTTGTGCAAGCGCTTTGAGAAACTAATGAAGAGCAACTTTGAAATGAGCATGATGGGAGAACTCACATTTTTCCTCGGGCTTCAAATCAAGCAAATGAGTGAAGGCATCTTTATAAATCAAGCCAAATACACAAAGGACTTAATCAAGAAGTTTGGACTTGAAAACGCTAAATCATACGATACTCCAATGGCCACCGGCAACAAACTCGACAAAGATTTAAAAGGTAGACGTGTTGATCAAACGCTCTATCGAGGTATGATTGGCTCACTCCTTTATCTTACTTCTAGTAGGCCTGATATTATGTTTAGTGTTTGTGTTTGTGCTCGTTATCAATCCGACCCTAGAGAAGCACACTTAATTGCTGTGAAACGTATTATAAGATATCTCTCTGGCACTGTTAACCTTGGACTTTGGTACACCAAAGATTCGAACTTTAAACTTGTAGGTTATTCAGATGCGGATTATGTAGCATGCACAATTGATAAGAAAAGCACTAGTGGCACTTGTCATTTCCTCGGATATCGACTTGTGTCATGGGCAAGTAAGAAACAAGCTTCTGTATCTGTTTCAACAACCGAAGCTGAATATATCGCTGCGGGAAGTTGTTGTTGTCAAATACTCTGGATGAAGCAGCAATTGGTGGACTATGATATCATCGAAGAAAATTGTCCCATCTACTGCGACAATACATCAACAATTGCGGTTTCTGAAATCCTGTCATGCACTCAAAGACCAAGCACATCGACATCAAATATCACTTCCTCAAAGGCCACGTGGAGAAAGGAAATATTCATTTGGAACACGTGGGAACCGACTATCAAATCGCCGACATTCTAACGAAAGCACTTGACGCGAAACGGTTCATGTTTTTGAGAGGTGAAATGGGTATGCTTGAACTCAACTAAATTCAATATAGTTTTGTCAATACTAATGATTTTATGTTTTGTTGAGTTATGAGTATATTAGGTACAAATGCCAAATCATTTCAAAGTTTCAAGGAAACTTCCTGCGCGCCTAAACATCTCTTACGCGCGCCTAAGCAATTCCTGCGCGCACAGCAACTAATGCGCACCTAGCATCCAATGCGCTTCAAACATTCATGCGCCCTCAACCATCTTTACGCGCCTTGATGAAGTAATGCGCCTGGACAAGTAATGCGCCCCTTCATGCGCGCATTAACTATTGCGGCTCAATCAATTCTCAAAATTTAAATTTCAATGATTGAACGTATTAAATACACGAGTACCAGGTATGTTTATTCTGTTCATTTATTATAGGAATCTATGTCTTTTGACATTCCATTAATTGTTCAAGGGTACTTGTGCAATTAAATTTTTCCCTCGTTTTACGCTTTTCGAAAAATTTTATTTTTTGGGATATATTTCTTGCACCCCAAACTTACACCAAAATAGATGTTTTTGGTGTTTGTGCAAAAATTAGTCAAAATTGCTCATACACTTAAAGGGAAAGTGGAGCAGTTTTTCAAAAACCAAGATGTCACATCTGTTGTACTTTGTGTCATTCAGCATTTAATGCACTTCAAATCTCAAAATCCTCATAAATGCGCCAGTCATGATTAGCCGCCTTTTTCAAATCCCTCATTAAAGCCATCCTTTCAACTTCCCACCTTTTAAAATTTTTTGACTGTATTTTTTCCTTATCAGTGCAAACCTTTGAACCTAACCTATAAATATTCATCATCACCTACACTCCCTTCTTACCAACTCTCTCTCACAGTCTCTCATCTCTCTCTCTCTCCCGACTCTCATCTTCTCTCTCTCTACCTTCATCCTCTCTATTTTTTCTTCTTCATTTTCTATATATATATACAAATTTATGGGTCCTAAGAAAGCATCAACATCTTCACAAGACGAAATGGTATGAATTCTCAAACCTTAAACTCTTTATATTTCTGAATTTTCCTTTCCTTTTTCGTCATTTTTGTGTGTTTTTCGTTTTTTTTACCCGGAATCATTTTCTTTGATTTTTCTTGTTTCGATGATCCGTTTTCTATATCGTTTGTTGGGTTGTGTTCTATTCATGATTTCGAATCTGTTGAATCCAACATTTCAACGATCAATGCTTTCTTTGTTACAAATCTGAATTTTTGGTTTCAAAACTTTTCAAATTTTTCGGTTCTTCTTTTGTTCATTGTGCTTTCATTATTGATTTGTTCATGTTTTTGTTTACATATTTAGATTCCTTGTTATCATGCGGTCATTTTGATATATTATTTGTCTATTTTGGTGAAGTTTCATGATTTTCGTGTTCTTGGTGTTCTTCGAGCATTCAAGGGTCGTTCTTCGTGTTCTTCGTCATTCTTGCATGTTTTGGTCTCTAAAAATTGTCTATCGTGTTTTCAAAAATTTGTACTTTTTGATTTTCATTTCTTTCATTTGTATACTTGTTGTTTTGTTTTTGCTAAGTCAAAATTTTCACACGATATGCGCCTATGTACTTCTTTATGCGCCTATCTTTTATGCGCCTGAATGCCTTCTGCGCCTCTACTTGTATATGCGCTTAAATCATTCTGCGCCTAAAACCTTATGCGCCTAACTTCGTACTTAGTCAAATTTCGTTGTTTTAATTTTTCCTTAGTATTCACATAGAACCATAATATGCGCCTTGTAACTCTATGCGCCTTTAATATTTCATGCGCCTAATTCAATCATGCGCCTTGAATCTCTATATTTTGTGCGCCTAATTCAATTATGCGCCTATCTATTCTTTATGCGCCTATGTTACTTTGATCATTTTATGTTTCTATGCGCCTATGTCACTTCTAACATCAATCATCTTGTTTTTCAGGACCTTGCAAATTTCAAATTAGAAGAAACTCTTGATTTGTTAGAGTTATCTTGATGTAAATGGACGCACTCACTACAGGATTGAGGCTCGCGTTCAAAATGTTGACGTCCATATTTCCTCGTCTGTGATTCGACACTTGCTCGGTTTTCCATCTACGGGTGAAGATCGCATTATTGGACGTCCGATGACTTACTCTTTTGATGATCAGAACAGGATGGCTGCTTCACTTCTGAATATTCCCACACTTCAAAATAATATCAAAAACACTGAAATTCGAGATGGTGGAGAACTCTTGACTCACATTGCGCACTTGGTGGGAACTTCAATTGTTTTCAAAACCGGGAACGTGAACCGATTCACGGTGGAACAATGGGAATACACAGCTGCCATCATGGCCAAGGAGAAGCTTCACTGGCCTCACATTTTATTCAAGACGCTGCGTGAGCAGATTGATAAGTTTGTGAAGAACAAGAGTGATGGAAAGACCAGATTCCGCTCACACTGCCTTCTTCTCACAAAACTTTTTCTAACTTACCCTGAGTTAGTTAAGTTTTTGAATGAGAATCCTGAGTATAGAATCAATGATGTTCCAACGTTTGGTAAAGTGAATTTGGACCTCAAAAAGTGCAGAAAGAAGCCTTCAAAGCGCGCCAAAGGAATTCAAATCAAAACTGTTGAAGGCTTAGTTGATGAAGACACAGAGTCAGATGATGCGCCAGCTCTTAAAGGCGCACCATTAATAAAGAGCGCAGTGAAGGCAAGCGCTAGACAAAACGCTGATCCCTTGCCAGGCGCAGAGAAAAGCAAAGGAAAACGGGTGGTTGATGACCCTCCTCGTGCGCCTATCAAACGTACCAGATTTGAATCTGATGAAGAGCGTGATCTAAGGCTAGCGCAGGAAGCCAGCAGACTTGAGGCTCAAAGAAAAAGAGATGAAGATTTTCAAGCCAAACAAGCTGCTGAGTCAGAGAAGCTAGAGCGCATGAAAGGCGCTGGATCAAGTGCTGATATTGAGAAAGGGCCTTCTGTTCCCGCGCCTACCCAACGCGCCCCCACTCCCCATGCGCCTCTGTTCAAATTTCATCAGACCAAAGTGTCAAGGGTACAACTCCTTTCTGATTTTTTTGGCGATGATGTTTCAGATATAGAGGAACCAGTTCAGGGGGAGCAAGAGACCATCCCTCAGCGCACTCCTTCTCCAGTTGCGCCTCCACCTCCCTCTGGACCAGATCAAATCACAACGGAAACAGTTGTTGTTGAAACAGTTGTTGTTGAAACTGAAGATGAATTTGACTCTCCTACTCATTCACCTCCTCATGCGCCTCCATCTCCTGTTGCGCCCCTTCAAGATAATGCGCCCCTGTCTACCCCTGCGCCTCCTCCATCTGCTCCCGATTTGAGCGAGGTACTCTCCATTCTTCATTCTTTGCAGCAGGGGCAAGCAAATTTAGAGCAAGGACAGACTCAAATAAAGTCTCAATTTGAGCTTCTTACTTCCTTACTCACTGATCAATCTGAAGAGATCGCTGCCATTAAGGGGGAGATGAACTCTCTCAAGGACAAACTTTCTGCTCCTTCTCCTCCTCCGGCGCAGACTCAGGTTCAACCTCATACTGATCAGGCGCAAACCACCGCTTCTGCGCCTACTTTCATACCTCAGTCTGCTGCGTCTCAATCCAACATGAACTTGCTAGTATCAAAGTTGGATGTCTTGAAAGAATTGGTCGTCACTCACTTCACTGCTGCTCACTCAAGCTCTGACAGACGCGCCGAACATATTTCTTCTGACATTATCACGGCTCAAAATGCCATTGAAGCTCACATTCAAATCTTAGAAGAAAATATTTCACAGCAGCAGCAAATCACTCAGCGTTCCATTGATGAATACCAAAACATCAATGTGAATCACTTGAGTTACATTAGAGACGGTATCACTGCCACTCACTCCAGTGTCACGGACACTCAGGGCTTAGCGAACCATAGTCATCAGCTCGCTAAACAAATTCAGCGTACTGTTTCAGAGATCGTTGAAGGATTGAAGGAAGATGATGCGCCTCCCAACCCTTAGTTTCTATTTTTTATTGTAAGTTATTAGAACCTTTTTGTAATAGAATCAACTCTTTTGCGTTAGTGATTTTGTGCTTACTTGTTTTAGCACCTTTTTGCTTTTGTTCTATTCAAAACTTGTAATTTGTAACTCTTACTCCCCAAGTTTTAATGAGAACAATGCATCACTTATTATCAAACCTTGTTCACTCAAACTCCTTGTTTGTAGAACAATGAATATTGTTTAAATTCATATGCATCATATTGAATTGTTTCATACTTTCATGCATTAAGTTTAAACTTGGTTTAAACACATTTCAAAACTAAAAATCATATATCATTTTGAATGTGTTAAACTGTTGTTTCTATCTTTCATATGTAATGTGTTATCCTTATTGGAATAGATTAAAAATCTATATCTTGGACTAGTGTGTGCATTAACTTGAGACATGAATTACCAATTTCATTCATTTGGACATGTTTTTATCAAGTATAATGTTTGTCCTTGATATAGTAGGTAATGGCATCAATCAAATAGGGGGAGATTGTTGGGTATGCCCACACATATCTCAGTTTTAATGTAATAGGATTTATTAGATTTGATTGATCCATCACCTAAGTTTTATTTCATGGACTTTAGACCCACATGTAAGAAGTATTTATACTTCATTTTTTAAGTTGTCCATTGTTATATAATAGGCTTAGAAATAGGGCAAGAAGATCAAGTTTCAAGAAAAATCACTCAGTGAGTTTGAGCCGCGCGTATGCGCCTCCTGCGCCACGCGCCTTCTACATTCGCGCCATGTGTTATATAGAGCGCGCGCATAAGGATTTCTTTATAAGCTATGTTACGCGCTATGCGCCCCATTTGCCTTAGCGCGTGCAGTCTCTATGCGCCTCTTGGCTCAATGCGCCTCAAAGTGTTCATTCAACACTCAGTGATTTATTAAAGACTCAAAGACTTGAAGAGAATTCAAATTACGCCAATGATCCAACAGTGGTTAAAAGATGCATATGCGCTTAATCTGTTGACACGTGTCCATAACGGTCACATTTATGTTGAGTGTCAAAATGGACATAATATATGCATGCTCCAATCAACGAGCGACAGCTCATCTTATCCACAAGGATTTCCAACAGCTAGTTTTTTGAAGTTCACTATAAATACCCCATAACTTCAACATTTTGAAGTTGCTGAGTTTTGCTAAGAATTTCAAGAATTTCTCTCTCAAAGCATTTGTTGAAGATTTGAAGATTGCCTTCGTTTTTCCAGAATTTCTCAAGAACATCTTCATACCTTCATCCTTAGCCCAGATCTTCAAGCTATAACACTTTAGTTTCATTGTGCTCTAAATCATAAAGATCTAAAGAGCCTTGATACTAAAATCACACACGCACCTCTTTAAGTTTGATCATTTAGATCCATCTTTTAGAGATACACCGGTTATTGTTTTGGATTTGTTCATTCATAGAAAATTAGATCTTGAGTTAGTGTAGAAGATCAAAAGTTGTAATTTGTAACACTCACTCATTATATAAGATCTCCATTAGAAATCCAAGAATAACCATCTTGGTAGAGGACGTAGATCTTTCATTGATCGAACCTCTCCAAATAGCTTGTGTTATTATCTTGTCATTTCTTTCAAGTTATTATTTTCACTCACTATTTGCTTGTTTACTCATTGTAGATTGATTGAACTGAATTGTGTGGTGTTGTTATTTCATTTGCCTTAGTTCCTTATTTCAACCACTTTGAGCCAAAATACTTAGAGTGTGTGTGCGCCCCTTTATCACACTTTGCGCCTATTTTCATTACTAAATTCCGCTGTGCATTTCACTCACTCACTTAGGCGCATTTCATAACGCTTACTTGATAAAGTGCGCATTTGCAATTGAGTTTTTCAAGGGTACGAAAGAATTTTAAAACAGCTATTCACCCCCCCCCCCTCTAGCTATTTTTTATACCCTTGTTGCCCTTTGGGACCAACAGAAACATCATCACCTTCACCGATCTAGATTTGCCTAAATTTGGGGCTAACCACAATGAAGCCCTCTACATTACAGTACAATTGAACGAGCGCCATCTTCCTCGGGTGTTGGTTGATAACGGTTCCGCTATGAATGTCCTACCTGCCAAGATGATGGACCTCCTCGGTCTCAAAGCCGCTGATCTAAGTCCCTCCACAATTACCATCAAAGCTTATAACTCTACAGCCCGATCAGTCCTAGGAATGGTCACTTTGAACCTATGATTTGGGAAGCAAAGGATGCCAACGGATTTCCAAGTGCTTGATATCCCTATCTCCTTCACCGCTTTATTAGGCCATCCTTGGCTCCATAAAGTCAACAGAGTAGCTTCCACCCTTCATCAGTGCGTGAAATATATGCAAGGAGGTAACCTAACGATCATTTACGGGGACAGTGTCACCATGGAAGGAACTAACACCAACGGGATTCCTGTGCTGGAAATTAAGCACGAGGAAATCGGTATGGTCTTGACCGGGTTCATGTAAATACCTTCCAAGACCCATGTTTGTTGTGTGGACCTCACACTCACCAAAGATAAAATTCCCCCCGCAATGAAAATGATGCGCTTGACCCATTACCTTACTGGACTCGGTCTTGGGAAAAAGCTCCAAGCAACTCACAAGGTTGTCGAGATTGAGGAACAAAAGACACTCCACGGCCTGGGGTATAAGCCAACTCTTGAAGACCTCAAAATGGATAAGGAAATGGCCAGAAGAAAGAATCGAGCCAGAGCTCAAGGATTCCCGTATAAAGCTCCTAACCTTCGCCCATATACCTTTGATATGAGCCGCTACTTTGCAAAGGGAGGAGTCCAAGTCGAAGCCCCAAAGAAAAGGGAGCCAATGGTAACCAATTGGGACAAGCTTCAAGAGGATCTCTCGAGGTTCCAAGGGATGACCTCCAACCCATGAGAAGAGCATTCCTGGATACTCCCTAAGTGCCTAATTCCACCAAGACCACAGTAACACATGAATACTCTTTCAAAGGGGTGCCCGAAATGGTGAAACAATTTGAGGCTTGGTCCGTAGAAGGAAACAGCAAGGAAGAAGAACCCGTCTGGGGTCGAAATGGCCAGTACGAGTTTGGGGAGTGGGCTCCCAAGGAAGCCAAAAAGGAAGTCACGGATGATGCATGAAATGGCGTGGTGATGCAAGGGTTATTCAGAGAAGAGTTGGTTGTGCCGGATTTAATTGACCTAGGGAAAGAAATGGTTGCTGCAATAGGGGATGGATCCCCCAAGATTTTCGACCCCCGCACCTTGGTTGGGCAAGATGATATGCCTCTGAAGAATTGGGTGACCTTCTATAGACGTGTGGCCAGTAAGGAAGAAATGACCGCAAGACTTGGATTGGTTCCCCGCCCCTTAGAGTCAAATGTCATAGGGTCAAATGTAACCGAGTCTCTCAATCTCTTGTCTTGAGTTCAAGTCTGTTTCCTCTGAGGGCCTCTCGCCCGAGGATTATGATCTTGTAGCTAATATTGTATTCCCTTTTGGCATTGAATGAAATGATAGACCTTTCCGAGTATCCCCTTATTGCCAATTTATTAGATGATAAATTAACTAATAATCTGAAACGGTTAATGATGAATCACCTAATAATGCAGACGCACTAAACAAACAATACACTAAAAAACTCTCAAGCAGGTTATTGACCGAGAGGAAAATCGTGCCCAAGCTGCCGAAGAGGCTTTGACTAAGGTGAATTTAGGGATTGCGGATGAACCAAAAGAGACACAGATTGGTAGCTACTTCAAAGGGCCGAAAGGAAAGGCTTGGTTAAGTTACTCAAGGAATATGTGTATGTCTTCGCTTGGTTTTATAAGGACATGCCAGGGTTAGATGCTTCGATTGTGGAGCACAAGATCCCCGTGGATCCCTAAGTGAAACCGGTTAAGCAAAAGCTTCAGCGAAACAAACCAGAATGGTCATTGCAAGTCAAAGAAGAAATCGAGAAACTGCTTCGAGTCGGATTATAAGGGTGATAGAATATCCCTCGTGGCTTTCAACATAGTGACAGTGACAATGGCCAATGGAAAGGTCCGATGTTGTGTCGACTTTAGGGACCTCAACAAAGTAAGCCCTAACGACGACTTCCCTCTCCCAAGCATCGACATGCTTGTGGACACAACCTCTAGCTTCGAGGTTAATTCCTTCGTGGATGGCTTCACCGGATACAATCAAATCAAAATGGCCGAAGAGGACCAAGAAAATACTTCCTTCACCACCCCATGGGGGACCTTTTGCTACACCGTGATGCATTTTGGACTAAGGAACACTGGGGCTACTTACCAAAGGGCCGCAACCGCACTCTTCCATGACATGATCCAAAGGAAATATAGGTGTACGTAGATGATATGATTATCCACTCCAAAGGTACCGATGGACAGATTTGGTTGACCTAAGGAAATTCTTTGATAGATTGAGAAAGCACTACATGAGGCTCAACCCGGCTAAGTGAACTTTTGGGGTTTCCCGTGGAAAAGTTTTGGGATTCATGGTCCCCGAACGCGGCATTGAGATTGACCCTCAAAAGGTTAAGGCGATTGTGGAAATGAGGCCACCACGCACTGATGAATCGATTTTATCATATTTATCTCTACATTTTCATATTATTTTTATGGACTTTTGATGTAATTTAGAATAGTTTAATGTACTTTTTGGTCTATTTGTATTTGAGGAACTTTGTGAGAATTTGTGCATTTTGAGACTATTCCAGTGTTATTAGTTTTTTTATGTAATTGCAAAGTCCCAGTGATTTAGTGTTGAAGACCATGATTGCTTAAGTCAAATTTCAAGTCAAACGTCAACTATCCAAGTCAGCAGTCAACAGTCAAGCCAAGCAAGAAAAAAGAAGACTGGAAAAGCAAGTCAGGCGCCCGCTCGGTTTAAGTCAAGCGCCCGCTCGCTCAAGCGCCCGCGTGCCTATCTGCAAGCGCCCGCGTGAATTAAAGTAGCAAACAGCCCAATGTACTGGTCACTGGAGTGCCGCCTGCATGACTCCAGGCGCCCGCATGCAACCCTCGCCAGGAATTTCGGGATTGTATTATTTTTTTATATTTTGTTAATTCTTTCTCAGTTTTGGACTCTTCTCTCATGGATAAAAGGGATTAGGTTTGAGAACAGTTTTTTCTTAGGCTTTATTTTCTAGGTTTTGAAGATTGTAACAAGATTGAAGGTTTTATTTACTCAAGCGTAATATCCAGGTTTATGAATTTTAATTCTTTTCTTGTGATAATCATTATGAGTATGAGTAGCTAATTCTCTTGTGATTTGCGGATTGGTTGTACAATACAAGATCTTTATGCTATAGTTCTTAATCCATAATTCAATATTATTCTAGAGTGGTAAAATATTTGTAATTCTTTTTAGGGTTTCAGATTTATGTTAAGATATTTTTGGCCCTAGAATTTGTGGGTATTTATTGCTGCAGTAACTCGGGCATTAATACATTGACCATTGTTTTACTACTTAGATCCAATTGAGGACGTAAATGAAATCAAACGGATCTAGGTTCATATATTCTTTTGATCTTCATGAATTCTTTGATTATTATATATACGTAACTAGAAGTGTAATAAAAGAGGAATATTTGAGTTCCAAATCGCACACCAAACCGTCTCAACTCTTTATTTTGTGAATGAACCCTAGAATGATATTGATGTCTTTATTAATAAAAATAGCATAAAGTGAATGTATTGTGAAACCCAATCCGTGAATCTCGTTGTCAAATCTTGAATTCAATCTTTGCGTTATTTTGCCTATTAATTTAGTTTACTTTCATTCCTTATTAGTTAAATTAGTTTAATAAAATCAATAAAAAAAACCCTGGTTACTCTTTACATTAATTAAATCAACTTGTTTATCCACGAGTCTCTGTGGTTCGACCCTTACTTTTGTATACTGTTGCTTCGGCACTTGTACACTTGCAAGGTATTTTTATTACACAGTGGATTTTATCCATCACGCACTCAAAAAGAAGTGAAATCTTTCATGGGACAAATGCAATACATTAGTCATTTCATAAACCAACTCACCCCCAAATGTGAACCTATTTTAAATTATTGCAAAAAAACGCAGAGGTCGAATGGAATGAGGAATGTCAAAAGTCCTTCGAGAAAATCAAGGCCTACCTTACTCATCCGCCAATCCTTTGCCCTCTACACAAGGATAAGCCTCTCTTGTTATACTTGACAGTAACAGATACGTCAGTGGGAGCCATGTTGGCCCAAGAAAGGAGAGATTCAAAAGTGGGGAATGCCATCTACTTTGTGAGCCAAAAACTGCAAGGGAGTGAACTTAACTACTCCGCCATTGAAAAAAACGTGTGCAGGATTAGTATGGGTGGTGAGAAAGCTGAAACAACATGCATTCCCACTCAATACAGCTCATCTCCAAGATAGATCCCATTAAATGCTTGTTGGAAAAGCCATCTCTTTCCATGAGACTTGCCAAATGGTCATTCTTCCTGGCAGAATACGACATCAGCCACGTGACACGAAAAGCGGTCAAAAGGAGAGTCATGGTGGAACACTTGGCAGATTTCCCAGCAATGAAGAAAAAGGAACCGAGCCACAGTTCCCTGATGAAGGGATATTCTCTCTCGAAGGAAAAAACAAATGGCAATTGTTTTTTGATGGCGCCGCAAACAAGAGGGGAAATGGCATTGGAATGCTCTTGTTGACCCAAAGGATGAGCACACCCCCATTGCCATTAAATTAAACTTTGATGTGACCAACAATGCCGCCGAGTATGAGGCATGCACAGCTGTCTTAGAGACCGCCCTTGAAAGGAACGTGAAAGAATTGGAGGTATACGGGGATTCAGCCTTGATCATCAACCAAGTGTCCAACAAATGGAAGACGTTGGACCCCGGGCTGCAAAAGTATCATGCCCACATGGAAGAGCTCATGGCCCAATTCAAAGAGATCAGCTTTCATTACTTACCAAAGGATCAGAACCGTTTCGCGGATGCATTGGCCACCTTGGCCTCCTTGGTAGAAATCCCCGAAGGTAAATCCATAAAACCCTTCTGAGTTGGTAGAAAAGAAAACCCGACCTACTGTTATGAGATAGACAGAATTCCGGAGAAGGTAGAAGAGCCATGGTACAACCAAATTTACCAATTTCTCAAAGAAGGGGAAGCCTCCTTCACGAATGAGAGAGGAGAATACAAGGATGGGATCAAAGCCAAAGGTATGGTAGCCCTCAAGCAATTGGCGTCTCACTATGTCATTCTAGGGACACCTTGTACAAGAAGTGCCACCAAGGCCTCCTCCTAAGATGCATAAGCATGGAAAAGGCAAAGGAGCTCATGCAGGAAGTCCACGGTGGAATTTGTGGTCCTCACATGAACACTCGAGGATTGATGCAAGTTATCCTGCGAATGGGATATTTTTTGGATTTCAATGGAAACTGATTGTATACATTTGTGAAAAGGTGTGATAAGTGCCAACGTTTTTTCCAACCTCAATCACCTACCACCCCATCACTTGTATTGCATGACAACTCCGTGGCCTTTCTCGACTTGGGGCATCGACATCATCGGGAAAATTTCTCCACCCGAAAGTAATGGGCATGAATTTTTCTTGGTAGCCGTATACTATTTCACAAAATGGGTCGAAGCCAAATCCTACAATCCTCACTTCCAAAAGGTTGCGGGATTCATCAAGGAGAACATCATGTGCCATTACGGGGTTCCAAATGAGGTTATCACAGATAATGGCTCTCATTTGAAGGTGAATGCGACCAACTGTTGAAAGAATTCGGGTCACTCGCCACAAGTCTTCCCCTTATAGGCTCAGACCAATGGTGAGGTAGAAGACGCATATAACCTCTTGAAAGGATAATCAAAAAGATGCAATACGGGGTAGGGTTGGCCCGAAAAGCTATATCTAGCATTGTGGGGACCCGAACTTCAGTCAGGATAGCCACCGGTGAAACCCCTTTTGCCTTGACTTATGTCGCGACCCCGACCCCGCGGGCCAAGAGCACGCGAACTGGACGTCGACTTAACACACAATTACCAAAATACTGAAGATAAAAATTCCATTTTATACCAAAAGATGATAGTACAAGTTTATAAATCCAGCTTGACAATAACAAAATACAACTAGTATAAGCTCCACAAGCTTATACCCAAAAATACAAAATACATAATTCTTAGTGACGTCAATGGTTGGTGACACTATCCCAAAGGTTATACATTTAAATAATGCAAACCGAAACAACCTCCCAAAAGTTACTTCCACACTCGACGTCCTCCTCGTGATCAGCGAGTACTAATCCTTT